>WOXC01006421.1:367500-370000 GCA_011680675.1 Gymnobelideus leadbeateri
TTCCCTGCCCCAAACTATGGACATGTTTTCTATTATTGCAAGGGTATCACCATCTTGTCAATTGCTGAATCTCCCAAACTAGGTGTCATCCCCAACTCCTCACTTTTTTTACTTACCTTATCCAATCTATTGCTGAGACCCATTGATTTTACCTTTGTAACATCTCTCACATTTGCCCTCTTCTCTCCTCTGATACTGTCACTACACTAGTATAGGCCCTCAC
The DNA here is from genome assembly GCA_011680675.1 of Gymnobelideus leadbeateri. Taxonomy (NCBI): domain Eukaryota; kingdom Metazoa; phylum Chordata; class Mammalia; order Diprotodontia; family Petauridae; genus Gymnobelideus; species Gymnobelideus leadbeateri. Next base: position 367,724 of record WOXC01006421.1, read on the forward strand.
GCAGAGACTATCCCAATAGTTGGCTGGTCTCTCTGTTTAGTGTTCAAAGCCCTGTGGGAGGGTACTTCTTGATTATAGGACATTAGTTACAATTGATTCACTGCTTAGCTGAGTCAAGTAGTTTCTCCTCAACAGACTCAGATCCTATTACTGCTAATAGGACAGCTCTTACAGCCTTATGAATGTAAAAGATGTGTTCTATTCTGTCTACATTACTCGTTCACCTAAGATCAGGAAAGAATAAACACAAAGAAGTGAAAGAAAAAAGTGCCATGAGTTTATGGCCACACGGTACTCAAGTGAAAGAGAGGGCCCATGCCTTTACCACACCAGAGGTCCACAACAATTTTAACTTCACTCACTTCCAGGAAAGAGATAGCTTTTGCCTCTTTGAGCCTTTTGTATGTATGCACACTCCATTCTAATTAAAAGGCTGTCACCACGTAAGAGGGTATCTGCACTCTCTGAAGCAGGGAAGGAAACTTCCCCACCCTATCACAAATTCTAGAAGTAGGTTCACCAAGTCTTTACATGGATTGTAAATAGGCAGAAATAGTGTGCACGCTCAAGGGACAAGGTCCTCATTGATCAGACTCCTCATTGCATTCTTGTTTCTGTCTAGAAATTTACCATCTTTAGCAAATCAACTGGGTTATATTTTGAACACATTGTCTCAATCCCCAGTTCAATTCAGAGCAGTTCTCTGATCCTAGAGAGGTCTGAGTATTGTAACCAAAGTTGGCTTCCTTAGCACCGTACAGGAAAAAGTCTCAAAACAGACATGGTGATACAGATTTTATATAGTCCCATAAATGTAGGCAGAAATCACAATTGTCTCCAAATAGAGAGTTATGAAGATTCAATAAGGAGCATTTACAGTGTTTGTCAAAGGTGATTGTTTGCTTAGTACTAAGGGTAATACTGCTATAAACAGCATTCCTAAACCCAAAGACAATAAAGGAAAGAAAAAGACAGAAATCAAGACCCCTATCTCAGAAAGAAACTGGTCCCCACAGAGCCTCCCAGAAAATGCGGCACTCTCACCGAGATTCAGGATCTCAGGATGAGAGGAAATCATAATCTCATCCTTTAACTGAAAAACCAAACCCTTCTGTGTAAAAACTCTTTCATGATGCCCTCAGTGTTTAAGGCCATCCAAGTTGGGTCTGGATAAAATCTCTAGATGTCCCTTTCTACACAGGGCACACAAAACTTTCTCCCAGGAGTCCCTATACCATGGACAATTTCCTCGGAAGTCCAAGCCTCTGGGACCCTACCAGACACCCAAAATTTCCCCAAAGAATTCCTGCAATTGTATGAGGAATCTAGGTGGAATTTTATACTCACCCAGCAATAGAACAAGCAGGCTCATTTCAAGGGGAAAATAAACAGGACTAGGCAAATCTTGCCCACATATGAATTACCCCCAAAAGGACTAATCACTTGGGGTGGATTATTTGAGGTTTATAAACCAACAGTCAACATTGTTCTGTGTACTTATAGCCTGTAATGATCTCATAGCAAGGGAAGAAGTCTAGGTAAGTTTATAAAAAATTACCCAAGCACTTATGAACGAGGCACCAATATTTTCATGATGCAAAGTCCATATTTTTTACATTATCTGCATGACTCTTGTTGGATATAATAAAATAACAGATATTGGCACATAAACTTTAAAATAAGGAAAGGTTTTATAAAAAATGAATTTGACGTAAGAAAACATTGGAAAACTGATGATACAAATACAAGAAAGAGGGAGAGGGAAAAAATTGTCAATCTTTCTCTTTTGGATCTTGAAAACTAGGGAATTTAGTGAAGGAATTACTGAGTACCGAGTCTTTCTACAGGCTCTCCCAAGAAAGGCCTTGTAGCTCAGACTCTGCGGCCCACTCTCCCAACTCTTTACTCTCAATGACAGGTTTCATCTCCAGGGGCAGCTGAATACAGTTCCCCTTAGGATTGCCCTGAAGGGCTAAGGCTAGAATATGATTATTCACAAGCCCACACCTGTATGTTATCCCCAATATCAACTAAACTAGTTACCATCTCCCTAGTATCAATAAAGCAATTAACATCAATTAAATTTTACAAAATGATATGTACTCAAAAGGTATGGAAAGACTGAAATATACATTTTCCCACTTCCACCTCTACAGAAAAACCTAGAGTCACACTCACCTGTTCTTACTATATATTACCTTACTAAATACTCATTTCTAAAGACTAATTAAATCGGGCTGGCTGGTAATCAATGATATGTACACCAGTGAAGAGCCT
>WOXC01006421.1:372500-382500 GCA_011680675.1 Gymnobelideus leadbeateri
ACTCCAGGGCCGATGCTCTACTCACTGCGACACCTAGCCACCCCCAAATACTTTCTTGTAAATACGCACATTCTTAGTAGAAAGATTGAGCATAAACTTACGCTATGCTGGCGGTCAGGCATACATGTGGGGGACACATATGGCCAAGGAAACTTGCACTTCCAATACCACAAGCTCCCCATTTTCTTTCTCTTGTACTTCCCCAGAGCAGTATCTCAGTTGGGTGTTTCTACTAGGAAAATATCCTCATCTAGTTGCAGTGTAGAAGGGACTTTGCACAAAGCTGCTCTCTGCCCCAATCCCTCAAACTCCACGGCTGTGTCTAGGACTTGGCAGGCTTAGCTTTTTAAAGTCCTCCAGAGGTGAGGCCAGTCTTTTGCCAGCCAATGCCAAGCTTCTTTTCCAATTCAATTAGGAACTTTTTCATTCTTGGAAAGGAGATGGGATAATAGAGTGTAGAAGGTCTTTGCACTTCATTAATATGTTAACACCTCGTTAACTTCATTATCTACCCTTTACTTTCTTTTATTAAATCCAATGAATTGGGGAGAAGGGGAAATCAAATATGTGTACATGCTTTGGACAAAGTGAGAGCCGTGGAGAGAGGAACCACATGGTTTGTGAGGTGGGAGTTCATGAACCCAAGTCTCTTAGATAAAGGAGGGGGCCAATCCTGGGCAGTGATACTGGAATCCAGCCTTCTAGAGGAGAAAGGGAGTTAGTTCCTCAGTAGCATTAGCTTTGCTTTGCCTACATAGTAACCCCAGGTTCAAGAATTCTGAAACTTCACCTTCTAGAAAGATAAGGGGCATTACCAGGAAGCACCAGCCTCTCAGAGAGAGAGAGCAAGACTGTGTACATGGCCCTTATGCTGTAGGAATAAGCAGAGGAATCTAATTTGTGGAAGAGTGACAGACCTGGACTTCATCCTCTGCTATTATCCTCTACTAAGTTATTTGGAGAATGAAAGTCCAAGATAAGACAGTTACCTGCCTAGTACCTCCAAGCAGGTTTCCCTTCTGGGCAAGTCCAAACCCTTAAGATACTACCATAAGTTTGGACACCTATAAGGGTCTCCAAGGTGAAAGTGTAACTCTGGAATTCACCAGAAAATCAGGGGATTGAATCAGTTGAAACCTATGGTGCTTTGATATGGTGGACCATAGAGCCTTGGAGAAGGGAAGAAAGCACAGGAGAAAATCAGTCAATCAACCAGTCAGTAATCACTTATTGAAGAAGGAAGAAAACATTTAGGCACCTACTATGTGCTAGGCACTGTGTTACGTTCCCTTACAGATATGGTCTCATTTGTTTGTCACAATAACCCAGTGAGATAGGTGGTATTTAGCCTCATTTTTACAGTTGAAGAAACTGAGGCAAGCAGATGTTGTTAAGTGACTTGCCCAGGGATCACACAGCTAGCAAGTGTCTGAGGCTGGATTTGAACTTAGGTCTTTTTGACTCCAGGACCAGTTCTTTATCTATTGTTCCAGATATTCACAGCGAGCTAGGGATATAAAAACAAAAATAAAATAGCTCCTGCTCTCAAGGAGCTTACATTCTGGAACTGTTTCATTTCTTTATCTATAAACCTTATATGTACTTGGCCCATGTTGTTGTTGTTCAGTCATGTGGGATTTTTTGTGATCCCATTTGGGGTTTTCTTGGCAGAGATACTGGAGTGGTTTGTCATTTCCTTCTCCAGCCTTTTTTTTTTTTTTTTTTGCTTTTTGGAGGGCAATTGGGGTTAAGTAACTTGCCCAAGGTCACACGGCTAGGTTTTTGTTTGTGTGTACATTAAGTGTCTGAGGTCGGATCCGAACTCAGGTCCTTCTGACTCCAGGGCCGATGCTCTACTCACTGTGCCACCTAGCCGCCCCGTCCAGCTTGTTTTTACAGGTGAGGAAACTGAGGCAAATAAGATTCAATAACTTGCCCAGGGTCTCACAGTTAGTAAATATCTAAGGTCAGATTTGTACTCAGGAAAATGGCTCTTCCTGACTCCAGGTCCAGAGCTCTATCCCCTGTGTTACTGGACACATCATCTCCAGCTTGGTGACTGAGAGGTGTGGGCTTTCTTTAGCTAAAGTGCCAGGAATAATATTGATCACAAGGAATTGGGGTGTGGCAGGGTGGAGATGAGAAATTTGGTATGAGCCTACACAGAGTGAAGTAGACTGAGGAAAACCGTTTGTACAAAGATTAGAACAATGTAAACAAAAAGAATAATAAGATGAATCTCATATTGGATACTGTGTAATTGTAAGGCTACATGTATCCTTGGCCCTAGAGAAGAAAATCAGGAAATGTATCTCCCTCCTTTGGTTTGATACTACAGGTAGGAATGTTACATAGGTCATCAAATACACTGTTAGCAATTGCTATTGCTGAACTGTTTGGAGCTGGGCAGTGGTTAGCTAGAGCACTGGGCCGGGAGTCAGGAAGCCCTGAGTTCAAACGAAGTCCTTGGCCACTTACTAGCTGTGTGACCCTGGGCCACTTACTTAATCTCAGTTTGCCTCAGTTTCCTCAACTGCAAAATGGGGATAATAAAAAAGCACCTGCCTTCCAGAGTTGTTGTGAGGAATAGATGAGATAATATTTGTAAAGCACTTAGCATAGTGCCAGCCACCTAATAGGTGCCCTTCCTATATAAGCATGTGCTCAATGACCTTTAGATTTTGGTTGACCATAGTTATTTGTGAAAGGTTAAACAAAGGCAGTGACCTTGACTCCTGGGCTTAGCTTTATATCCATTTCTATCTTCTTCACCGGATAACCACTGGTTGGAGGATGGGCCCTACTCCTTGTCTAGCTTGTCAGAAGACGTGAACCTGTAGGGTATTATTTAGGCAGTGCAGAGCGAAGATGGAATGTAAAATGTCTATTTGGTAGCCCTATAAACTGTTCCTATTTAGATATTTAAGTTTCAACCCCCCACGAGGCTATGACAGTAGTTTTAGGTTTATTACATCCTGTTTTAAGTCTCAGTCAAAAAGCACTTGCATGTCCTTTCATTTATCATTTCTTTTATGCAGAGGAAACATACATTTGTCTTGTCTCTTGTGAGAGTAGACTAAGTATCTTTCTTTTCCTTCCTTTGGGGATGCCCTTGACATAAACCAAAAGCTAAGTTTTAAGAAATTCTTTCTCCAGACTTTGGGCTTTGGGGAGATGTAAAGAGCCAAAGGCTATGATTTGTGAAGGAGGAGGAGGAGGAGGAGCCTGCTCCTCCTTTCAGGTGATAAGTCTCCTTTCCCCAAGGTTGATTTGGTTCATGTGCTTGGGGTCCAGAGCTGAGAGATAAATATTGCTTTGTACAGAGAGAGAGTACAGTGCCCTGCGTCACCCCAGGTTCAGCAGAGGATTTTTATTGTTACATATTTATTCATTCAACAAGCTTTTGTGTGCCTTTTATGTATTAAGCACTGAGCATTGAGAATACAAATTAATCAATCACCCAACAAGTACTTATTCAGTACCTACTATGTAGCAGGCACTATACTAGACACTGGAGACACAAACTGAATGAATGAATGAATGAATGAATGAATGAATGAATGAATGAAACAGTCTGATTGCAAGTAACATTTGAATGGGACAGTCAAATGTATAGAAGATAGAGACAATATAACACGAATACATAAAGATAAATACAAAGTGGTCAAAGACAAGGTAAAAACAAGCAAACAAAAACCAAAAAAAAAAAAAGCCCATGGTTCCCTCAAGAAATTCCGATTCTACTAGAATGTATGTGTTTGTTAAGTCCATTCTTGCTCCTACGATCTGCTGGTAGCTCGATGAAGGCAAGGACTATGTCTCTTCCATCAAATTGGGAATTCTTCCATCAGACTCATTTCCTAAATTAGAACCCTTTCACTTGCCTCAGCTTCACAAACCCCGATGGAAGGAGTCTCCTTAATTCCTCAGGTTGTTGTACAACCTAAAGTAACTATTATATTTGGGTTCTCCCCTCCAAGCTGGCCAGAGTTGGCTTAGTCTTGGGAACCTTCAGAGATGTGAAAGGAGAGCTACTGAAGTCATTATGCAGGAGTTTTACCTGGAAAGTAGGAGACTAGTGTTTTGGGATTGCCCCTACTGGACCCATCCATTGACTCTCTTCCTGCTGCTCAGATACCAAGTCACACTCAAGAAATAAGGTCCAGTGGAGATAGCCCTGGACTAGGATGTAAACATGCTCTAATCCCACCTTAACTTGTTGTATGACCTTGAAAAACAACTTAATTCAATTCAATAAATATTGCTGGGATCTTTAGACAGACAAAAAAATAAAAATAAAAACTGTCCCTGCTCTCTCTGGGCTTTACATTTTGCTTCTTCATTTGGATCATAGAACTAACCAAGTGTCTTGCAAACAAAATAAGTTAATATATGGGACAGTGTCCTGAAATGTACAAAGCACTATTCAAAGGCAAGGGCAGTGTAATTACAATTATTTAGGCAGTATGGTATAGTTCAGTCCAAAGTCCTACTTATTTACAGGGATCGATGTTATTGTTCAGTTGAGTCTGACTCTTTGTAACCTCGTGGACCCCATTATTCCAGGCCCTTCTACCTACCACTATCTCTATAGACTGTGTTAAAGATCTTAAGAGAATTCTAAGATTAGAAATCTAAAGGGGTGTGTGTGTACTTGTATGTGCATGTGTGTTTGTGTGTATTAGTGCATGTGTTTGTGCGTGTATGTGTGCATGCATATGTGTGCATGCATGCGTGTGTGTGTGTGTGTGTGTGTGTGTGTGTGTGTGTGTGTGTGTGTGTGTATGGTGGGGACCTTACTGGTATCTAGTCCAATCTTTTCAGTTTAGGAATGAGAAAACAGAGAATCAGAGAGGTTAAGTAACTTGTTCAAAGACACACAGGAATTCAACCTCAGATCGTGTGACATTCAAGCTCACCATTCTCATCCACTTCCTTTCTCTGACACTGTTCCCTCACCTATAAAGTGACAACAACAATATTTGATCTACTTACCCCAAAGATTATTTAATTTAATTCAAGAAGAATTTTTAAAAAAAAATCAGCTGTGGGCTCAGTGCTGAATATACAAAATTAGAATAAAACACAAACCTTGCTTTCAGTAAACTTCCAGTCTAGTAAGGTTGAGACCTATACACAATAATTCTCTTGTGAGTTTTGGGAATCCAGAACAATAACATGAATTAAGCTATTATGATTCTTAATTATAAATGAAGCTTGACAGGATTATAGAGGCTCCAGTTCTCTACCATTTGTGATTCTTCCTTGTGTAGTCATGGTCTCATTCAAATACATCTAACAGAAAATAGCTGGCCTGGATGTGGCAGAGAGTTAGCTGACCTCGGATGTGTCACACTCCATCTCTAAGAGAGGCTCTGATTTCCACCTTTATGGGTAGCAAGAAGAGGTCCATAGATGAATGTTTACTCCTTTACTCATCTATCTCCAAGAGGGAAATTAAGCTAGAATTATGTCTAGCTACCATGCCAGACATAATGGTAGTCTGGAGGTATGATTCTTTTGGGGTTTAAGATAATTACCACTTTCCCTGATCACTCTCAAGGGGAGGGTAACATTTACCTTACTCTCCCTAGCTTAGCTCCCTCTCACTAAACTTTGGTTACTCAAAAGGTGATTCACTTGATAAGCAATAAATCTCTTTATCAGAGCAAGTAGTGAGCAAAAATTAAGGAAGTTACAGAGATTAGTATCAATGAATGAATATTCAAGAGTAAATGAGAAAGTGATGTTAAGATCTTGGCCTAACCAAGGAAAGAGAATGATCCACAGATAGGTAAATGTTCTTAACCAAGGGGAGGGGAAAGGAATAAGCCTTTATATACCACCTACTATGTGCCAGGCACTTAGCTAAATGCTTTACAAATGTTATCTCATTTGATCCTCTCTAGATCTCTAGGGTTGCAGACCCTGAAAGTCAAGGGATCCATTGGATCCCATATTTCATATTCAGTGCCATATTTCATCTTCAGTCTTCTGGACACATAATTTGTCATTTCATTAACTGGAGTTCAAGAGTATTTCAATGTTGTTTTTCTCTACAATATTATTGTCATTAGATACATTGTTCTCCTAGTTCCTCTCACTTCAATCTGTATCCATTCACAGAGATCTTCTCAGTTTCCTTTCAAATTTCCCATTTTGTCGTTTCATTATGATACAATAATTTTCTGTTACATTTATATAGCATGCTTTGTTTAGTTGTTTCCCAATAAGAAAATGGTCTTTAGTTGCCAGTTTGGGGCTATTCCAAAAAGAACTGCTACAAATATTTTTTTACATATAGCTCCTTTTCCTCTTTCTTTAATCTTTTTGGGATGTAGGCCTAGTAATAGTATATAGTCAAAGAATATGTATATACTATATAATATATATACATATATAATATCGTAGTGGTATAGTTAAAGAATATGCACTGTATAATAACTTCTGGGTCTATATATGTACTAACAAATTGTTTTTCAGTATGACTGGACCACATCACAGCTCCTCCACCAGTGAAGTAGTGTACCTTTTTTCCCACAGTCCCACCAATATGTAAGTTTTATCTTTTGACATCTTTGTCAGTTTGATGGATATGAGGTAAAATCTCAAAGTTGTTTTAATGTACATTTGTCTAATTATTAGTAACTTAGAGCATTTTTCATATGGTTGTTGGATTGTTTCCTTTGAAAACTACTTTTTCATGTCTTAGAACCATTTATCTATTGAGGAATGACTCTTAGTTTTATAGATTTGAATTAGCTCTTTATATATTTTGGATATGAGATTTTAGAGAAATTTGCTGCAAAATTATCTTTCCTGTTTACTTATTTCCCCTTTAATTTTAATGACATTAGACCTATTTGCAAAAACTTTAAAATTTTATATAATCAAAACTATCCATTTTGTTTTGTGTGATCCTCTCTATTTCCTGTTTCTTCATATATGCTTCTATTCTCCATAGATTTGAAAAGTAATTTCTTCTTATAATTTGCTATGATATGACCTTTTATATCTAATTCATGTATCCATTTAGAGCTTATCTTGGCACATGAACTTAATTTGGCACATAAACTTAATTTCTACCAGACTGCTGTCCAGATTTCTAGCACTTTTTATAAAATAGTAAGTCCTTCCCTCAGTAACTTGGGTTTGGGAGTTAAAAAAAATACCATGCTATTGTGTTTACTTGATTTTGTATGTTGTTCCATTGATAAGCCTATCTTGTTTTGAACCAGTAGCAAGTAATTTTAATGATTATTGCTTTATAGTATAATTTGATATTTGGTACTGCTAGGCCCTCCTCCTACATTATTGCTATTAAAATTCTTGATATTCTGTTTCTTCAGATGAATTTTCCTCCCTGGCTCTATAAAACATTCCTTTGTCAGTAAGCTAATCAGTTAATAAATATTTATTAAGCACCTACCATGGGCCAGGTACTGTGTTCAGCACTGGGAATACAAAGAAAGATGGACAACAGACCTTGATGTCTTTTTTTTCTATTTGGTTTTTAGCATTAATTTAAAACATTTGAGTTCCAAATTCTCTCCCTGCCCAGTCCCCCCACCACCCATGCAGAAGACAAGAAATATTTTATCAATTATGCATTTGAGATCTTGCAAAGCATATTTCCATGTTAGCAGGGTTGCCAAAAAAGGGACAAGAAAAATAAATAAAGAAAAATATTGTACTTCAATCTGCTTTCAGACTTCATCAGTTTTTTTTTTCCCCTGGAGGTGGATAGCATTTTTTAAAAATCATGAATCCTCTGAAATTATCTTGGTCAGAGTAGTTAAGCCTTTTAGAGTTATCATTACAATATTGCTTTTACCATGTACAGTGTTCTCCTGGTTGCGCTCATTTCACTTTGCATCAGTTCATATAAGTCTTCCCAGATTTTTTTGAAACCATTCTGCTTGTTATTTCTTATGGTACAATAGTATTCCATCCCAATTTTATGCCACTACTTGTTTAGCCATTCCTCATTGATGGGTATCCCCTCAATTTCTGGTTCTTTGGCATCACAAAAATAGCTGTTATAAATATTTTTGTTCCTATACATCCTTTTCTTTTTTCTTCGAATTCTTTGGGATTAAGGCCTAGTAGTAGCATTGTTGGTCCAAAAGGTATGTACAGTTTGATAGCCCTTTGAGAGATAGTTCCAATTTTGTTCTTCAGAATGATTGGACTAGTTTACAACTCCACCAACAGTGTATTAGTGTTCCAATTTTTCCACTTTCCCTCCAACATTTGTCATATTCCTTTTCTATTATATTAATCAACCTGATAGGTGTGAGGTGGTATCTCAAGTTATTTTTAATTTGCATTTCTCTAATCAATAGTGATTTAGAGCATTATTTCCATATGACTATAGATAGCTTTGATTTCTTTGCGTGAAAACTACCTGTTTATATCCTTTAACCATTTTATCAAAAGGAGAACAGTTCTTATTTTTTAAATTTGACTCAGATTTCTAGATATTTGAGAAATAAGGCCTTAATCAGAGGAACTTACTATAACATTCCCCCTCCCCCCCACTTTCCTGATTTCCTTTTAATCTTGACTGCACTGATTTTGTTTGTGCAAAAGCTTTTTAATTTAATGTAATGAAAATTACACATTTTATTTCCTATCTTTTCTATCTCTTGTTTAGTCATAAAATTTCCCCTTATTTATAGATGAGATAGGTAAAATTTTCCAAAGTTCCCTAATTTGCTCACAATATCTCCCTTTGCTTAAATCATGTACCCATTTTGACCTTATCTTGGTATATAGTATGAGACGTTGGTCTGTTCCTAGTTTCTGCCAAACTGCTTTCTAGTTTCCCCAGCAATTTTTGTCAGATAGTGAGTTCTTGCCCCCAAAACTTGGATCATTGGGTTTATCAAACACTAGCTTGCCATAGCCGTTTACTGTGGCATGTTGCAATGATTCCACTAATCTTGCACTCAATCTCTTAATCAGATATACCCTGCTCTCAAAGAGCTCACAGTCTAAAGGGGGAGATAACATGCAAACAACTGTGAACAAACAAGCTATATACAATATACATTTAAAAGAAAAGAGGGAAGGCACTAAAAATAAGGGGAATCAGAAAAGCCTTCTGGTAGAAAGTGAGATTTTAGCTGGAATTTGAAGGAAACCAGGAGGTAGATTTAAGACAAGAGAGTAGTCTAGGCATGGAATACAGCTAGGGAAAATTCCCAGAGTCTGGAGATGAAATGTCTTGTTCAAGGAATGATAAAGAAGCTGTCATTAAAGTGAGGAGTGTCACTGGATCACACAGTTTATGGGGAGGAGCAGTGTAAGGTATACAAAGACTGGAAAGGTTGGAAGGAACCAGGTTATAAAAGGCTTTGAATGCCAAATAGAGGATTTGATCCTGCGGGTGATAGGGAGCCACTGGAGTTTATTGAATAATGGGAGTGAAATTGTCAGACTTTAGAAAGAAAGATCACTTTGACAGCTGAATAGAAGATGGCCTGGAGTGGGGAGAGACCCAGACGGGCAAACCAACCAGCCTATTTCAATGGAGCAAATATGAGGTGATAAGGGTGAGCCACCTGGGTGGTGGCAATGTCAGAGTTTGACCCAGAACAAAATTAGTAAATTAATTTAGATATCGTTGTGACCTTTATTTTATTGATTTGACCTGTCCATGAGTAATTTATATTTCTTGTTCTGTATTTCTTCAAAGTTCTTTTACTTGTTGTTCAGTTATTTCAGTCACGTCCAACTCTTCATAACCCCATTTCAGGGTTTTCTAGGCAAAGATGATGGAATGGTTTGCCATTTTCTTCTCTAGTTCATTTTACAGATGAGAAAACTGAGGGAAACAGGGTTTAGTGACTTGTCTGGGATCACATACACCTAGCAAGTGTCTGAGGTCACATTTGAACTCAGAAAAATGAATCTTCCTGATTCCAAGCTCAGTGTGCTATCTACTGTGCCACCTAGCTACCCAGTGTCCTTTATAGTTGGATTTATGTAATTCTTA
>WOXC01006421.1:985000-1430000 GCA_011680675.1 Gymnobelideus leadbeateri
GGTTGTGGGGAGGTCCGGACAGAGTGCTCTGTGCATGGAAGAAGTAGTTCTTTCAGCTGGAAGAGTCCAGGAAGGATGTTGCAGTGCGACCTTGAAGAGATTCCCAGCAGGAAGGAGAAGGCAGAAAGGGTGGGTGATAAGGGATCAGCTGGCAGTCTGTCCAAAGGCACTGACATGGGCTGGAAGTTGGACAAGATCGGAGAATAGCTAGTGGATACTCGAGTTTGCCTCAACTGTAACAGTGGCAGGTGGCACAGTGAGTAGAGCGTCGGCCCTGGAGTCAGAAGGACCTGAGTTCAGTTCCGGCCTCAGACACTTAACCCACACAAACAAAAACCTAGCTGTGTGACCTTGGGCAAGTTACTTAACCCCAATTGCCCTCCAAAAAGCAGGGGAAAAAAAACAGTGAATGAAGACCATATTGAAATAAGGCTAGAAAGGTAGTTAGGGACCAAATCATAGAGAACTCAAAAGCCAAGGATCCTGCATTTTTATCATAGAGCCCACAGAGTTTTAAAAGCGCCTGGTCATAGGGTCACATCTGTGTTTTCAAGAGGTTATTTTGACAGATGTGTGATGGTTGAACTGCAGAATGGAGAGACTGGGGACCTGGTCTCCTAAGATGGTTGCATGCATTCCTAGATATCCCCACTGCTTCCTTGGCAGTGCCCTAGGATCTCAGTCAAGGGTGCTGGCCTTTCATTTGTTCTTCACCATGCTCTGGGGTGTCATGAAGAGCAGCTTGGCATTTGTGACATCTTCACCCTTGTCAGATTGACTAATGTGACAGAAAAGGAAAATGATAAATGTTGATGGGGATGTGGCAAAAGTGGAAAACGATCCCAACCATTCTGGGGGGAGATTTGAAACTGTACTCAAAGGGCTATTAAATTGTGCACACCCTTTGATCCAGCAATACCACTACTAGGTCTGTGTCCCCCCCCCAAAAAAAGGAAAAGGACCAAATTGTATAAAAATATTTCTAGCAGCTCCTTTGTGGTGGCAAAGAACTGGAAATTGAGAGGATGTCCAGCAGACAGGGAATGGCTTAACAGGTTGTAGTATGTAATTGTGATGGAATTATTCCTGTGCTATAAAAAATGACAAACACTATGATTTTAGAAAAACCTAGAAAGACTTACATGAACTGATACACAGTGATGTAGTAGAACCAGGACAGAATTGTACACAGTAATAGCAATATCGTAGTGATCAACTGTGCAGGACTTAGCTATTCTCAGCAATAAGACAGTCCCAAAGGATTTGTGATGAAAGATGCTATCAGCTTCAGAGAAAGAACGGATGGCATCAGAACACAGACCAGAGCCTGCTATTTTTCTCTTCCTTTCCTTCTTTCCTTTTCCTTCCTCCCTCTCTCCCTTCTTTTTTCCTTCCTTTCACAGAACAACTGATATGGAAATATGTTTTACATAATACTGTGTTTACATGTAATTGGGGAGAAAATAAAATGTACCAAAAAAAAAAAATCTCACCTGTGACTAATCTGGAAACTTTTACACTCAGGATATTCTCATCCAATCTCAAGGATAGGATGGCACAACGGTTCTACAACTTGGTGCTCCTCCCCCGAGTGCGGGACGACATCGCGGAGTACAAACGCCTTAACTTTCACCTCTACATGGCACTCAAGAAAGCATTGTTCAAGACTGGGGCCTGGTTCAAAGGTGGGTCCTAAAGTGGGCCGTTCTGAGGGGAGGATCTTGATTCCTGGAGTTGGGGGCAGAGTTCCTTTTAAACACTGAATTGACTGTTCCCAACTGTCTCCCCCTGTACTTTCTCCCTGAAGCTCCCAGAGCTCCCTAACAGTCCTTTTTCCCACCTTCCTAGGGATTCTGATACCTCTGTGTGAATCTGGTACCTGTACCCTTCGAGAAGCCATCATCGTGGGCAGCATCCTCACCAAGTGCTCCATCCCTGTGCTGCACTCAAGGTACTGGGGCACTCTTGTCCAGCGTCCTCACAGCTGCCTTTTGTGTCCATCAGGGCATCCACATCCTGGACAGTTCAGGTCCCCCCACCCCTAGAAGTTCAGATAGGAAAACTGATTCGGGGGAAAATGCAGGGCTGGGTCAGAGGTGTGAGAGTCGAATCTCATTTCTTTCAGCCTCTCCCTTATTCTTTAACCCACTGACTTAGCTTTATTAAGTGTGTCATTGAGAGGATTAGGAATCAGAGTCCAGGCTTATTGACGGAATGAACTATGGGCATGTCAAAGATGAGAGCAGAAAGGGACCTCAGAAGTCCTCGTCTGTATGTGAGGAAACTCGGGCCAGAAGTAGTAGTAACAGCTGGCACTGGAACCCAGGCCCTCTGACTCTGCTGTGCCTCCTACAAGGAGGAGAGCGAATGAATGGCTGGCGGTTCAGGGGATAGAACTCTGGAGTTCTAATCCAGCCTCAGGCACTGAGTGGCCCTGGACAAATCACTTAACTTCATTTGCTTTGTTTCCTCAACTATAAAATGAGGGTAACAACAGCACAAGGTTATTAAGGTGTTAAGCACAGTGTCCAGCACACAGCAGACACTGAAAATGCTTATTCCCCTTCTTTCTTTACTCTGCTCCAAGTACTTGCTAGGTGCTAAAGATACAAATGCAGAATTGAGGCAGGCCCTGCCCTGGTTCACTTTCAGTGGAGGATAGTAGAGCCCAGGGACTGTGCCATGCAGTGGTTGGCAATTCACAGAGGTGTGGAGAGAAACAACAGAACGTCCATTAACATGTCCTTTCCAGAAAAAGTGGTAATTTGTTGAGCGGTCTTAAAGAGGCACTAAGCTGGTGTAAAATGGCCTGGGAAAGATGTGCTGCAGGGTCATAATGTGCAGAGCCCAGCAGCTTCACTCGGCCTGGCCTGGTCTGGCCTTCCAGTGGTTTAAAGAGGAAATAGAGACAGGAGCAGCAGGATTGGCAGGAAAAGGATACAGGGATTAAATGAAATGGTGTATGTAAAATGTGTTGGAACCTATAAAGTGCTACATTATGAGCCTTGGATTGGAAGGCAAAAGGGGCCTGCATTGTGAAATCCCAGCTTATGACCTTGGAGAAATCATGTACCTTCACTGAGCCTCAGCTTATTTATCTTTAAAATGGGAGAGTTATATAGATTATATAGTCTTTAACACTAGAAGGACCAGGGGTATCAATTGATGCAAAAAAAAATTATATCTTTACTCTGAAATAAAAATGTTTGTCCAAGTGTGCATTTTCTTTGTCTTATGACTATTTTTAAAATGCACTGCTTTGAATGATGCAGCTTGGTCCTTCAAGGTATCCTTAAATTCCAGTCCTTTTAGTGTTAAAGTTCCCTTTCAGTCATAAATCCTATGATTTTAGAATCAGAGAACATGCCCCTAACTTCAGAATGTAAGACCATAGATTATAAAATCATAGATTTAGGGTGGGAGGGGTCCTTAGAGGCCATCTAGTCCAATCTCATCATTTTACAGTTAAGGAAATTGAGGCCCAGAGAGACTTGCCCAGGGTCACAGAGGTATTTAAAAGCAGCAGTATTCCTAGGCATTTCAACCCAGGTCCTCTTGATCCTATTGTACGCATCTGTTCCTGTTATTTAATTATCCAACGTAAGGCACTTGTGCTTCTTGCCCCCTAAGAATTTCCAGTCAATAATGCCCTTCTCTCCATTCCAGTCAAATTTTTGTCTCTGGTTTGCTTATCTTGAGCTTCAAGGTCTGTGGTTCCTTAGTCTGACTACTCTGTATCTTGGACTATTTCCCAACTGAAAAACCCTTTAAGGTATCAGTGGCACAGAGATATTCATCTGTTGTTCCCATTTCTCCTCCCCACTTAGTGCAGCCATGCTGAAAATTGCTGAGATGGAATACAGTGGAGCCAATAGCATCTTCCTGCGGCTGCTGTTGGACAAGAAGTATGCATTGCCCTTCCGGGTCCTGGATGCCTTGGTCTTCCACTTCTTGGCTTTCCGGACTGAGCAACGAAAGCTGCCTGTTCTTTGGCACCAGAGCCTGCTGACCCTGGCTCAGCGCTATAAAGCTGATCTAACCACAGAACAGAAGGAAGCCCTGCTAGAGCTTCTTCGCCTGCAGCCCCACCCACAGCTCTCCCCCGAAATCCGGAGGGAGCTGCTCAGCGCTATTGCCCGAGATGTGGAAGGGCCCTCTGTGAATATGGACTGAGGCTTCTGAGGAAGACTACTACCTTCCCCATTTTGGTAGGGGTAGGGAAGGATGACACATGAACTGTTCTAGGATTTTTTCATGGCTCCTAGGACTGTGTGACTTGGGGGTACCTAAAGGACAAAATTGAAGTGCTTTGATCTCCCTGGCTAGACTTGAATTATAGTGGCCTAAGTGCCTGACAGAACTTCCCCAAGTCCTGTTCTGATCTAGAGCCTGACAAGTACAGTTACGCCCTGATTTGCTCTGTGGCATGGTGAAAAACTTAGCAGCTGAGGCAGGTGGATGCTGGATGTGAACACCAAAAAAAGTTGTGTATTTATCTCATTTGCCGCATGGTCCTTGTCCTAGACCCTCCCTACTCTCCCTTCCCAACAATCTTTAGATAAGAACAAGGTGTCTGAAGTGAGTATAGTGCTGAGACTAGATGGTCGCAGAATTCTAGCATTGGAATGGAGCTTAATGGCCACCTGGCCGCTATACATAACAAGTGGTCATCGACCTTCTGCTTAAAGACCTCCCACATGGTAACCCCCCAGTGCCCAAGTGGCCTTCTCCCACCTTAGGACATCAACCTTAAATCTGCCTTTTTGTGGCTTCCACCATTTCTCTTGACTGCCTTGTGGGGACAAACAAAGTAAGTCTAATCTTTCTTCCACGTGATGGCTCCTTTAGATACTGGAAGACAACTCTGTGCCACTTTTCTGCCACACTCTCACTTTCTTTTTCAAGATACACATTCCTTACAATTTCCAGTATTTAAAGGGCAACATCGGACTTGTTCTGTTTAGCCCCAAGGACCAGGAGCAGTTGCAAAGAGGATGGTTCTCTTCGAGTCTCCTCTTCTCCACTTGAAATATCCCCAGTTGCTTCAACCAGCTCTTAAATCACATGAACTCTAAGGCCCTTCAGAGTCCTGGTGACCCCAGGCATCTTCCAGGTCTAAACACATACTTGTGGTGCATCCTCAGCCCTAGGAACTGTGCTGCTTTTTATGCAGACCAAGACCACATATTAGGGGCAGCTAGGTAGTGTGGTGGATAGAGCACCGGCCCTGGAGTCAGGAGGACCTGGTTTCAAATCCGGCCTCAGACACTTAACACAAAAAACTAGCTGTGTGACCTTGGGCAAGTCATTTAACCCCAATTGCTCTGCCCCCTCCAAAAAGCAAAAAGAAAAAGACTTCTTAGCTTTCTTGGCCACATTGAACTTGCCAGACCACTAAGACGCGAAGATGTTTTTCAAACTACTGTCTTGAGTGAGGTGTACCTCCCAACGTGGCTGTATTCTTCCCCAGCTCTTCTGTAGCCACCCTTGCAGGTTAGTTTATGGAGAGGTTTCTCCCAATCTTCCCCTTCCTATACTTAGGAACTTATACTAAGCAACTGGGGGTGTTTAACTTGAAACTGACTTGGAAAGAGAGGGACCTAGGAACACCAGGTCATTAAGTATGGCCTAGACTTCCATGTCCTGTCCTTACTGAGGAATCCAGAGATCTCAGAAATTATTTAAGAACATACTTCTATAGACAAACCCTTTTCCCAAGAGACTTGGCAGATTGGGGTTAAAAGGGAGTCCGTTTGGATAGGTTATATGCTAGAGCTACAATGGAAACAATTCCTCAGCAAGCTCCAGACAAGTATGGCAAGAAGTGGGAAGCCCTGATCAAAGAAAGCAGTGTGAGCCTCTTTCAGAAGCCATGGCCCCTCCTCAGTAACAACTAAACCTGTTGCTTCCCTTTTTGTCCACTCGGATTACTATCCAAGCAGACTACTGCCTCCCCACTCCTCCCCCCCCAGCTAATTAATTCATAAAAGACCTGAAGCTTGTTCTAATTCAGAATCTTTATTCAGGTATCTTAAAGACCCTGGGGTGTCCCTACTGGACCAAAGTTGTGGCCCCAGGGACACCTGTGCAGAGAACAGGGTCTGTCTCCCTCTCCCAGGTGGGGGAGAGGCTTAGTTATGCCTAGAGTCCATCCATCTTTTCCGCACCTCAAAGAGCAGGGTTAAAGGAAGAGGGATTTGCAGGCCCTCTCCTCTGGCCTCTTCTCCCCTCAGGCTGTAGCAGCATCTTTGGCACTAAGTCTTTCCAGCCAAATGCAGGGGATGGGATGGGAGGAAGGTGGAAGGAAGCACATCCACCAAAAGGATCACTTTCTAGAGGGCAGAGGAAGGCTCTCCCTTCCCTCCTCCGTAGTACTCTGAGCACTTTGTTGCACCTTGTCATAATAAATTAATCCATGGGGCCTTCCCCCCCCCCCCCACCCACTCCTGACTTGACATCAGATGCACACCTGGCAAGCTGAGCAGGAAGCAATTCAAGGAAGCATCAGGTTGCAGGTTCCAGTACCCCCAAGAATAAGGCCTAAGCCTTTCTCTTCCCCAGGGCTGCTGGCTTTATGCTACACCAAAACGATTGAGGGTGATTCCCACCCCAAGCACTTAACAGGCTTGGAATTATGTCTTCAAGTCTAAATGCAAATATCCCTGGTGGGGTGGGGAGAAAGGTACTGCCTTTAGGGGAGGGAAGAGCCAACAAAACAATTTTGCCTTGTTCTGATCAAACTACTGACCTAGACACTGGCAAAAACAAAAGGAGAGGGAAGAGCTTAGCTAGCTTCCTATCTTGCCAACTGGGCAGGCCCACATACGGGGCAGAATCAGCCCCCTCTCAAACTCTTTGGCTCAGTAGGAGCCAGGGCTCCCCGGGCCCAGACATCCAGCTGATGGTAAAGTTGATTCTTGGAGCAGAGTCTGGGCTGGGGTTGGAATTGGGCTGACCATCTTTGCTGTTCCTTCCTCCCTCCTGTGGCCCATGAGAAGGGATAGGGAAGAGGAGGGAGGAGTTACAAGTGAACGGCTGTGACTTCTGTTGGGGTGCTGGTCTGATTAGGCTCCTGGTTTCCAGAGTATTCTGGAGCTTTGGGCACTGTGACTGCTGTGTCCTGAGCAGCCTCCTGCAAGCTCTCCCGTAGAGCGGCTTCAATCTGCTCCTGGCACGCACGAAGACAGTCCTAGGGTTAGGACAGAGAGAAAGAAAAATTTAAAAGGGAAAATGGGAGGCAGGCTGGGAAGGGTACAAGAATGTGTTACCATTTGCTGTGGCTGGTGGAAGGGTGAGCTGAGAACTATGGTGTAGTGAGTGACAGTAACTGACATGTAGCACTTGAACATGTGCAGAATGCTTTCTGAGTGTTTTATGAACAGACTGAGGCTTAGAGACTTACCAATGGTCACAGCTAGCTGTGTGACCATTTCCAAGTCACCTAACTTAGCCTCAGTTTCTTTATCTAAAATGGGAATAACAACATCTACCTTGAAGGGTTGCTTTAAGGATCAAAGGAAATATGTGTAAAGCATGCTATATAAATGCCAGTTGCTATTATCATTACTTATTATTACCACATTTGGAAGTGGGGGATGGAGAGGAGGGGAAACAAGGCAGGCTCAGGCCACGGCCCATCCCCAGGAATCTCCCATCAATTCTCAGAAACCGACAAGAGGATGTGGCAAGCAAGAGTCGTGCTGTATTCTCCTCCCTTTACCACAGTCCCTGGCAAGGAGGGGCGATAATAAGAGAGGGCTTTTCACCCTTAAAAGTGGACCGCTTGGGGTGTGTTTCCCTCCCCCAGCCAAGAGAGGGCTGGAGATTTGAAGCTTCACACCCACCCTGGGGAAAGGAGATGGAAGGTATGTATTCAGGCATAGCAGAGTTGGGGACCTTGGCTAATGGAAGGGCATCTCCCTCTGCTGGCTGCTGAAGGAACATCACCCCCACCACCACCTCCGGATCACTGAACTCCAGACCCCACCTCTGTTGCCTGGCACTCACCACGTCAGTGCCTGTGATCCCTGCCAGCAGCTCTGTCAGCTCATCTGAAGATAAGGGGCAGGCAGCCAGGCCCTGCACAGCAGCTCCAATGCTGCCAGTTGCGATCATGGAGGGTGGATACATGGCAAAAGTGTAATCTAGGAAGAGAATGGGGCTGGCAGTTATTTGTGAGGAAAGAGGGATCTAGGAGGTCACAGCAGCCCCCAGAAATAAGAGAATAGGGTGAAACTAAAGGAAGAAAGCTTTGGGGATGGCCAGATGGGAATTACTTGGCAATGTCAAACACTTGTAAGAAAGGAAGACTGGGGGCTCTCTCCCTAGAGATAATCAATCAGGCTCAGGCACTCATCAGACAATGTGGTGTTTTTTGTAAGAGGAAAACAGCAGTCTCTAGTGGCAGGGGTAGAGACAGGATGATATGAAGGATATGTGGTGCATCTAGTCCTAAAACAAATTCTGGAGGAAGAGTACTGCCTTCCCCACCCCATCAACTTCACTCCCAAATGGTACAGACAAGGCCAGAGTACCTGAGAAGGGAAAGGGGGCTCACCTGTGGCACAGAGGGCCAGAAAGGTCTGGGCATGCTTCTTGACCAATGCCTGTCGGTCCGTGGGCACTGGAAGCCGGTGCAGAATCAGTGCCAGGAAGTCGTGAGCAATAACAGCGGCTAGATCCCACTTGAGTCTCCCCAGGACAATCACTTCCCAATCCTAGCAGCAGTCAGGGAAGTGGGCAGATAAGACTTAGTGACTGGAATGGAATGGGATGGCAAAACCTAATCCTTGACTAGGAAGATGCCCTCTATCCCCCACCCCTGCCACTAGGAAGAGAGATCAAGGCATTCTACCTAGGGAGCTTGGGCAGCCTGGGAAGCAGATGCATACTGAAATGCTGAAGTGTTCTCTCTCTGGGTGGGAATAACTCAAGCATGCCCTGCTTATTTTCTGAGTTTCAAGGCACTTCTCCAACTTATGGAAAATACTGCCTCATCACCACTATTAAGTACAGCCACTTCTGGAATAGAGCAGGGCCCTGTATGTCTCAGATGAAGTACCAGGACAGGCTTTGTGGGGGAGTAAGATTCAGAGCACAGACCTTCACAACTTCAAGAGAGTGTGGGGTCAGGGGTGGTGGTCAGGCAAGGTAGAAGGAGGCAGAGTACTAATTCCCCTCCCCCAGCTCCATAGGCACTCTGAAGAAATGAAACATTGCTCAGGTCAGCTCAAGACCGCCCCAAAGCCACCCCTCCCATGACACAGCAGCCCAGCTGCCCCCTGAGGTTCCTCAAAGGAGCAGTTGCCCAACCCAACCCACATCCCCATAGTGAGGTTTGAGGGCCAGGGGTTAGGGAGGGGCAGAGGGGTGACAAGGACCCCCATGGTGACTTTGGGAGCCTGGGGGAAATAGGACCTAGTGCTTTCAGAAACAGTAAACCTAACCCAGCCTGTTCAGAAAAAGAGGTGGGCACCATCCATCCATCACAGCCAGAGGGCAGAGCAGCTCTAGACAGAAATGACACCAGGTGAGGAAGCAGAAAGCTCTCCTGTGTACCAAGTGTGCCAACTTGCTACCAGGGATACAGACCATGGGTATTTGAGAGGGCTGTGGGGAATTTGCTCTGAAGTTCCTCTCAAAGACAGTCCCTTGCACCAAGACACCCTTAGTCAGGACACTCCCATCTGCCCTCCCTTCTTCAATCCTCTTGTCTTGTGTTTCCAGCCCTGGCCCCATTTCCGAATTGCACATGAGAATTTCTTAACCATTTTTATCTCAGGAAGAAACTTATGGGTTTGACCCCTTGCTGAAACAGAAATGGCAACCCCCCCAACACACATACACCCTCAGCCCCCACCCCTCCCCAGGCCTCTTCCTCCTGGCAGCTAGCCACAGCTCACCGATTCCCTAACTCAGCCTAGAAGTCGCCTCACTCTATCCCCACCCCACCACAGCACCAAGCCAAGACCTTCCAGACTTACAATGAATCAAGCCAAATGCTGCTCTCTGGCCCCCACAAAGAAATGCTGGTCTGAGGCTTAGGATTCTATTCCCCTATGTGAAAGTCAAGAGAGAACTAGAAAATTCCTGAGGACTGGAAAAGGCAGCTATCTAATTAATCAATACCCTTTCAGGAATGCTTAGAAGTGGAATCGACAAAGCAGCTGAGAGCTCCTGAAAAAAAACTTCACTTTTAAGGCAATGTGGTATAATGGCCACTATCCTGGCCAACCTGGATGAACTCTGCCCTTAATTTACCTGGTGAACTTTCAGCAAGTCCTTCACCTCCCTAGCTCTCAAGTATCTCCCATCTACTAAAGGAGATTGATTCACATAACCTTTCCACCTCTGACATTCTCTGCGTTTAGGCTAGGCCTTCAGAGATAATTTTAGCATGACTCCTCTACCCTACTCAGGAAGAAGGGTATGAGTAGGGAACATTTTTGTCTCTTCTGACAAATTTATGACCTCATCCCAATTTCCTGTATCCTGCTTACCCTTACCCAAATAAAATTATACATGTGTGCATGTATATATGTGTGTGTGTACATATATATACACATATATGTGTGTGTGTTATGCATATGTGTATGTGTGTATATATGTATGTGCTTTGTAACCTTCTGGCACTATATTAGTTATTCTAATTACTACCCAGAATAATGAAGTGGAAAAAGTAGTTGATGCCAAGGAGTCAGGAGACTTTAGTTCAAACCTTAGTTCTGACATTAGCTATATGAACCTGAATGTTATATCCCCTGGCTGAGTCTGTTTCCTCATCTGCAAAATGAGGAAACAGTACCCACATTACCTGCTTTGCCAACACTAATGCCCTATATAAATGCGGCTTGTTATCTCTGTCTGCAAGCCAACAATCTCCAAAGAATAGGTAGCTCCTCTACCCTTACAGCCCCAGGACAGAAGTAACTCCCCCCAAAACGCAAAACTCAAGACCCACCACATCCAACACAAAGGGCCATTTGGCCCTATTTCCCCAACTCCACTCCAATGTCCTCTTCCAATCCTGAAGATCTTGGTCCCCTGATCCAAGAAGAAGTCTGCTCTCCCCTATCACTCACTTGGCCACTCACGACCAATCCCTGAGGTCCCTTTGCCAATTAATCCAGTTGGCTCCAACAATGTGAAGCATTAGTGGTATAGTAGGCACTATGCCCCCATACAGATTCTGCACCTGGGAACTTGGGCCAGGGTCAGGGCAAAAGGCCTTAAAAGGCCAACTCACAAAGCCTCCCCTTCACCAATTTACCCCTATTTTGCACTAACCACAAGAGCTGAATGACTCCATCCAGATCTAAAGAGACCAGCACTCAACATTTTCACCTTTCCTGAGGATCTAGAGAAATTTCGGGCTCTCCCTTCTTTCCCTTCACATTTCAGTCCTTCCCCTCCCCCAAGTCAAGAGAAGAGAGAATCAGAACAGTCCTACACAGTTCCCAGCAAGAGGCCAGGGAGCAGAGTCCCAAAATACAGAGGTAGCAGAACTCTCCCCACAAAGTTATGAAAGACCAGTGGTCAGAAAGGGAGGGGCAGCCAGAATGGGAGCATCTTTATCACATCGGAAGCAGCTGCAGCTCTCCTCCCAGGCTACCCTGCTCTTACCTTAGGCAATAGGAGTGCATTTTTTTTTCCTGTCTAGCACTAGACCAGCTCTGCAGGGGACAGAGTCCCTTAAGGTGTGTGTTAGAGGAAGTGGAGAATGAAGGGCTAGGCTGGAATTGTCCTCCCTGGCTTAGAAAGAGGGTGAAATGAAGCACTCCAAGCCATATTAGTGCCATTTCCACTTCCAGATTCTGAATTTACTCTAAAGATTTTCTTTTCTCTAACAAGGTCAAATCTAAATTATGATAAATACTAACTACTACCTGGGGAAGTACAAGTCACCCAGAAGTCACTACCCCTACTGGATTGAACTGGTCTCACTAAAAGACAGAGGGGGAGGAGGGCTTGAAAGAAGGAGGAAGCAGGAGCACTAATAACAACTCCACATTTCTTTATCACTTTAAGGTTTACAAAACAGAAAACAAAACAAACAAAAAAGTACTTCCCACAATTCTGTGAGGTTGGTAAATGTAAATACCCATTGTCTTCATTTTGCAAATAAGGAAACTGAGGCTCAGATTTAAATGATTTGTCTGCCCATAGTCTCAGAGCTAGTATTAAACTAGATCTCAGGTCTCCTGATTTAAGTCCTTGCTAATACTCTGGCAAAAAAAAAAAAAAAACTCCTTTTGACTATACAGACAAGGAGAGAGTCAGAAAAGTTACAAGCCAAGGAAAGACAAGACCTGAAATATGTTTCTTTTCTGGCTCTGTAAAAGACCCAAGAAGCAACAACCTGTTGGAGTAATTCCACAGAAAGGAGAGCTCAGTCCCATGGCTGAAATTAGTGGTGGGGGTTCCCCTGTCTGCTACCTACTTGTCCCTGTTGTCTGACTCACTCCAGATCCTCTCAGCCAGTAAAAAGCATGACCACAACCATGTTCCTTCGAAGGACAGGTCATAGCAAATACTTATGTCAGTCACAGGTTCTACAACTTTCCCCTCCAACCTGCTGATGGGAGGGAACTGAGAGGAGGATGAACAGGATAAAGTATATGCTACTTAGAAGCGGGGGGGATTAGGTGACTGTGCAAGTTACCCGAAGCTGGTGGGGTGTGATGGAGTGGTCAGTGTAGATACATAGCTTCTCCATGGTCAATGGTGTGGTCTCCCGGAGTTTGGAGGCCAACAGCATGCACACTGCCCCCAAAAGCTGCAGGTGGCACTTGCGGGTTGGGACACAGGACAGGTAGCGGTCCAGGTAGTTCATCGACAAGGGAAAGACCTCCTCCTCACATCGCTGCTCCTCACACACCTTGGGGAGAGGGGACAGTGACTGTTGGGGAAGGAACGAAAGGGGTGGGGGCTTAGGGGCTGGGGAGGTAAGGAAAGGGGCTGGAGAACCAGAGAGGACTAGCAGAGACAGAAAAAAAGGGGATCCCAAGAACCGATGGGGGCGGAGGCTGCACCTCTCCCAAATCGGGCCCCCTTCTTCCCCATTCCACCAGGGGTCCCTCACATCCTCAGTGCTGCCTCCTCTCTCCCTTCCCTGTGGGTGCAGGTCTGAGGGGCCCCTCCTTTAGTCTGTCTGAATCTGGACCTTGCCCCCTGGGAGAGCAGCAGGATGACTCTGGTGGCCTCCACATCGGGCCTTTTTCCTTCCCCCTGTCCCGGGCCCCCTGACTGTGAGGGGGGAGAGGAGAGCGCGCGGCGGAAGAGGCACCCGCGATGGCGGGAGAATGGGGACCCGCCCCCCCCACACACACCCACCCGGGAGAAGGGAGGAGACACTCCTGCCCCCTCCTCCCGCACTTTTCATTTCCCTGTCTGCCGGAACCACCCCCCCACCCCCACCCCGCAACCAGGGACAGGAACCGGCCCGGGATTGGGGGGAGGGCACAGTCTAGGGAATGGCTTCGGGACGGGGGAAGGGAGACTCGGGGCAAAGTGGAAGACGTAATATTCCTTGCACCCCAACTACCCCCGGGGCGCCGCTGTCCTGGCTCCACGCGGACAAACAGAGTCACAGAGCGGAATAACTTGGCAGCTGAAGGGGCTGGGGATGGTGGGAAAGGGCAGGACGGAGCTGGGTGAGCACGATGCCGGGGTCCAGGGGTCTGCGTGGCCGCGGTCCGGGGCACCGACGCGGGAAAGGGCATAGGGGGAGGGGGCTTGAGGGGGTACCTCCAGCATCCAGTACGCCAGCATCTTCCGCATGTGAGGCTTGAGCTCCCTCTGCACGCACTGAAAGTAGGAGGCGCGGGGGACGTAGCGCTCCTCGAGGCGGAGCAAGCTTTGCAGGACGCGCTGGTCCCCGAGCAGCCGAGGGTCCGGCCCGGCCCGGGGCGTCCGCCGAGCCCCCTCGGAGCACAGCAATTCCATGACTGGGTGACGGAGGGGCACGGCGGGGAGCCGAGGACCGGGGCCGGGGAGCAGATGCGGGACCGGAGAAAGTGTGGCGCGGAGCTGGGGAAGGCGCGGGGCGGCGGGTCTGGCGCTGGCACGGCAGAGCCGGAGCCCCAGCCCGCCCGCCCGGCTTCCCTGACAGGCGCCCCGCCCCTCGCTACGATGTAGCAACCGGTGGAACGCTCCGACGTTGCAACGTTCCAAGGGGGCGGAGCCCATAGAAGGGGCACCCGGGAGCAGGCAGCCCCACGGGCTGGCCCGCGCTGTCACGGCGCCCGCACGCCTGCGCTCCCCGCATTCACAAGGCAGGCATCGAGTGCATACAGAGGCAGGAGACGGCGAGGAAAAGTGATCGGCCGCTTTGCAATCAACTGGGCCTTTCTGTTCTGCGAGTCTTTGACCCTTGTCTTCATGGAAATCCTGAGTTCTTCTGTTAGGGCCTTTCTCCAAATTGCTACTCATGTGGATAGTCATTCATTCAACAAGTGTGTATTAGGACATACTTACACTGTATATGTGGTTGGGGCGAGGGGTCAAAAGACAAATATCATGATGCACTGGTCAATACCTGTCATTTCTTCCCTTTGTCAGTACTTGAATCATCTGACCCTGGAGTGTTCCTCCAAGTAGGCTCTCACAGGTTCTGAACTTCTCCATACAGAACTGAGGTAGCCCACCTGGCTTCTAATTCATGAAAAGTCACATCTAAATTGTAATGTCCCAGATGTGGGGGGTCCCACTTTGCCCCGAGTCCTCAGACTAAGGGTTGCTGGGCAAAGACGGGTCATTAGGACAATGACCTTTTAAGTAAGAGCTAAATTCTAATCATGGGGGTTATCTTTTTTGTGTGTCCTGGACCACTTTGGTAGTTCAGTAATGCCTACGTGACCCCTTCTCAGAATAATGTTTTTAAATGCATAAAATACGATACAGGAAACAGATTAAATAGTTATCATAACAAACAATCAAAAAAAGTTCACGGACCCCAGGTTAAGAACCCCAGCAGATGATACTTTATCTTTCCATCAATGGGGAAGACTGTCAGGGAGAAGGGGGGGGGCGGGGGAGGACTTGCCTCAGCATTCCAGAAGTGCTTGTCTCTAGAATTTCCTAGAAATCCCCTAGTTTCTAACTTGGTTCCCGTCTCTTCTCCCAAGTTGTGTAGAAGAACCCAATCTTTGTAAGGTAGTGTGAAGTCGCTGAAAGGTGATTTATTGAAGTAATCAGTTGCCCTTCTTTTCCAAAGAGGAATGGATCATAGCCAAAGTTGTACATAAGGAAGAATGCTAACCAGACACTAGAAATAGTGAGGTAGAAAGACTATGTATAATCTTTTTTTCCCTGCAAACATTTAAGGATAGAAGAACTTCACTGATTTACTTATTGCTCCCTCCCCTCCAATACCTCACAATTCTGGTTCCCAGGGCCTGGGTTCAGGCCATTCCCTAAAACCTAAAAACCACCCTTCCCCCTCCTCTTTGCTTATCAGAGCCCTGCCCATAGTTTAAGGCCCAGTTGAAGCCTCATCTCCTCATCCTGGCCCACAGAGATCTCTCCCTTTCTGTAGCTAATTGTATGTACAACCACTGGACATATCATAGCTTTAATTTCTCCTAATATATCTCCTCCAACAACACTGTAAGCTCCTTGAGGGCTTTTTGATTTTTGTTGTACTGTATTCTAATTCTTAGAAAACTGGAAATTCAAATAAGGCTGTATTATAAGTTAGAAAACCCCATTCTCATTCTTTCAGAATAAAGGAGACTTTTGCAGGAATGACACATAATTAAGTCTTTACATATGTATAGCATTTGAAATTTCAAAGGGACTTTCACAGCTTATGTTATTTGGTATGTTAGCCCCAAGAAGACCTCTTATGGCTACTGGGCAATTCTATTTTTATTCCCTGATTGACCCTTAATCCCACTCTCTATAACAGCTATTCCAAACCTTTCCTAGGTCTTCAAACTTAAGGTTCCTAAGTAACTCCAGTGTCTTCAAACTGATGAGGTATGGGCTCTGGGAGCCCCCTCAAGCTCTCGAGTCCTTGAGGTACAGGCTCTGGGAACATCCCATTTGATGAGGCAGGTCTGTTACTAGATTGTTTGTGGTCTCCAGGTGATTTCCCACCCTTAATCACTCATTGACCTCATTAACTGCTCCTGAAGACCCTCCCCAAACTCCTCCTCTAGACCACCCCTAGATTCCTCCCACAACCTTATGTATATAAGACCCCATCTCATGCCATGTGGTGTGAGAGCCACATGGAAGAGGGAGAGCGCCATAGAATGGCCATGTGGATGAGAGCTCTGTGAGAGTGCCATAGAATGACCTAGCACAGACTTACTCTGTGTCTAATGCAAGTGAACTTTTAATAAATTTTACAAGACAGAGAAACATTTCAAGCAGACAGGCCTCCAACTGTCCAACCATTACATCCATACCTAGTCAGTTACCAGAGAGGGAAGCATCAACATCTGGGATTTTCAAAGCAGGGGGGGCTCTCAACAGCTACCCAGAGTCTCATCTGGTCAAGTCACACAACATTTCTCAAAGTGAGCCCCAAAGCAAAGCCGCACATCAAGGTTTTATATAGCCTTCTCCTCCTGAAAAACAAGCCTCCTGCCACAGGCTCCAGGTGCAGTTAAGCCTATCAAAGGGCCTAGGGGCAGGTAAGATCTTAAATTTCTATTCCATTCCTATAACAAATAAATACACATACTTCCCTACTCATAAATCTAATGCCTTATGTCTTTAAGATAAAATATAAAATTTTCAGCTTGGCATTTAAGGTCCTACATAACTGGGACAGAGCCTTCCTGTCCAGTCTAAAGTCATATTATCCTCTTCATGAATTCTCCCTAGAGAACTCAGCTGTTAGTTATTACCTGTACCCAACATTCCATCACTTCATTATGTACAACTGCACAATTGGTCCCCTATATATATGGACTCAATCAGTAAGCAAGCATTTATTAATCATTAATTATATGCCAGAAACTCTGAAGATGCAAGGGAAAAAAAAAACACAACTCGTCCTTGCCCTCAAAGACCTTATATTCTATGCACTTATTCCTTTCTCACCTCTGCATCATATGCTCCCTTGCTTCCTCAAAGCAAACATGGGCAGCTGCCACCTCTTTCCTGCAACTTCTCCTGTCCTCTAAGTTATATATATAAATATATATATATACATATATGTATATATATATATATATATATATATATATATATATATATATATCTGTGTGTCTTGAAATTACCTTGTATTAGACCAAGTATTATTCCCTATAAGTGGTCAAAAAAAACAAAAAAACATGATTAGTTTTCAAAAGAAGAATGGTAAACTACATATGGCCACATAAAAACCTTGCTCCATATTGCTAATAAAAAGATAAATGCAAATGGAAACAGCTCTGAAGTTTCACTGTCAAAGTGTTGGACAGGACTCCACTTTCCCCTTCCCCTAATTGATCTGTAAAGCAGACAATCCCACCTTCCCCTCCCCTAATTGTTCTATAAGCAGGCACAACCCCCACCCTTCCCCTTCCCCAGTTGATCCAAGGTCGAGAGTTAAATGTACACTGACTAATCACTGTAGTTTCGGCTTATGTAACCTGGCTATAGAATCTTTTAAAAACCGGCACAATGTCTGTGCCAACCCACTGTCTGATTTGGGTAACTATGCACCCTGACAGTCCCATGGTAATAAATCCACTTCAAATTTAATCTCGGGGATCTTCTGTCTCGGTCATTTGTGCACTTCAAAAGATGTCAAGAAAGAGGAATGATCAATGTTGTAAGGATTATGGGAAGACAGGTACATTAATACACTGTTGATGAAGCTATACATTTCTCCAACCTTTCTGGAAAGCAATCTGAAATTATGTTAAGAAAATGATTAAGGCTAGGTGGCACAGTGAGTAGAGTGCGGTCTCTGGAGTCAGAAGGACCTGAGTTCGGATCTGGCCTCAGACACTTAACACACACAAAAAACAAAAACCTAGCCATGTGACCTTGGGCAAGTTACTTAACCCCAATTGCCCTCCAAAAAAAAGCAAAAAAAAAAAAAAGATTAAACTGTTTATACCCTTCAACATAAAAATCTCATTGATAGACCTGTACCCCAAGGAGGTCAAAGACAGAAAGGTCAAATATTCTAGTATCACTTTTTCAAGTAACAAAGAATTGGAAATAAAGTGGATGTCCCTTGATTGAGGACTGGCCTAAACAAATTGTATATGAGCGTAATTAAGTACTAACATGTCATAAGAAATGATGGATTTTCTCCATAAACGTTACTGGCAAGCTAGTTCAGGGTTTCATTGTCATTCTTCGACCATAACAAACTAAAACTCTCTAGTATCATTAAGAAAAAATACAAACTCTTCAGAGTGGCATTTGAAGTTTACCACCTCTGGCTCCAACTTTCCAGCCAAAATGAATTAATTACTTGCCATTCCTCAGTCTACTTCTGGCTCATCCTGTCTTTGTGCATTTGAGTAGGCCACATCACCATCACCATCACCACCACCACCAACAACAACAACACCCCTGCCTAGAATGACTCCCTCTACATTTCCCTCACTGAAATCCTTTTCTTCCATCAAAGGCCAACTCTGGTAGTGCTTCTTCCAGGAAAGCTTCCCTGATAACCACACCCCCTCCCAAATTCTTCTTCTTTTTTTAATATCCCCTAAGCATTTAGCACACTCTATTCAATTTAACAAATTTGTATGGCAGCTGTTTGTTATCTTCCTATGAGATCATAAAGTTCTTGAGGTCAGGGATGATGTCATTTTTTCATCTTTCCCCTCCCTTTTCCCAAAACAGAGTGAATTCAATTTAATTGAAAGGAAGAAGGGACCTTTTCCCCCTGAGGACGAGGAAATAGAAAGGTTTCTAATGGAATAATGGAGTGTGTGGTCAGTGCTGGAAGTGTATGGTTCTGATCCAGGTTCAAGTCTTGGCTCCACTATTTACTAGTCATGTCACCCTGGACAAGTCACTTTGCTTCTCCGAGACACTTGTTCTGCCAAACCTCAAATCTGCTCTGACTTTCCTGGAATCAGAGGTTCTTCCTGATGGACCCGATCTCCATGAAAGAAGCCAACAACTGACCTACTGGAAAATTAGCCAGAGCAGAGAAAGCAGAAAGGCATTTCCTGATTAAGTCAATGGGGGGTTTCCATGATTTACCCCAAATCCAATGAAAATATTTCTCTTTACATATTTCCCAATAGAAAAAGATAAAAAGCAAAGACGAGGCAAAACAGCCGAGGTTTTCTCTACCACTTGCAACATTCCTGAGAAAAAGAAAGGAAATAAAACGTTAAGGCCAGGATGATAAGTCTTAAGGAAGGACACGTCATCATTTTTATTTTGGGAAGGCAACCTTGTAAGGGCACTAGACTCAAAGTCAGAAGACCTTGGTCCTAGTCCTCCCTCTGCCACTGACCCAGCTAGGGGACCTCAAGCCAGTTACTTAACTTGGATGAGTCCCAGTTTCTTCATCTCTCAAATGGGGGTGAACATACTGGGGCAACCTATATCCCACGGGGGTTCTGAGGAACATGCTTTGTCATTCACAAAATGTCGTCGTCGTCATCATCATCATCATCATCATCATCATCATCATCATCATCATCACCACCACCACACCACCACCACCATCATCATCATCATCATCATCATCATCGTCACCATCATCATAATTCCTGTTTTTTTCCTTCTGAACAATAAAGAGGAGGGACTAGGGAAGCTCCTTCTAGATTTTACATTTTAAGCTTCCAAGATTCTATCACCATCACACTGCTACTGTCCAGCTCTGTTGGGAGTAGGTGCTTTGATACAAAAAGAAAACCTGTTCCCTGACCTCAAGAAGTTCACAATATGAACCAGATCCATAAAGAACAGTATCAAAACCAGACATCATAGTTCATAACAGCACCTTTTATTTAGACAGGAATTAAACTTTACAAGTCCTGTGTGACTAGCTACTTAACCTGTCCTTGCTTCAGGGACCTACTCCATAAAATGAGGCTGGACTAAATGTTCTCTAAGATGCCTGTCAGTTAAAACTCTGGATCCTAAATTTCTTTGACTACAGTGGTGCCAGGTGAGAACTCATTAGTGCAGGGACAATTCTCATTTTATAGATGAGGAAATAAATCTTGGATTCAAACCCAATTCATATGATTCCAAGGCCTGTGTTCTCTCTACACCAGTTATCTAGTATTTAAAAAAAAACTTATATAATATATAATATTTTGGTATGGGGTTCCCAAAGTGTAGAAACATTTTGTGTTTTTATGTTTATGAAATCTAATTCTGGCTCTAACATTAACTTGCTTTATCAGTTTGGGATATCCTACTGTTGCCTTCTGGTCCTCCATCTCTCCATCTGTAAAATGGAGAATGAAATCCTTTTCTACAAACAACCAGTATGATCCCCTAGAGGGTACCTAGTAATAAAAGGGATGAAAACACTTTAAAAGTTCAAGTATTATGGAAGTGAAAAAGTAATGATTAAAATAAAAGTCTCCTTTCATTCAGAGAAGGGTAAGGAATGGGATGGTCCAATCTGCTGAATATTCATTTGAGAGTTAGCACGTATAAAGTATATTTATAAAATTCTCATTTAAGTAATATTGTCATATATAACCTAAATGGGTAGCCTATCTATATGTACATGTATGAATATACCACATATAGAATCAAATTTTCTAAGAATTAAAAAACTGTTGTAAAAATCACAAAGCTAGATTTTACTGAACATAGTGCAATCTCAGTTTGATGACTCTGAAGATTATTTCAGAATCTCTCAAGGGATTTATAAGGTCCTCATTATGAATCTTAGTTACCCTTTTGGCTAATTGAACCACAGAATGCTTTAACACCCAAAATGTTAGAAAACAGAACTTAGAAAGTTAGTACTGGAATGGACATTAGAAGAGAGAATGTTAAAAACATAACATGTTAGAGTTAGAGAAACTATCCACAGACCATCTAGTACTAGTACATCTAGTTCTTGGGATCTATTAACTTATGTTTTATTTTTAATTGAAAACTTTTTCAATATAGCTTCCTTTGTAATCAATTACTATGTATTACTATGTATTTTTATTTTGTTTTATGATAATATTTATTTTAATTATAATTACTATGTACATTTTATGTATTTAAGAACACATTCTGAGAAGGGATGTATAGATTTCACCAGATTATCAAAGGAGATCAACAGTACAAAAAGACTAAGAGCCCCAGAGCCAGTCCATTCCCCTCACTTTATAGATGAGGAAACTGAGGCCCAGAGAGAAGAAAAGAGCAGTCTAAAATCACATTGAAAGGTAGAAGGACTGGGCCCAATTTTTACTGGTCCAGTAAATGTACCCTAAAGGTATGAGGCTTATCGACTTTGGTTTTGTCATAGAAACAGAGTGAAGAGTATTTTTAAAACTATTTTGGGCATTCTTAGCTTTTTGGTTATCCAGATTCTGAATAAATGGAACTAGTTGAAACTACTCTTTGCATCCTCAGAGTTCTTACAGCCTTTCCTGTTTTTCCTTTGTTCCCATGACGCTCTACTTTCTGTAATGTTTGTATATATGTTCTATCTTCTTTTACTGTGAACTCCTTGAGAGGACTGCCTATATTTTTTCATCATCTTTGTATCCCGAACATCTAAACCCTCCCCCTACCCATAGCAGGCAATTAATATATGTGGGTTAATTTGAATTTGTTTCATTATTACTTTCATTATTACTACTGTCTGCCATATGGGGTTACTATTCTAAGGCACAGAGTAAAGTGAGAACCTGGGCTTCAGATGTGAATGAGGAGATAATGGTGCAGTGAAAAGTCTGAGAAAACCTAAGTTTTCAAGTTGCTGGTTGGCTTCTTGCAACATTTATTAAGACACAGTGGGCCCTGGGCGTACAGAAACAAAAATTAAGTATACCCTGCCCTCAGGCAGCTTATATTCTAGCAAGGAGAAAAAAACACAAAAAAGACAAGTAAACAAACAATTATTTCTGCATGGGGGGTGAGAAGAGCTCAGAGGAAAGGAGGGAAGAGGACAGGAGAGGCCCAGTGAAGGAAGGAGTACTTGATCTAAGATTTTATGAGTAAAGATGCCTGGGCATAATCTTATCTCACCCTATGCCTTGGCATCAGAATCCCAAACAGAACATTTTATCCTAGGGGCAAGAGGCAGCTACTGGAGCATGTCTAGACTTGTGCTTTAGTAATATCAATTTGGATGCTTTGTGGAGGGTAGATGGAAGTGGGGAGGCACCAGAGGCAGGGCGACCAAACAGAAGTTTATTGTAATAGTCTAGGTGAAGAAATGCCCAGAGCCTGAACTGGCTGCATGAACAGCAAAATTACATTAGTTAGTAAGTATTTATTAAGTGTTTATTATGCTTCAGGCACTGGGCAAAGTGCTAGGGATACAAAGAAAGACAAAAACAGCTCCTACCTTCTAGGAACTCAGATTCTTTTTTTTTTTTTTAAAGAAAAAGATCATTTAGTTTGCTTCCATCAGGATTTAGGCTCAGTTCTTTCTAGTTATATCTCTGGATGGTGCTTTTCTCACTTTCTTGAGTCTTTCGGGATTGACTTATATCACTGCATTGCTGAAAAGAGTCCAGTCTGTCATAGTTGGTCATCACAGATATGGTATGTCTGTGATTGTATACAAATTTAAGGAACTCAGATTCTAATGGGGGAGAGAATATGGAAATAACCAGGTACATATAAGTATGTACAGAATACATGGAAGATAATCTCAGGAGACAGCTGGGTGGTTCAGTGGGTAAAGTGCTTGGCCTGGAGTCAGGAAGATCTAAGTTAAAATGAGGCTTCAGACACTTACTAGTTGTGTGACCCTGGACAAGTCACTTAACTTCTGTTTGCCTAAATCCACCGGAGAAGGAAATGGCAAACCACTCAGGTATCTTTGACAAGAAAACCCCATGGACAGTACTGGCATGCTATAGTCCACAGGACATAACAACAATCTCAGAGAGGAAAGTATGAGTAGGGAAGGGAGGCAGGGATGGATGGTGAAAGGTATAAGGTGGGGTTTGACTTAAATCTGCATGTATGTGAGTGATGTTCTCTAGATAATCATAAAATTTTCAACTGGTTGAATATGTAGGTTGAGTGAAAGTAAGGAGATAAAGATGGCATCTGAGTATTGAGCGTAGGTAGCTAGAAAGATGGCAGTGTTGTCACAAACAGGGAAGTTAGGAAGAGAAGAAGGTTAAGGGTAGGAGGGGGAAAACAAGAGTTTCTGGTTTTTGTGTTTGAGATATTAACAGGACACTAGTTAGAAATGTCTATTGATATGGGGCTTTGGAATTCAGAAGACAGACTCAGACTGAACATCCATTAGATATCCTTGATCATAAACTGTTTCATTCTTTACACATGTATCCTCAGTGCCTTACACCATACCTGGTGTATATAGTAGGTTCTTAATAAATGCTTGTTGGTTGACTAGTTGATTGATATGGGGCAATCTGTACAGGAATGACAGCTGAACTCTCGGTATCTGATGAGGTCACCAAAATAGATCAGAAAAGCTAGGATGTAAAAGAACTTAGAATGTCAGAGTTGGAAGAAACCTTAGAGACCACCTTGTCCAACCTCCTCATGTTACACTAGAGGAAAATAAGACTTAGAAAAGGTAAGCGACTTGCTCAATTTTACAAAGCATTATTTTTGAACCAGACATGTGATTTCATTGGTATAGAGGACTTTGGATAATAAGCAAAGTGAAGATCCAGAAAAGAAAGTACTCGCTACCAAAGTTCATGGCACCACTGAATGGTTCAACATCGGAAAGTGATGGTATTTTATCAATGGAAATGACATAAACAACAGGCATCACCAACTGTTTTGCCACTGCACCCTAAGGAACATGGGATGTTTCCATCCGACTTGCTTCTGAAACTGCATATGTGTTCTGCCCCCCATCAGAATGTGAGGGACTTGAGAGCAAAGGCTGTCTTACCTTTCTATTAGTATCCTCAGCACTTAGTACAGAACTTAATGTTTTCTTATTCACTGCACTGGCACCTGCTTTGAAATGTGTAGTCTTGGAGGGCAGGGTTACAAAGACAGTATTTCTCAGAGGGGTTTATGATCAAGAAAAGGGGCTACAAGGACAAATAAAACAGGTCCCTGCCATCAAGGAGCTTGCAATCTAGAATAAGAGATGAATACTTATGCAGATAAATATGATACATATTAAGATATTATAAGTTCATAAAAGTATTGTCAGATAAGATGAAGAAGACCATATTTATTTAGAAGGATGTGCTAGGGAAAGTACTGAGCAAGTAACAGAGACCTGCCTTTTAAGATCTTCTAGTCTAATTGGAATGTAATGATGTGGATCAACAGTCATTCATGAAGCAAGCATCTATTAAATGCTTATCAAGGGAAGATAGGAAGAAAGGAAACAAGCATTTATCAAGTGCCAACTATGTATGGACACTGTGCTAAGTACTTTATAGCTATCACCTCAATTGATCTTTACAACAACCCTAGGATTTAGGCACAATTATTATTTCCATTTTAGAGTAGATACACTGAAACAGATAGCCATTAAGTGACCTGCCAAGGGTCACGCAGCTTTCTTAAGTTCCAAGGCTACATTTGAACTCGAGTCTTCCTGACTCCAGACCCCTGTGCTCTTTCCACTGAACCACCTAGCAGTCTCCCAGGCAAGATTATTAGGGTCACAGATCTACCCTGACCTTCCCTATGTCAAGCATTCAAAGCCGAATTTACAAGACCTACCAGAAATCATTCAGGGTGTTTTTTTTGTCTTTGATGGAAAATATGAGCAGTAAGTGGGAGGGTGTGAGAGTCAAAAGTTGGCCATCTCAATTCCAGTCATTCTCTAAAGGAGGAGGTTGGATCACCAAAGTAGAAAGAGCGATCAGCTTGGAGAAGTAGTAATGGGTAGCTAGACAAAGGTCTGGTCTTTAGGGATCAGATAAAGAAGCAGCAGGGTGTTATGGAAAAAAGTACTGTATTTAAATCCCATCCCTGATACCCAGATCTACCCATGTGACCATGGACAAGTCAATCCCTCTGGGGCTCAGTTTGCTTATATGGAAAATGAAGGGTCTGGATCAGATGAGTTCTAAGGACCCTGCCAATTCCAAATCTTGGACTGTGCCTGCCACATATCTTCCTTACCTGGGACAAGCAAGCCCCCCACTCACTGCCTTTGTCATCTTGGGGAAGTCAATCCATCTGGGCATCAGTTTCCTCATCTGAAAAATGAGGGGGTTGGACTAGACCCAAAGGTCTCTTCTAGCTCTAAAATTATGATCCCTGCTTGGTTTTTTTCAAACGCATTCAACTCTTTATGACCCTATAGACCATGGCATAGAACCTCTTTTACCTGAGGTGGCTAGGTGGTGCAGTGAATAGAGCACCAGCCCTGGAGTCAGGAGGACCTGAGTTCAAATATGGCCTCAGACACTTAAGACTTACTGGCTGTGTGACCTTGGGTAAGTCACTTAACCCCAACTGCCCTGCCCTCCCCCCTCCAAAGAGCAAAAATATATTTTAAAAAAGAAGCCATGTGACCTTGGGCAAGTCACTTAATCCCAATTGCCCTGCCCTCCCCCCCCCTCCAAAAAGGAAAAAAAAGTTAAAAAAAAAAAAGAATCTCTTTTACCATTTTAGTACTGAAGCTAGGGCTTTCCTTGCAAAGATACTGGAGTGGTTTGCCATTTCTTTCTTTAATTGATTACCTTTTGTCAGAACTCTCCACTATGACCTTTCTGTCTTGGGTAACCCTGCATGGCATAGCTCATAGTTTCATTGTCCTTCTGCCACGACAAGGCAGGGATCAGGGGGAAGCCATGATCCTATGATCCCCCAAATGCTAAACCACTGACCAAGTCCCTCAATCTCCATAGATCTCATTTTCCTCATCTGTAAAGTGAGAGTTGGGGGGGGGGGGGAGGTTGACTATAAGATAATCCTATGAATCAAACAATGGCTCTCTGGGATCATTTGACCCTGCTGTTCTGAGGGTCTAAAACAGAATTCAACTTCCTGGCCAAAGAGGTTGTAAAAAGAAGTTTCCCCAGGTAGGAAAGGAGATGCCACTCTTAGCCGAACTCCACTATTTCCCTTCTCCACTTTGACATTTCTGTTAGTGGTACCACCATTCTCCAGGCCCTTCAGTATCAGAACCCCCAATTCTTCCTTTGACGTCTCCCTTTTCTTTGTCTTCTATTTAACCACAGAATCCTATTATAGAATCATAGATATAGAGTTGAGATGGATTCTAGAGGTCACCCCCTTCATTTTACTGATGAGGAAACAGAAAATTCAGAGAAGCCAAGTGACTTACCACCTAAACTCAAATAAGTAGTAAGTGATAGAGTTAACATTTGAACTCAGGTCCTGGGACTCCCAGTTCTGTGTTCTTTTTACTTCAGTATGCTTCACCTGCTATTTTCCAGCAGATTCTTCCTCTGAAATGTATCTTGTATCTAAATTTCCTTCTCCATTTCCAGAGCCACCCCTCTAATCTTTGTTATCATCAGAAGGTTGTAATCAATGTCCTCTAAAGTCCCTTCTAAATTGTAAAATGAACCTACAACCCCTAGATTATTCTTGCAACAGTATCTTACCAAGGCCCCTCTGCCTCAAAATCTCCCCCAATCTGGTTAGCAAAGTTATTGGATTAGTTCATCTTTTTTTAGGAATCTTTTTTTTTAAATCACCCCACCAGTCTCCTGCCCAGGAAAGTACAACATCTCTCTACCGAAGATCAGATCTCACTCCTCAAAGCCTGGTACTCAAGAGGCTCCAAACTGACAATTCATTTCTCTCTCTCTCTCTCTCTCTCTCTCTCTCTCTCTCTCTCTCTCTCTCTCTCTCTCTCTCTCTCTTTCTCTCTCTCTCTCCCTCTCCCTCTCTCTCTCTCCCTCTCCCTCTCTCTCTCCCTTCCTCCCTCTCTCTCTCTCCCTCTCTCTCTCTCCCTCTCTCCCCCCCCCCTTACAACTCCTCCAGCAATCTGGCCAATCTGCCTCCTTACAGTTTTCCACATATGTCCTGTTCATTCCTTGTTGTTTATCCCAGTTCTGTGGATCCTTCAAAGCCAAACCCTGCTGAATGCTCTGACCCAAACTGACTTGGAGAGCTTCTGAGCTAAATATTTGGTCCAGTGCCAACATTTTTCATACAAAGAAAGTGAGGCCCAGGGAAAGGAATCCAATTAATCAATAAACATTTATTAAGCACCTACTATGTACCAGGGCCAGTACTAAGCACTGGGGATACAAAAAAAGGTAAAAGACAATCCTTGCCCTCAAGGGAGCTTAAATATAATGGAGGAAACATTTTGCAGATGAAAACTGGTTGTGTGTATGTGTGTGTGTGTGTTGTGCTTTGTACTGGAGGAGGACCAAACACATGAAAACACAAAGTAAGTTATATACAAGATAAATAAGAAACATTTAAAAGAAAGAAGACACTAGAATTAAGAATGGTTGGGAAAACCTTCCTATATAGAAGGTGGAATTTTAGTTGAAACTTTAAAAAAGCAGAGAGATCAGTGTTTGGAGCAGAGAAGGGAGAGCATTCCAGGCATGTGGGACAACCAGAAACTATCCCTGGAGCCAAGAGATGGAGTGTTTTGTACACAGAATAGCCAGAAGATCACTGTCTCCGGATGTAAGAGTGAGTAGTGCTAGGGAGTAAGGTCTAAGAACACTAGACAGGTAAGAGGGGGTCTATGTTATGAGGGGCTTTGAATGCCAAACAGATCATTGTATGCTTCTGGATGTGATAGGGAACCACTGACGTTTACTGAGTGGGGAGAAAGACAGGGATAGTGTGTGTGACATGATTAGACCTTTGTTTTAGGAAAATCACTTTAGTGACTGGATAAGAGTGGAGAGAGACATGACCCTCTAGTAAGCTATTGCAATAATGCAGGTGTAAGGTGATGAGGGCCTGCACTGGAGTGATGGCAGTGTTGGAGAGTTTTTGGGAAAGATGTTGCAAAGGTAAAACTGACAGGCCTTGGCAACAGCTTGGAGATGGGGGGGAAGGGAAGAGATAGTGAGGAAGCTATATCTAAAATAAAGGTTCTTAATCTTTTTGTGTGTCATAACCCCCCTCTGGTCATTTAGTCAATGAAGCCTATCAACCCCTCCTCAGGACAAGATTTTAAAAGGTACAATATGAAATACATAGCATCACAAAGGAAACTACTTATATTGAAATAGCTATCAAAATTTTTTTGAAACATAAGTTCATGGGCACTAGATTAAGAACCTCTTATCTTAAACTAAGACCCAACATTATATGTAATGGAGATAAACTGGAAGCCTTTCCAAAACAGACAGGGGTAAGGCAAGGATATCCATTCCCGCCTCTATTACTTGCAAGATATATAGTGCTAGAAATGCTATCTCTATCAACAGGGTTATACAGCTACTTGTTGGCAGAGCTGGCTCTAGAAGTCAGGCGCAGTGCCCTTGCCACTCCCTCCATGTTGCTTACAATCTTACAAGAGTTAACTGAATACTTGATAATACTGTTTTGTTCAGTTCTCTGTTTCTTCTGAGTAAATCTTAACTCTCCAACTAGATTACAAGATGGAATTTTACTTTGTATCCAATGCAGTGCTGGACCCAAAGTGGCACTCAGATTGGTTCCTGACTGTCCATGTCATTTCTCTTGCCTAGAAAAGCTTTTTACCTTCTCTCCACTTCTTTCAATGATCAGTATTAATTATCAGAATTATTCCTTCATTCATCACTCGTGCTTTGGCTGCTCTCTCCTCTCTTCTCAATCTTGACCCTTCAATGAACCAGTCCAATGGTACACTAGCCTCTACTCTACCCTTGAATGTCCTACTTCTTTGTCCTATCACCATTCATTAATTATCAAACCCCAATTTTATATTATTCAGACATCCAATTCTTTTGCTTCCACTTGACCTCTGCTGACAGAGATGGAGGAAGTCACAGAACTGTGATGACTGGAGCCCCTACACAACCTCTCAATTGGGCTCTCTCTGTAGCAAGGTAATCTTTTCACTCTTCCCTAATTAATCCTCTATCCCATTCTTCATTGGCTTTTCTACATTTTCTTTTCTCCCCTCCGGTTTTCCACAGCAATCTCACCCTCCCCTCTCACTCTTCCTCCACCCTCACCCTGAAATCTCAGTTTTGGATTTTACTTCATACTTTACCAAGAAAATTGAGGCCATTTGCTATAAACTGCCTCTTCTTCCCTTTCTCCTCATAACTGCTTTACATCATTCTCTACTCTTTTCCTTCATTCTAATATCTAATAAAGAGATAGATCTTCTTGCCAAGGTCATATCCTCTACATATGCCCTTGATTCCATCTTCTCTATCACTATAATTCCTTCTTTTTATCTCTATTTTTCAGTCTCTCTCTCTTACTCTCTCTCCCTTTCCTGTTTCTACAAGCATATCCAAGTTTCTCCTATCCTTAAAAATCCTCACTAAAGCCCATCATCCCTGATAACTATAGTCCTATATCTCTCCTCCCAAAGCCAAACTCTTTGAAAAAGATGTTGATGCACTCATTATCCTCACTTCTCCTCTCAATCACTTCTCAACCTTTTCAGTCTGGCTTCTAACTTCATCACTCAACTGAAACTGTTCTCTCCAGTTACCAATGATCTCTTAATTGCCAAGTGTTTTCAAATACCTTAAATGCCTTTTCTCAGTCCTCATCATTCCAGACCTCTCTGCAGCATTTGACACTACTGACCTCTCCTCCTGGATACTCTCTTCTCTCTGGGTTTTCATGATATTGCTCTCTCTTGGTTCTCCTCTGACCTGACTGTTTTTTCTTAGTCTTTGCTGGACATCAAACATGTTGCATCGCTATAGGTGTAGACCAAACCATTGTCCTGGAGTCCCTCCTCTTCTCTCTACCATTTTTCTTCATAATTTCATCAGTTCACATGAATTTAATTATCATCATTATGCAGATGCCTCCTAGATCTGTATATCTAGGTCTATTGTTTGTTCCAAGCTTCAATTATACAACACTAGCTACTTATTTCAAATCTCAAACTCAATGTCTCATAGATATCTCAAACTCAACATATCAAAGCCAAAACAAAACAAAGCTCAAAACTCATTATCTTTCTTTCCAAATCTATTTCTTTTCCAGCTTATCACTGAGGGTACCAGCATCTTTCCAGTCTTCTAGATTCATAACTTCAATATCATCTTTCACTCCCACTGGCAGTCATCCCACAATTGAGCTTTGAAACTTTGTCATGTCTATCTCCACAATTTCTTTCCTACACATCCCATTCTCTCTATTCACATGGCCACCATCCTAGTTCAGGCCCTCAATTACCTCTTAACTGGACTTGCAATATCTGGGAAAAGGGGAATGATCTCTCCCACTGCCACAATTTGTCTTCTTGACTTTTTTTTTTGTCTCTTCACATTCCAATCAGTCCTTTAACGAACCATCAAAGTGATCTTCCTAAAGTGTAAGTCTAAACTACTGGTTAATATGATTAAAAAAATGGAGAGAATAAAACCAAATTACTAGCATCAAAAATGAAAAGAGTGAATATGCCACCAAAAAAGATGAAACAAAGCAATTAGAAGGAGTTATTTTGTCCAAAAATTATATGCCAATAAATTTAACAATTTAAGTGAAATGGAAGAATATTTACAAAAATACAAACTACTCAAATTAGCAGAAAAGGAAATAGAATATCTAAATAGACCTATCTCAGAAAAAGAAATTGAATAGGCCATAAATGAGCTTCCTAAGAAAAAAGCACCAGGATTTACAAGTGAATTTTATCAAACATTTAAAAATCAACTAATTTCAATATTAAATAAATTATTTGGAATAATAGGCAAAGAAGGGGTCCTACCAAGTTCCTTTTATGAAACAAATATGATACTGATACCTAAACCAGGAAAAGTAAAGAGAAAGAAAATTATAGACGAATTTCATTAATGAATATGGATGCAAAAACTTAAATAAAATACTAGCTAAAAGATTACAACAATATATTACAAAGATTATACATTATAACCAAGTGGGATTCATACCACCAATGAAGGGATTATTTAACATAAGGAAAATTATTAACATAATAGATTATACCTATAATAAAAGTAACAAAAATAATATAATATCAATAGATGCAGAAAAAATATTTGATAAAGTACAATGCTAATTTCTATTAAAAATACTTGAAAGTATAAGCATAAATGGATTTTCCTTAAGTTAATAAGAAGCATTTAACTAAAACCATTAGCAAGCACTATTTGTAATGGGGAAAAGCTAGAAGCCTTCCCAGTAAGATCAGGTGTGAAACAAGGATGTACACTGTCACCAGTATTATTCAATATAGTATTGGAAATTCTAGCAATAGCAAGGAATCCAAGCAAGGAATCACAACAGGGAAAGAAGCAATAAAACTATCTCTTTTTGCAGATAATATGATGATATACTTGGAAAATCCTAAAGACTCAACTAAAAAGTTAATTGAAATATAATTTCAGCAAAGTAGCAGGATATAAAGTAAATCCACATTAAGACATCAGCATTCCTATATAACACCAAAAGGATTTTTCATAAAGAGATAGCTAGAGATCCTCCATTCAAAATGACTCTATACGGTATAAAATAACTGAGAATACATCCACCAAAATAAACCCAGGATCTAGATGAACAGAACTATAAAAAAAAAAACTTTGTATACAAATAGTCAAATTTAAATAAATGGAGAAATATTAATTGTTCATATGTAGGCAGGGCCAATATGATAAAAATGACCATTTTACCAAAATCAACCTATGTATTCAATGCAATTCCAATTAAATTACAAAAAAATTATTTTACTGAGTTAGAAAAAATAACAACAAAATTCATTTGGAAGAACAAAAGGTTAAGAATATCAAATAAACTAATGGGAAAAAATGTAAAGGAAGGAGGTTTAGCAGTATCACATCTTAAGCTATATTATAAGGCAGTTATTATCAAAATTATCTGGTACTAAGAAATAGAAAGATAAATCAGTGGAACAGAGTAGACATATGATCTACAGAAGCAAATAGTTACCCAGTGTTTGACAAGAGTAAAGTCTTGAGTTTGGAGGATAAGAATCCATTATTTGGTAAAAACTTTTGGGAAAGTTGGAAATCAGTCTGGCAGCAATTGG
This sequence comes from Gymnobelideus leadbeateri, assembly GCA_011680675.1. Classification (NCBI taxonomy): domain Eukaryota; kingdom Metazoa; phylum Chordata; class Mammalia; order Diprotodontia; family Petauridae; genus Gymnobelideus; species Gymnobelideus leadbeateri. Next base: position 1,017,192 of record WOXC01006421.1, read on the forward strand.
GCATAGACCAATATCTTATACCATTTACCAAGATAAGGTCAAAATGGATACATGAGCTAGATATAAAGGAGATACCACAAGAAAATTTGAAGAACACGAAATCTATTACCTATCAAACTTATGGATAGGTGAACAATTTATGAACAAACAAGAGACAGTGTTGTGAGATGTAAAATGGATAATTTTGATTACATTAAATTTAAAAGTTTTTGTACAAATAAAGCAAATGTAGCCCAAGATCAGAAGGAAAACAGAAAACTAGGGGTAAATTTATAGACAATTCCACAGATAAAGGTTTCATCTCTCAAATATATAAAGAATTTTGTCAAATCTATAAGAATGCAAGTCATTCCCCAATTGATAAATCCTTATATCAAAGGATATAAACAGGCAGTTTTCTGATGAAGGAATCAAAATAATCACATGAAAAAATACTCTAAATAATTACTGATTAGAGAAATTTAAATTAAAATAATGTTGGATATAATTTCATATCTAAATTGGCTAAAATGATAGAAAGGGAAAGTGACAAATGTTGGAGTGAATGTAGAAAAATTGTGACTTTAATTCATTTTGTTGGTGGATCTGTGAGCTGATCTAACCATTCTGGAGAAAGAATTAGAATTGTGCCCAAAAAGTTATTCAACTTCCTATACCCTCTGACCCAGCAATACCACTATTGGATCTATTTCCCAAGATAATTAGGGAAAACGGGAAAAGAACCTACATGTTCTAAAATACTTATAATAGCTTTCTTTGTGGTGGCAAAGAACTGGAAATACTGGCATGCCTGACAATTGGGGAATAGCTAAACAAATTATAGTAAATGTTCATAATGGAATATTACTCTGCTACAAGAAATTATGAGCTCAATGATTTTAGGAAAGCATGGAGAAACCTACATGAAATAATGAAGAGCAAAATGAGCTAAACCAAGAAACTATAGACAGTAACAGCAGTATTGTTTTATGAAAAACTTTGAGCAACCAAGTAATTTTATTTTAAATAAAATTACATTTTATTAATAAATAAAATATGTTAATAAATAAAATTTAATTTAAATTAAATTAAATGAACCTCAAAGATCCTGTGAAGGAAAATACTATTTGAATCTAGAAAGGAATATTGCTGTGCTATAGGAAATGATGAGCTGGTTGATTTAGAAAAATATAGAAAAACTTGCACTTCTAAATGAAGATGCTATTCACCTTCAAAGAAACAGATGATAAGAGGAAATAACCATAGTATGGTCTTACATATATGTGTATGAGTGTAAATGTGTGTATATGTTTTGTTTATAGATATCTACATATGTGTATATATATCCATATTTAATTGTAACCTTCTTTAAGGTTGGGGGGAGAAAGGGAAGGGAAAAATAAAGTAATAAGCACATAGCAGAGAACAAAAGAAAACCAACAAGGAAGTAAAGAAAAGGTGGACAGCTTTGGAAACAATGTATAGCATTTATTAAGTAGATTTTTTTTAAAAGCAATTGGGGTTAAGTAACTTGCTCAAGGTTACATGGCCAGTCATTATTTATGTGTGGGTGCTCATTTTCTGGGGCCAGATCTGATCCTAGGCCATCCCAACTCTGGGGCCATCCCAACTGTCCACAGAAGGCTAATTAAGCCAGTCTGGCTGTTCTCCCTACACCACATCTGCTGCCTCCATCCAATGCTTTCAGCAATGAGGTAGGTTCGACCAACTGCCCAGTATGCCCTACCTAATACAATGATTTAAATGTAGTAGTCATTGAATTCATGTTTATTAAATTGAACTGAAGCTAATCCAAGTGAAATAAATTGATTCTACTCTCAGCGAAATAGAACTAGGACTCTGTTAGGGAGAAAAAAATCACAATCTGTTAAAAAGTCAAACTAAACTGAATTTTGGATTATCCTTGAGTGTTGTGGGGTATAAAAAGCATGCAACTTAGTATCAGAGGATCCATAGACAAATCTTGGCTCTCTGATATATATATACCTGTGTGGCCTTACAACAAATCCTTTCCTCTCTCTGGGCCTGTTTTTTCTAAAGAAAAAGTTAGGTCAGATGTACTCGAAGGTCTAAAACCTACTAGTCCTTACAGATACTTGGGAATAGGTTATAACCAGCCCTGAATACTATAATTACACAGCATAAGTCCTGGGATATACTAGAGAAAATGGAGCTCAGTGGGGTTAGTCAGAGAAAGCTTCCTGTAAGAAGTCGTAGGCCAAAGTTCACCCAGCACTTTATAGTGACCCAAGGAGGTGGTATAAACTTGGCACAGATGAGCCTAAGAGGAGAGAAAATAATGGAAGCAAGCAGTCTTCTTCTAAGAAGAAGACCTGGATTTATCCACTTACAAACTGTGATGAAGAATATGGAGGAAGGAAGCAGGCAAGCTTCAGGGAAATTAGACTGTGGGTCACTACACAGGCAAATGACTTCCTGGGTTTCCTGGCAGAAAAATAAGTGACGTTTAAAGAAAATTCCTCCAGGAAAAGAATACATTTTTGAGGGTTTGTTTCGGGTCTCATCTCTGATTCCAGACCCATAGAGTTCCTTAGCTGAGTGCTGGGGAAAATAATTTTGAATGGGATTGGGAAAAGGATGATGTAGGTCACAATTCACTGAATAGCTCTTTCAAGTTCAATGTTACTTCTGGATACCAAGATTTATAGTATTCCAGGGCAAGCTAGGACCTATGAAGTCCCTCTAGTCCAAAGCCCTGTCACAAAGAGGACTAATAATGATAACCGATATTTTTTTAAGATCTACTATGTACTGAAACAACTGAACGGAATTCCCCCCTCCCACTTCCACCAAAGAACTATCTTTATTATACATCCTTTTCCTAAAAATTCTCTCTCTGAATGTTTTAGAGACACCTGACCATAGCATAAAGGATAGATAGCTGCCCTCAGAGTCAGGAAGAGGAGGGTTCAAATCTTTCCTTAGTCATAAATCTGCCGTGTGACCTTGTGACAAGTCATTTAATCTCTTGGTGCCCCTGCAATTCTCTGACACTGTGGAGAAGTTGCCTGCATGCATTGGTAGAGAGAGTTTCTTCCCCAGGGTTCCCTAAGCTAATGAAATCACAGGTATAGTCTAAAACAAACCCAAAGACAAACTCTCAAGGGTTTCCAGTGTGTTTATAGGATCCCTGTGCACCCAGGATTTACAGGATCTTAGCATGCTACATTTTATAGGGGAATAAACAGAGGATGAGTGACTTGCCCAAGGTCTTACATTAAATTAGTGATAGAGGCAAGCTGGCCTAGAACCCAGGTATCCTGACTCCCAGTCACTATTTTCTATTACATTGCTGTCCAAATGAATCCCAACTACAGTAATTCAAACCAGAAGTTTCTCCCTGGCTGCTATACAAAGTTGTTGTTCAATTATTCTTCAGTCCTGTCTGACTCTTCATGACCCCATTTGGGGTTTTCTTGGCAGAGATAATGGGAGTGGTTTGCCATTCCCTTCTCCAGCTCATTTTACAGTTCAGGAAACTGAGACAAACAGTGACGTGTCCAGGATCACACAGCTAGTAAGTGTCTGAGGTGGAATTTGAATTCATGAAGATGAATCTTCCTGACTCCAGGCCCAGCACTCTATCCAATGCACCATCTAGTTTGTCCTTGCTATACAATATCCCTCCATATACAATGTGTTTCCCCCTCAACTAGTACATCAGTCTTCTCCCTTCTTAGGGCCAAATAATCCCTATGCTTTGTGGCTAAAATCTACCCAGAGTCCAAACAGCCTGGTCTGAGACTGCAGAAGAGGCTCATCCATCTACTTTTTATTCCATGCTTAGGAGCCTGAGGCACAAAGAGACCTAGGGACTAACCTCGGGTTTCAGAGCAAAAGAATAACAAGGTCTTTTGTTACTGTGCCCGAGAAGGTATCCGGGTTTGTTAGTTCACTCTGACTCCCTTTCTGTCTGTAAAGAAGTTATCCCCAACTCCCCCTGTCTCCAAGCAGGACAAGCAGCTTCTATATGTAGGCAGCAGGGTCCTATCCCAGTGATTCAGACACAGGAGAAAGTGAAAGGAACTCCCTCCTGTACAATGAGTAATAAATACTGAATTAGATGCTATTAAGAAATACTCTGGCAGTGGCCCAATACTACCCCACTCTCCTTAACCTCCTTTCCCTTTTGCCCCGCTCTTCCACACCTCCAACTCATACATCTCCCAAGCTTTACAGTGCCCCCCCACCGGGGGGGGGGGATGATGGGGGACGGGGGGACAACGATGACTTCTAGATCAGAACAAGTCTTGGAAGAAGAAGAAAATCTAAGCTGGGTTTGGAGATCCTACTTGCTTCAGTCCAAGGAGGAAAGGAGGGCTGGTTATGGGAATCTGCCTCAGGTAATAAGGAGTTACCATGGTGGCTGTTTGGTGTGGAAGTTTGAAATGGTAGGGGAGAGTCAACCTTGGCTCCTGGAGACAGAAGCTTAGAAAATCCAAAAAGGTGGATAGTTCAAAAATCATTACTTCTTGGCTTTGGCAAGTGTGCTGGCTAGAGCACTAGGGTATTGGAATGGCAGCTAAAGTTTGGTGTTCTGAGACTTCCCAGGGCTCCCCACCAAATAGCTAGGACGATGGAGGAACTAAAAGTCTGTTTACTATCCTGTCCTGCCTCAGGCATCATCAGTCAATAAACAGCACTTTAAATGGACTATTTACATACATTATTTCATTCAGTTCTTCACCACAACCCAGTGAGGCAAGTAGTGCTAGTGTGGGGGAAGCAACTATAGCATGTCTGACTGAGTCAGGAAAGACCTGAGCTCAAATCCAGCTTCAGACATTTATTAGCTGGGATGACCACAGGCATATCAATGAATATCTACAAAGCCTAGTTTTGCTTATATTTAAATGGACTGATTTTGTTGTGGTCTCTACCTCATGGACTTGTGAGATCAGATGAGATAACATAGGGAAAGTATCAAATGAATGTCAGTTATTATTAATAACTGAGGCTAGGAGTCTAAATGACTCTGTATATGGGTTGTGGATGATACCAAGAAGTCAGGTCTTCTGACTTCATTCCTGTAAATGCCCCAAACACTGCGCTTTCTTCTATGGAAGCACTTCTCTACCTCCTTCCTTCCTTCCTTGTTTCCTTCCTTCCTTCCTTCCTTCTTTCTTCCTTTCTTTCTAAATCTGGAGTCAAGAGAATTCTAGATTAGAATACATAAAAAGCTGTATGACCATGGACAAACCATTTCACCCCTCTGAGCCTCAGTTTCCCCAATTATAAAATGAGGGTAACATCTCTTGTACCTTCATCAGAGAGTTGCTGTGGAGATCAAGTGAGATCATTTATGTAAAGAGCCTCATAAACTTTGAAGTACCATATAAATGTCAGCTATTATTTGTTATAATTAGATTGTAAGTTCTTTAAGTGGAGGGTCTCTGTCTTAGCTAAACTTTGCCATTTTTCTCAGATACTCACAATGTTCTGCATACAGTAGTTGCTTAATAAATGCTTGTTGAACAAGTGAATGAATCATGAAAAAACATATATTGAGTATCTTATGTATAGGGCAGCATAGTCATGATAGGAATACAAAGAGAGGAAAGATACAGTCTTTGGAGATTACAATCTCAAAATGATTACACTTTAGTTGTGGACACAGTATATACATTTAACAAGAAGCACTCATAATACAAGATGGCACATGTTTAGGGATGAATCATTGGTACAGGGAGTTAAGAGTCAGGGAGGTTCGAAGGAAAATCATCGACACTAGTGCAGTAGATAAAACCTAATGAAGACTGAATCATAGTACATGAAACCTGGAAAGGACCTTAGAACAAAGAATGCTAGAATACAGAGCTTGGTATGACAGGTCTGGAAGAGACCTTAGAATGTTTAGAACACAATGTTTAGAACACAGAACAGGGAAGGTCAGGAAGGGGTCAAAGGTCCTTATTTTACAGAGGAAGAGACTGAGTCCTAGAGAGTTATATGTTTTGCTCTAGGTCACAAATCAAGCCTAGTGGTAAAGCCAGGCCTTTCTTGATCTCTCTCCTGAGACTCATAATTTGGTGCTCATTCCAACAGAGCCTGCTGATATGGAACTTGAGCATGGTTTTGAACAAAGGATGGTATTTGGGCAAAGCAGAGCAGAGCAGGGAAAGCATTCCATGCATGAGTAAAGGTACAGAACGAAGGAATTCACATGATGTGTTTAGGGAAGATTGACTAGACCAGTTTGGCTTGAGCAGATAATTTGCATAGGGGCCAAATGGGAGAAGAGGTTGGGGAAATAGGCTGAAGACAGATCATGGAGCTCTCCTAATGCCAGGCTAAGGAGTTTGGACTTTATCCTGTAGGCAATGGAGAGCCATTAAAAGTTTTGGAGCAAACATGGACAGTCTCTTTGGAGTGACATAGACAAAGCTATGTTTCAGAAAGAGTAATCTGGCAGAAACTTGGATGCATGAAATCAGAAAGTGAGTGACTAGAGACAGGGAAACCAATCAGAATATTATTCCAACAGTCTAGACTTGAAATACCTCTCAAAATGGGATTGTTCCATTCTGATGATGGTAGCATAATCTCTCAGCCAAGAAGAAGGTGAAGAAGACTGACAACTTGGTATAGGAATGACTGATAGGACCAGAGTTGAAACAGTCTAAAGTTCTTCACATATATAGATAGGTGGTACTGAGTTTAAGGAAAGCCCTCTGGCTTGGAAAGGAGTCAGGAGACCCAGGGTTTGGTCCTAGTCTGGCCACTAACTAGTCATATGAACAAGAGCAAGTCACTTCATATCCTGAGGCCTCCGATTTCTCATATGTAAAGGTCAGACTGGATGGCCTCAATGTCTCTTCTAGACCAGGATCTGTGATCCCATGATTTATAAAGAAAAAGGGTTTGGAAAAGAAAGAAAGGAAAGAAAGAAAGAAAGAAAGAAAGAAAGAAAGAAAGAAAGAAAGAAAGAAAGAAAGAAAGAAAGAAAGAAAGAGGGGTTGGGGTTGGCAACCTATCCCTTTCAAATCTAACATGTAAAGGTTCCAAATGAAATTAGCATCCTGATGCAAAATCTGTAGACCAGAGTCAAAGACTGATGGACAATCTTACCCAGGGCAAAGTACTTGTCAAAAGATGAAACCACCAGTATTTATTAAGCACCTATTTGTGAAACTTGTTCAAAGAGGGTTGACTGTCCCTCTGTCACAGCGACTTGGTGCCCAAAGCAGTTCCCAGGATACAAATGAATATGTAGAACAAGGGTTCTCAGAGAGTGGTCGGGGATGGAGGCCCTTTCAGGAAGTCTACAAAGTCAAAACTGTTTTCAGAGTAAGACTGAAATGTTTTAATGACTAATACAGCATAGATAGATAAAACATAAATACATGTAAACAAAAGTTCTTGGGGGGAGGAGGAGGGTCCTCAAGAATTTTTAATGAGCCTTGATAATTTCACAGATGCATCAATGATTGAGAAATATTGGGAAACATTGCCAGTTAATTTCTAGTTGCCTTCTACCACTCATACTGCCACCATCTTAATTCAGGACCTCATTACCTCTTGTCTAGACTATTGCAATAGCCTTCTAATTCCGTTCCCTACATCTACCCTCTCTCCTCTCCAATCTCATCTCTACAGTTTCCTTATCAGGTCACTTAACCTTTTGTTTCCTCATCTGTAAAGTGGGGATAAGAATCATAGCCTACCTCACAAAGTTATTGTGAACATCAAGTGAGATAAATATGTAAAGCACTTTGTAAACCTTAAAACATTATCTAAATGTCAGTTCTTCTGGTTGTTGTTATCATTCTTTTGTTTTCATCTTTTTCCAGTTGCTATATAGCTATTATTCTTTCATACTTAAAGTTCTGTGATCTACTAATGCACAGGTGTATACAAGAACTGCTTTTTGTTATTAAATAAAAATATTTGGATATAAACTTATCTTTCACAGACTCCCTGAAAACATTATAGGGACAATTCTAGCAGCAGACCAGATAATAAGGATGATTTGTTCCCCATCTTGTTCCCACATGGCTTTTATTTCATTGACTAGGTCTTCACATTTAAAAACATTTTCATTACATTAGCTTGCAGTAATATGGTATGGCAACATCTACTAAAATGCTGTTCTTAACTTTTTATGGATTATTATTATTATTCATAAAAAGCTGGGATCACCCTGCCACTCCCCTACTTAAGAAGCTTCCTTGGTTCCCAAGCACTTCTATGATAAAATGCAATTTCTTCACAGTTAGGCCCTTAAAGTCCTTCACAATCTGCCTCTAGGATGATCACACATTATTCTCCTGCAAGCACAGAATGTGCTACTAAAATTGGCTTACTTCCTGTTCCCATGACATCTCCTCTCCCCTCTATGTGCCTGTACATATGCTGTCTGCCCCTTATACCTGGAATGCTCTCCCTCCTCACCTCACTCTCTTGGAACCCCTAAATCCCTTCCTGACTCAAGTGCCACCTCCTTCACAAGCCCTTTTTGATTTCCTCAGTAGTAAATTACTATCATCCTGAATTTAGATAGATAAGTAAACCGTTCATTAAATATTAACCATGTGTCAAGAACTGTGCTAAGCAGTAGGAATACAAGTACAAGAAAGTAAGGCAGTACAGCTTATATTTGAATGGAGGAAAACAACACAAAGGCAAGTTAGAAGAGTGGGAAGGGAAACAATGAGTAGGGTGCTTTCAGAAAAACCTGGGAAGATTTAGATGAACTGATTCAAAGCAAAATAAGCAGAACCAGGAGAACACTGGTCATAGGAACAGCAATATTTGATGATGATCAGCTGTGAATGACTTAGCTGTGCTCAATGATACAAGACAATTCTAAAGGACTCATGATAAAAAATACTATCTACCTCCAGAGAAAGAACTGATGTAATCTGAATGCAGATGGAAGCATACTTTTAAAACCTTAAAAAAAAAAAAAGCAATTGGGGTTAAGTAACTTGCTCAAGGTTACATGGCCGGTCATTATTTATGTGTGGGTGCTCATTTTCTGAGGCCAGAACTGACCCCAGGTCTTCCCGACTCTAGGGCCGAAGCTCTTACTCACTGACCCCAAAACCTTTTTTTTTAATTATTCTTGTTTTTTTTTAGGGGGTCTGAGTTTTCTTTCAAAACATAGCTAATATGGAAATATTTTGCATGACTGCATATGTATAATCTATATCAAACTGCTTGCCTTCTTAAGAAGAGAGGAGGGGAAGGGGAAAGGAAGATAATTTGGAACTCAAAATTTTTTTAAATGGATGTTAAAAATTTTTGTTTACATGTAACTGAGAAAAAATAAAATAAAAACATAATACTGAAGGAGAAGAAAAAGAAGGAGGAGAAGGAGAAGAGGGGAAAGGGGATATGCACAGCAGCATGGTGTAGAGATGTTTTCCAGTGGAATGGTGATGAGGATAATAGCCCAAATGCCAGTGGCCTGATATGGAAAGATCACTGGAAAATTTCATTAAAATTTTTTTGTTTATTTTTATGTTATTATTTATCCATGTGGTATAGTTGTCCCAGTAGAATACGAGCCTCTTGATGTCAGGTACTGTTTTGTTCAGCTTTGTATCCTTAGTACTTGGCACAGTGCCTGGTAGGTGCTCAATAAATGCTTGTTGAATTGAACTGAATTTACTCTGGGAGGCAACATGATCCAGCAGACCAATAATAAATACTGACTGACTGGAGCAACCATTGGCTCTGGAGTCAGAGGTATGGGTTCAAATCTTGGTTTCTGATACTACTTGGGTAAGTCATTCAATCTCCTTGGGCCTCAGTTTCCTCATCTGTAAAATGAGTGTGTTGAACCAGATAGATGGCTTCTGAAGTTCCTTCCAGCTCTTCATCTATGATCTCATAACTAGTCAGCAGGATGAAACACTGAATGGACAAGTTCCATTACTTCATCTTTAGAAAAAAGAAAATAACTCAGAGTTGACCTTAGCAATCAACTGGTCCAATATGTTGATAGGGGGTGTCATGGAACAAGAATTGTTTCCTAGGGCATCGGTATGTTTTTTTCAATGCATTGAGTAGTATCACTGATTTTCTTCCCTTCCTTTTCTTTATTTGTAAAAATATTCTTTGTTATATGAATGGTTCTGGGAGAGGGAGGGCAGAAAATCAGGCAATGTAAAAAAAAAAAATCAATAAAAATGTTTTTAAAAATTAATCCGGGGTGGCTAGGTGGTGTAGTGGATAAAGCACCAGCCCTGGAATCAGGAGGACCTGAGTTCAAATGCAACCTCACTTACTAGCTGTGTGACCTTGGGCAAGTCACTTAACCCCAGCCTTCCCCCCTGTAAAAAATAAAAATTTTAAAAAATGAATCCAACCTAAAGCAAACCTAATGATCATCAACCATACACCCCTTGAATGTTCTCAGCAACACACAGCTTCAATCTTCTTGCTTTTCTCAACCAATATGAGCTCTACCTGTGCCTCTTCAAGGACAGCATCTTCCAACTCCCAGTCTGCTGGGGCCTAAAGTAATAACAAACTGAGATGGTTTCAGGATCAGAGCTTGTCTCCCTGTGGATGCCTGCTTTCCAGCCCTCCTAAAGGAGCTAGTTTTCTACACTTCAAGACAAAAAGAGCTCTCTGCCCCACCATCATTCTGTTCCCCATCAGAAATTGTACAGTGCCACCTGCACAGGGATGAGCCAAAGCCCCCAATTCACCCAACATCAGACCATGTGTGTATGTGTGGGGGTCTAGGGGTGGTGGAGGGTGTGTATATGTGTGTGGAAATGTGACCCATATGCCCTAGATCCCTTTTTTGTTAAGACGTGACAACCTCCCTGAAAGGCTTCTAAAAATGAGTCACATCAAAGGCCCCACCAAAACTCGACTTCACTTGAAAGAAACCCCCCAGCCCGCTGTAGCTATTTCCAGCTGTGTAACCACCTCAAGTGCACATTCAGTTCACGGAGGGTTCGTTGACAGGGGGTGTCATGGAACAAGAGCTGGCTTCCAGGGCACCAGTCACCTTCCCTTTCTCACAGGGGGTGGGGGATAGTGCAGGGGTTGCCGGGTATGACTTCAATCAGGTGGAAAAACAACAGCCAGAGAGCTCTCAGTTCCCAGCGAGGCTGTGCTCTTCTAGCTTGTTTGCTCGGCCCGTGGAAACTCTCCCAGAGCCCTGCCAGGGGCCCCTGACTCAAGGCCACCCTGGGCCTTGGATGCCCCGTGTTACCAATTGACAACAGCTCGACTTAGCCCCACCTCTTCTTCCCCCCTCAGTCTGGAGAGAAACAGCCGCCCAATGTCAAATGCACTTGGGGGTTGAAATATCGACACGGCTCAGTTCCTGCCTTGGTCTGCCTGATCACATCAGCTCTGTTCTTCCTCTCTTCTGGCCTTGGTCTGACCTGACTTAAAAAATGGTTCAGGGGGCTAGCTGATCCCATCACTCTCGCCAGGACTGTCAGTGGCTGGCTCCACCACCCTCCATCCCCACTGGAAACATAACAATAATTTGCCTGATACTTGGCGTTTTTCAAAGTCTTTCCCTAATTTGACCTTGTTTGATAAGAGTGCTGTCCTTCCAATAGAAGCCTTTGAAACTACTGTGGGTCTCAGGGCCACAGACACAGCAGATCTCTACTCAGCTGGCCCCATGAACTGTGGGGAATATACTTAGAATTGTTTTCCCAATCAGTGCTGATGAATCTGTGCTGACCCAGACGAACTCTTACCCCAGCCCACCCTCCCACATGCCTAAAGGACCACAGTGACTGGCTGAGATCTGGGGATGTACTTTGTGGAGGCGGAAAAACTAAATGACCCACTTTAAATACCCAGAAGACCATGATCTAGGGCAAGGAAGACATTACCTACGTGAAGCTTGTTGGAAGACTTTTATGTCAATCCCAGCTCTACCACTTAATAACAGCATAACGTGGAGCAAGTCAGCCTAGCCTTTCTGAAATGCTGCTCTTTCATCTGTAAAATGGGAGTGATAATGTTTGTACTACTTGCTTAGCAGGTTAAAAAGCACTGATTCAGTTCAATTCAGCAACCATCTACGAAACGCTCATTACTTACAAGACACTACTTAAACTATGCTTGGTCTTGGAGATAAAGAGGGATGGGACATAGGCATTGTGCTCTAGGAATCTGCCACCTAATTGGGGCGGGCGGGGGGGGGATAAAAATATGTACACAAATAACTACCAGGAATAGTGAGATTAAGTAAAAAGGAGAGATATAGACAGAGTGCTATGAGAAATCTGAGGGAGGAGATACTGCTTTTTCTTTTTTTGACCTTTTTAAAAAAAATTATCTTTTTTTATATAACCTTCATCTCCAAATGTATCTTTCTCTGTCACCTCCCCAGAAATCTATTCCTTGTAACAACAACAAAAAAAAAGAGAAAAAATTAAAAGCAGTTCTGTGAAAATGGTCAAAACAATCAAATAAGTTTGACAAGAGATGCAATGTTGCCCACCCATTTATTCCCTACTTCTGCAAAGCAGGGAGGAAAAGAAATTTCTTTGGGGAGGGTCACTTTCAGATGGAGGGAGTTGCTGCTGACTGGAATGCTTCTAGGAAGAGGAGGCATTTGAGTTAGGACGTTAAGGAAGAGATTTCCACAGGTTCAAATGGGTTGGGTAGAAGTCCACTGAGGAAACCAGGGGTGGGGATGACTTGAGTAAAGGCAGAGATGAGTAAGGGCAGGGCAAGAACTGGGAATGGTGAATAGTCCGGTTTTGCTGGAATGTGGAGAATGTGAAGGAAAAAAAGTGTGAGATAAGCCTAGAAAAATAGGTAGGAGCCCAATTGTGGGAGCCTTGAATATCAGGATCAAGACATTAGGGCAACCATCGAAGAAAGGATTGAAGAGGAGAGAAAACAGAGGCAGGGAGGTCAGTGAGAAGTCTATTATCGCAATCTAGATCAGGGGTTCTTAACCTTTTATGTTCCAAGGACTACTTTGGCAGTCTGGCAAAGTTCCCTTATCAGGATAATTTTTTAATGTATAAAATAAAATATATAAAATTATAAAGTACATAGAACACTAGATTTGTACTCAGAAAAATCTGAGTTCAAATCCTGCCTTGGACATTAGCTATGTGACCCTGGACAAGTCACTTAACATCTGTGCCTTAGTTTGAGAAAGCTACAAAATAGAGATAAGACTACTTAGTTGTCATATGGATCAAATAAGCAAACATATTTAAAGTGCTTTGAAAACTTTAAAATGCTATATAAATACTAGCTATTATTATTACAGTTATCCAAATGTAAAAAAAATACATATGTATATGTAAAGTGCTTTGTAACCACCTGCCAAGTATTATGTAAATGTGAGTTATTATTACAGGAACCTCTCTGGCTTAATAAACACCTTAGCCAAGTGGTCTGTAACTAGTCCCAGACACAGCCAGGGTGTAGTGGAAAGAGTCCTAGACTTGGACCCAAAAGGATCCGAATTCAAATCCTGTCCCTGATAATTAACAGGCTTCATGATCCTGGGCATGTTGTTTAACCTCTTTGAGCCTCAGTTTCTTCATCTGTAAAACAGGGTTCATAATAGCACCTCCCTCACAGGGTGGTTATGTGGTTCCAATGAAAGAATATGTAAAGTGCTTCAGAAATATTAGCTATTATTAGGCACTTTTGCCTCATGTCAATTCATTAAGTCACATTCAGCACCCCAATTCTCACTTCCCCAATCCTAGTAGTGTTCCCAGAAAACCTATGAAAAACTTGGTAAAGAGAGCTAAATTAAATCCCTCTTTATACTTATAACACTCTGGGAGATGCCAGGGGCAGCTAGGTGGCTCAGTGGATACAGCCCTGGGCCTGGAGTCAAGAAGACTTGAGTTCAAATTAGGCCTTCCACCCTATATGACCCTGAGCAAGTCACTTAACCTCTGTCTGCCTCAGTTTGAGTCCTCAACTAAAAGACGGAGGTCATAATAGCACCTACTGCCCAAGGTTGTTGTGTGGATCAGATGAGGTGAAAACTATAAAGTACTAACACAGAGCAGACGTTATAAAATGTTCATTTCTTTCCCTATAGCAGTCTTGGGAAGTCCAGGCAGGTCTGAATACTCTTCATCGAAGGTATGAAGAGTACCCCGAAGCAGTTTACGATAATCCCAGCAACGCCAGGTAAGCAGACAGAGCTCGCAGGGGGTGAGTCCCTGGTTATATTATCTTCCTGACATGTGCCTTCCAGAAAATTTAGAGCTAAGACCTTAGAGATAACCTAATCCAACCTCCCACTTCAGCAGATGAGAACAGGTTTGCCCAGGGTCACATATTAAGACTTAGGAACGGGATTTGAAGCCAGGTTTTTCTGATTCCAAATCTAAGGTTCTTTCCTTTTTACTACTAGACTGTGAGGACTGCACCTTATAATGATAGTAATAGCAACTCACATTCCAACAGGACTTCATGTTCAAGAAATGGCACAAGCAGCATCATTTAGGAAATGTATAATCCAAAAAGGAGCCAGAGAATAACGGATAGGGAGCTCAGTTGCTTCACTGGTACCTAAAAATATTTTTAAATGTCTAGAGCAGCCTTTTTTGGTGTCACTCCCCCTCAGTCAGGAATTCTGGTGAAACTATGGACTCCTCAAAATGTTTTTAAATGAATAAAATAAAATGCCTAGGATCAGTCAGTCACTTAGTCAACAAATATTTATTAAGTACCATCTATATTCCAGGCACGCTGGGGATACAAAGAAAGGCAAATCTAAACAGTCTCTGTTCTCAAGGAGCTCACAATTGAATGGAAGAGACAACATGGAAAATTGTTTTAATTATCCACAAACAAGCTGTATATGGAATAAATTGGAGATAATCAGTAGAAGGATTGTTGTTTTTGTTCAGTCACGTCCAACTCTTCATGACCCCATTTGGGGTTTTATTGGCAGATACTGGAGTGGTTTGCCACTTCCTTCTCTGGGTCATTTCACAGATGAGGAAACTGAGGCAAACAGGGTTAAGTGACTTGCCCAGCCTCACACAGCTATTAAGTGTCTGAGGCTGGATTTGAACTCAGGTCTTCCTGATTCCAGACCCAGTGCTCTATCTGCCCCAGTAAAGGGAAGGCACTATGATTTAGGAGGATTGGGAAAGGTTTCCTATAGAAGGAGGGATTTTAGTTGGGAGTTGGAGGAACCGAGGAGGCAGAGATGAGAAGGAAGAGCATTGCCAGCCTAGAGGACAGTCAGTAAAAATGCCCTGAGTCTGAAGATGGAATGTCTTATGCAAGAAACAATGAGGAGAGTGGGGTCATTGTATCGCAGAATGCATGGGGGTAAAGGTGGGGGGTAGGGTGAGGCGGGGGAGAAAGGAAAGAAGGCAGAGAGAGAGAGGTTAGGTTTAAGAAAACTGGAAAGGTGTGGGTGAGTTTGAAAGCCAGGGGATTTTTTATTTGATCTCCAAAGAATTATACTGAAATACAGCTGTTAAGATAAGTTTTTTTTAAGTTCACAGAGCCCAGGAACCCTGTAATTAGATGATTTTGTAAGGTCCCTTATAGATCTAATATTTTTCTTTGTTTTTAACTTAAATCAAACTAATGCAAGGAGCCCAAAAAGAAGATGTAACCATCTATTTAACTAGAGAATAGTTAAATAGCCTAACCCCAAGAGACTGTTCTTTCCTACTCTCTCTTTCTCCAGAATGGTTCATTCTCAGTCTCAGCAAAAGACTCCTGAGATCAGAAGGGCAAGTTCTAGGGACCTAAGACCCTGCCACTGAGTGTGGATCCCAGGGCTGGCTCAATGTCAGCTGCAGAGTGCCAGGTTCTTGTCCACTTTGTTTATTAAATGAATGAATGAACGAATGAATAAAAAAGCATTTATGAAGTGACTACTAGGTACTACTACACCCTATTCTCTTCCAGCTCCAGTCTTAACATTCTAGAATTCTATTTATTTTCAATTATACACTCCCACCACATAAGAATTCTCCAAAGTGTTTAGGAGAAAGACCACACATACTCTAGGTACGCCTAGAGTTAGCCCTAGCTCTACATAAGTTATATAACCTACCGCCGGTGTGTTTTTAGAGATGTGCATTGCCCCCAAACCTCCCACCCGACAGTGGGCTAGGTTACTTCCCCATCTCCTGCCAGGACAAAAATTCCCATGAGTGGAGTCATTGCTGTCAGCTGAGGAACAAAGGTGAGACTTCTATCTCCAGATGGTCACTATTACAATGCATTCATGTGCCCTGATTGCATGGGGGAGTCACAAAGACTATTCCACTGGAATACATATCTTATCACATTTGCCTAATCTAGAAAAGCTTCAGGAACAGGCTGGATAGTAGGTATGGGGGAGACAACTTGTAGGGCCTGGCACATAGTAGGTATTTAGTTTTTTTGTCTTTTTGGAGGGGGGAAGGCAGGGCAATTGGGATTAAGTGACTTGCCCAAGGTCACCCAGCTAGTAAGTGTTAGGTGTCTGAGGTCGAATTTGAACTCAGGTCCTCATGACTCCAGGGCTGGTGCTCTATTCACTATGTCATCTAGTTGCCCCTTCACATAGGAGGAATTTAAATGGATTGAGGATCTGACAATCAGCCTAGCTAAGGCTGGAAAGAGAGAGAGACTCCTTACCAGAAGACTGACCACAAGTTCATGGTCTTTGCTTTTTCAATATCAACAGCTTGTGCCTATCTATTACTACTTATGATGTATATAATCTACCAAAGTGGGACAGAAATTTGACTTTATCTACTGACTTGCATCAAGAGAAAATGCATCAGTGACATCACAGATATTTCTGTTAACACAATTTCCATTTATATAGTGCTTCAATTCAATTCAATCCCCAGAACCAGAAAATTTTAGGGCTGCGAGCTACCTCAGCAGGATCTAGACCAACTCAGAGTTGAGAAAGAATCCCCATGCAATGACCAACTAGGATTCCAGAGGAAATATGTTAACTATCTCCTGAAGAAGTCTTTCCCACTCCCTCTTAATTCCAGTGTCTTCCCCCTGTTGTTAATGAGCTGCTTTGTTATTTATTTGTTTGCAAGTTGTCTTCCCCGTTAGATTGTAAGCTTCTTGAGGACAGAGGCTATGTTTTTGCTTCTTTCTGTACCTCCAGTGCTTGGCATATAGTAGGTATTTAATAAATTGACTCAGAGAGAAGATTACTATGTCTATATAAATATAACATATAAATATTACCATATTTATATAAACATACATTTATATAAACACATATGTATACATAAACATGCACATATGTATTATGTATAGATATACACATACACATACATATTAAAACTGCACTAGGACTTTTGGAATACCCTATATGTGTATGTATTTTTGGACAAGGCCTATGCCATTTATTTTGTTTGATTATATATAAGGAGGGAAGTCAGATTTTCATTAATTTTTTTTTTTTAAGCAATTGGGGTTAAGTAACTTGCTCAAGGTGACACGGCTAGTCATTCTTTATGTGTGGGGGCTCATTTTCTGAGGCCGGATCTGATCTCGGGTCATCCAAACTCCGAGGCCGGCACTCTTACTCACTGCGCCACCTAGCCGCCCCTTTAGGGCAATTGGGGTTAAGTAACTTGCCCAAGGTGACACGGCTAGGTTTTTGTTTGTGCGGATTAAGTGTCTGAGGCCGGATCCGAACTCAGGTCCTTCTGATTCCAGGGCTGGCGCTCTATTCACTGCGCCACCTAGCCGCCCCTCATTAATTTTTTAAAATTAGTCTATTGATAAATATTTTTAGGTACCCACTATGTGCTGAGGTGGAAAAAAGAAAAAGAATCCTCATTACAACATACCAAACAAATGATCATCCAGTTTTTGTTTAAAGAGGAACAGTCAATGTGACTCTGACAGCTTTGTATTTTAGGAAATTTTACCTGACATCAAGCCTAGATTAGCCATTTTTCAACTTCTGCCCCTTGTTGCTCATTCTGTCAAATAGAACAAGACAAATCCCTCTTTCATACAATAGTCCTTCAAATACTTGAATGTAGCCATTACACTGTCCTCTTAAAAGTCTGTTCTCCAACATCCCACTTCCTTAAAACAAGGATATGGACTCATCCTGGTTCCCCTCCTCTGAATATATTCTAGCTTTATCAGATCTGGCTCCTTCTTAATGGTGGGTTTCAACAAAATTCACCTCTACTCAACATTTATTAAGCCCCGCCATGTACCGTAAAGATCTTCAGTTCGCTCCTTACTAAGAACTTTGCATCTCATATCCCAGCTCTCTAGCTCTCTCTCTCTCTCTCGAACTATTCTCATTTTATACAGGAGAAAACTGCATTTGTTGGTCATATTGTAAAAGGGTTTCTTTTTCAGAGTAGATGGCCAATGGGGATCTGTTCCAACTCTGAAATTTTGTGAAAGGAAGGAAGGTATAATGAAGAAAGAGATGGACCTAGAGTCAAGAAACATGGGTTAAAACCTGGCTACTAGACTTACTAGCTAGGGACCTTAGTGTTCCTATCTCTAAAATGGTAGCTAATAATATCTGCCATTCTTATTTCTGACTATAGAATTCTCAGCTCCGTCGAGGTACAGCTCCTATATGATGCCCTTTTCTAACTCCTCAATTATTTGTGCTCCTCCACGCCCCAAAAAAGGGTTTCTGTTCTATCTAATCTATGTGCCTGTTGATTTCCCTAAGTAGAATGTAAGCTCCCTGAGGAAATGACTGTTTAGTCTTTGAATCCAAGTGCCTGGTATATGGTAAGCACTTAAAATACATTTATTGAATTAAACAGAATACGATCATAGATTTCTAGCTGGAAAAAGCCTTAGAAGGTTACTGAGTCCAACTTCCTCAGTTTGTTAAAAAAAAAATAAATTCTAAATTTAATAAACACTCTCCCAGGAACATTTCTATATAAAAAATAAGTCAGAAAATGAGGACCATATGTGAAAATATATTACATACAGCTTGCTTTTTTAAAGTAAATAATACAAAAATAAATATTTTTAAAAGTATACGATAGAAATTCCACACTTTACTTTCAGAACCATCCTGTTTGTCTTTGTTTCTTTCTGAACTTCTTTTAGTTCTCTTCTATGAATTTTAATGGATTTCAATGAACTTTTTTTCTTTTCTTTTTTTTTGGGGGGGGGGGGTTGAGGGGCAACCCTATGGCTAACTCCCTTACCCCTCTGAACTCCTGTTCCCCAACATAAAAAGAAAAACAACCCTTGCAACAAATAAGCATAATCATGCAAAAACAAATTCACACATTTGTCATGTCCAAAAAAAGTGTCTCATTCTGCCCCTTTAGTTCATTATACTTCACAGAGTGGGGAGGTGAAGAACATGGAGGACATGTTTGATCGTTTGTCCTCTGGAGGCACACTTGATCAATGCACTGACTGGAGTTTCAGTATCTTCCAAAGCTGCTGATCTTTGCTATGTGGTTATTGTATAAATTGTTCCAGTTCGGTTCCCTTTACTCCGCATTAATTCCCAAGTTTCTCTGAAATGATTCCTTTTGTTATTTCCTACAGCTGAATAATGATCTATTATATTCATATGCCATAATGTGTTCATCTAATCCCCAGCTGATGAGTATCAACTTTATTTCTAGTTTTTTGCTACTACAAAAAGAGCTAGGTGCCATAGTGAATATAGTGCTAGACCTGGAGTCAGAGAGATCTGAGTTTGAATCCTGCTTCAGACACTAGCTAACTGGGCAAGTCACTTAACTGCTGCCTGCCTCAGTTTCCTCATCTGTGAAATGTGAATAATAATAGCACCAACCTCCCATAGCTGATGTGAGGATAAAATGAGATCATATTTATGAAGTGCTTTGCAAACCTTTACTCTACAAGTGCCATTTATTGTTATTATTATAAATATTCTTGTACATTTGGGTCCTTTTCATCTTTCCTTGGCCTCTTTGGGTTATAAGCCTAGTAGTGGTATTACTGGGTCAGAGACTATGTACAGATTAGTGACTTTTTGGATACTGTTCCAAATTCCTTCTCTTAGTTCTAACCAATTCACAGCTCAACCAACCACACCTGTGTTCCTGTCTTCCCTTTGGCCGGTGCCTCCATCATTTTCCTTCTTCATTTTTGCCAGTCTGATAGGTGTAAAGTAGAACCTCAGCAACTACCTCATTTTATAGATAAGGAAATTGAGGCCCAGGGATTTGAAGCCAGGCACCTTGACAATCTCATTGCTGCATCCCCTGAGAGAGGAACAACTTGTCTATGGGCCTTGGGCATTAGTTAGTGGCAATGTTGAGATCCGAGTCTCGTGCCTCCAATTCCTTTCCTCCTTCCCCTAACCCAGAACCAACTCCAGCTCTAATGACCTAGGAGAAAGCCAGTATAATTCAACTGAGCCTATTAGTTGCAATTATTTTATCTCATTAATTAGTTGGCACCTTGAAAGTAATAGTGTGGCCCTGAAGAGGATGAGATGTCAGATAGGGCAGTTTCTTTGCTATGGCAGGGGTGGAGCAACAAAGTCTGGCTGAGATAATCTCTGGATGGAAAGGATAACAAGATGGCACTAGGGGCAGGGAAGGGAGGCTCAGGGCAACAGGGTGTCTGGGGTGGTGCTGAGGTCTGGGCCTGGTGCACAGTATAAAAAGACAGACTCACTATCTGCCCGGGGAATGCTTTGTAGTCACTGCTGGGCCGCTCTCTACCCAATGCAAAAGTTTTGACCCTCACCTGAGCCCTGACAATCTGCCCCAGGCAGCAGTTTGTCTCAACTGAGTCAAGATATTTCATGGCAGCCACAGCCAGAACTCCTCCCTCTCACCATTATCATTCTAGTGTCTCTGGGTTCCTGGTCTCAAAGTCTCACCCAATTTTATCCCAGGTGCTTACTATGGCTGTAGGCCTGGACCTAACCTAAGGGGGTCTAATAAAGAGTTTCTACTTCCATGATCAGATGCAGTGTAGCTTAGTAGATAGAAAGCAGACCTCAAAAAATATTTATTTTCTAGAAATATTTATTCATTCATTTGTTCATTCATTCATTTACTTGTTTGCTTATTTATTTATTCACTCATTTATTTACTTATTTATTCATTTATTTATATTTATTTATTTATAAATAACTGTGAATCCCTGTCTTGCTCCCTCTGGAAATTCATCGTCCACTCCCAAAAGCCTAATCCCAATACTGATCACCACAGAAGCTTTATCAAGTTTTTCCAACCTGGGCCAATTCAAAGCTTGGTGGCTATCTGCTTTCAGGGCTCACCCTGTGTGGACATCTTATTGTCATTAACCCTACTGAAGCTCAGGACCACTCATTCCTATCCATCCACCAGTCACAGCCTCTCCTAGGAGCCAGGATTAGTTATGGCCCTCTAAGACCATAAACTGAAGAGAATATGCTGTTCTGAATTGGTAGAGAGAGTTGCCTCGGGGTCTTCACCAATGAAATCATGAGTCCAGCCTCTGTCCCTGTTATCCTCTAAGAAGGAATCAATTAATTTTACACCAGGCCACTTCTAGAAGACAACCTTGTGGAGGAGGTACAGTCATTTCTAACAAACCCCACCCCAGCATAAATCTGCTTCCTGGTCATTTCTAATTAGCTAATCACTCCCATTTGACAGTATCAGTATCCTCTCTGCACAGATGGGGTACTCGAAGACCTTAGTGGGGAGAAGGAAGAGATAGAGAGGCAGAGTCACCTGACTGGGAAACAATTCTCTGCCTCCTCCATTCCCTTGAAGGCTAATGGGGATGAGTGGAGAAGGGCCATCCCTCATGCCTTGAACAGAATCCCTCCATATCTCTTTCCTTTAAAAACTCAGAGAAGTATAAGAATGGTTTTTTAAAGTTAATTTATTTATTTTTAGTTTTCAACATTCTCTTCCATAAGTTTTAAATTTTCTCTCTCCCTCCCCCTCTCCCTTCCCCAAGACAGCATGCAATCTGATACAGGTTTTACACATACATTCCTATTAAATGTATTTTCATATTAGTCATGTTGTATAGAAGAATTATAACGAATGAAAGAAACAATGAGAAAGAAAAAATAAAACAAACAAAAAAAGAAGATCGTCTGCTTCGCTCTGCATTCAGACTCCATGGCTCTTTCTCTGGATGTGGATGTCATTTTCCATCATGAGTCCTTTGGACTTGTTTTAGGTCCTTGCATTGCCAAGAAGGGCTGAGTCTATCAAGATCAGTCATAGAACACTGTACCTATTAGTGTGTACAATGCTCTCCTGGTTCTGTTCACTCCACTTTAACATCAGTTCATATAAGTCTTTCCAGGTTTTTCTGAAGTCTGCCTGTTCATCATTTCTAATATAAAAATAGTTTTTAAAAAACCAAAAACCTGACTTGTTTCTTTAACTTCAATAGTTGAAATATTTATGGAAGATTTTGAACAGATTACATTAGGAGATGCAAAGAAGCGACCCCTAGGGTCACCTAGCCCAACCTCTTCATTTCACATAAGGGGAAGCTTAGATCCAGAGAGGTCTGTTTCCCTTTAATTTTTCATTTTGAAGGCTCCATTCTACCATCTGAATAACTCTGCTTAGCTCCAGAGATGAAAGCCACTGCTTGCTGAGATGGTGACTACCAGTTGGAGTAAGTTGGAGTAAGTTTATCTGTAGTTCAAACTGGCATAGCTACAGGAACCTTCTGAGCACAAATTTCTCTAGGTTTTAGTGACTTTGTGTCCAAGGTTACACTGGCAGTAACAGAGGTGAGTTTTGGTCCTCAGGGACCTAAGCTTCTTCCAATGAAATATGGGTGGATTCCTTTTGTTCAAGATATTCCAGCAAAGGCTAAATGGCCACTCCTCAGGCAGATCGTGGAAGCAATTCCTTTCCAAGTATAGGTTGGACCAGTTAGCCACTGGTGAACATAGCAATTCTGTGATTCTGTAAAAATCCAAGGCCCAGCTTAAATGCTGCCCCTTCCACAAGGCTTTCCTGTATCTTTCCTGCTAGAGGTGATTCCTCCTTCCTCAACCTTTCATTGCTCTGTTTGGCCTCTCCTGTGGACTTAGAGACTAATTCCTATCTTCCCAGAATGAAAGCTATTCCTCTGATTAGTTTTGAGGAAGATAATCCATAATCCGTAGTTTATACTCCCCAACATCTTAGCCCCTTCCCACCAAACACTGGTTATGCAAAAGACTATGATGAATAGCAAATAGCAAGTAAACCCATCTATCCAAGCAAAACCAATAAATACAAGCCAGGGAAGATCTACAGATTAGAACAGACCAAAGAAACAGAATAGTCAAAGGACTCTTCAGCTAGGAGTAAGATAAAAATACCTTACTTCAAACCAAGAGACTGAAAGAGAAAGAGACAGAATGACAGAGAGAGAGAGAGAGAGAGAGAGAGAGGGAGAGAGAGAGAGAGAGAGAGAGAGAGAGAGAGAGAGAGAAGACACACAGAAAGAGACAGAGTGAGAGATGGAGAGAGAGAATGATCTCAACACAGGCGAGTCCATTCTCAACAATCTTTAGTTGCAAATAGTAGATATCAAGGAATATTCCTGGGGTACTGGGGTCTTCTTACCTGTCTAGAGCCCTGGGGCTCCAATACACCATTCAAAAGTTCTCCCCTCAGCCATCTCTCTGTCTCTGCCTCCCTTCTCTCTCCATCCCTGTTTCTCCCTCTCTCTCACCCTCCCTCTCAAACTTGACCATCTCCCTTGAGTAGGCATGTTTTGTTATACTCAATATTCTCTCAGGAGAGCAGCATCTTTAGACCTGATACTGGCTGGGGCAGAAGTGAAGTAACAGAGCCAATCATGATCTGTATAATGGAGTGTCTGCCCTGATGAAATCATGGATTCTTAAAGTATAAACAACAAAGTATTGACTGACCAGCCTAGACTCCAGAGGGCTAATGGTGAAACATCTCTCCTGCTGGCAGAGTGATGGCCTACTGATGGAGAGTGAGGTGTACGTTGTCAGATATGACCAATGCCAACGTGTTCGCTTGTTTTGCTTAACTTTGTTACATGGAAAGGTTCTGTTTAGGGGGAGGAATTGGAGTAAGCATTAGTTATTAAAAAAAAAAAAAAACCCGGGGCGGCTAGGTGGCGCAGTGAGTAGAGCATCGGCCCTGGAGTCAGAAGGACCTGAGTTCGGAGCCAGCCTCTGACACTTAACGTACACACAAACAAAAACCTAGCTGTGTGACCTTGGGCAAGTTACTTAACCCCAATTGCCCTCAAAAAAAAAAAAAAAGCAAAAAACAACAACAACAACAACAAAAAAAAAAACAACCCAATAAAGTCTTTAAAAATATTGACCTCAGACTAATAAAGAATTTGTCTAATGGGTTAAGCCATGAGACTAATTCTCTACCTTGGCCCTTCAGGAGAAACGCTCTCCCAAAGTTAGATATGGCAGTTTAGCTACTGTCTGGGGTATTTTCCAACTTTTACACAAATGATCACCCAACTACAGTTGTTTCTGATGCTTCTTGTCCTCCCCCAGGTGAGGCTGAAAGGGATTGGGATGGTGGGGTGGGGGAGGGGGAGGGAAGACAGCTTAGCAAGAAAGTGAGAGAAACTCTGAGGACACATAATTAGGAAAGGAATAGCTAGAGATAAGAGATGAAGGGATGCATTTGGAGAACATCAGACCATGTGGGAAGAACTAGCCAATAAAAGGAGAGGGAAGTACATTCAACCATTCATTGATAAAGGGACTATTAGATTTGTGTATCAATAATAGCAATAATAGAGTTTTCCAAGATAACTCAAATGGTCATAGCAAACACTCCTTTTCAACAACCCTAAAGGTGATTCTACAAATGGATATCACCAAATGGTCAATATGGAAATCAGATTGATTTTATACTTTGAAGCCAAAGATGGAGAAGTTCTAGATAGTCAATTAAAACAAGATCTAGAACTAACTATGGCTCAGATCATGAGCTTCTCATTGCAAAATCCAGACTTAAATTGAACAAAGCAGGGAAAACCATCAGACCCTATAGGTATGACCTAAATAACATCTCCTATGAATATGAAGTAGAGGTGATAAATAGATTTAAGGGACTAGATCTGGTTAAGTAGATCGTCTGAAGAACTATGGATAGTGGTTCACAATATTGTATAGGAGGCAGTAACAAAAAACATTCCAAAAAAAGAGAAAGAAAGCAAAATGGCTTTCTGATGAGACTTTACAAATAGCTGAGGAAAGGAAAGAGAAGAGGAAAGGAGAAAGGGAAAGATAGATCCAACTGAATTCAGAATTCTAGAGAACAGCAAAGAGAAATGAGATTTTCTTAAATGATAATAAATAGAAATAAAAGAAAACAACTGAATAGGAAAAACACGAGATCTCTTCAAGAAAATTAGATATATCAAGGGAAAGCTTCATGTAAAAATGGACATGATAAAAGACAAAAATGGCAGAGATTTAACAAAAGCAGAAGAAATTAAGAAGAGGTGTCAAGAATATACCAAAGACCTATACAAGAAAGATCTTAACATCACCAACAACCACAATAGTATTATTGCTTATCTAGAGCCAGACATCCTGAAGAATAAAGTCAAGTGAGCCTTTAGGAAGCATTGTTAACAATAAGGCTAGTGGAGGGGATGGAATTCCAATTGAGTTATTTAAAATACTAAAAGATGATGCTGTTAATGTGCAGGACTCAATATGCCAGCAAATTTGGAAAACTCAAAAGTGGCCACCGGATTGGAAAAAGATCAATTTATATCCCAGTCCTAAAAAAAGGCAATGCCAAGGAATGTTCAAATTACTGAACAATTGTACTCATTTCACAGGCCAGCAAGGTTATGCTTAAGATTCTAAAGGCTAGGTTTCAGCAAGATGTGAACCAAGAATTACCAGAAAAGCAAGCAGGTTTTCAAAGAGACAATGTAACTAGATACTGAATTGCCAACATTCCCTAGATTGTGGAGAACACAAGGGAGTTCCAGAAAAATATCTACTTCTTCACTGGCTACACTAAAGCCTTTGTGTGGATCACAACAAAATGTGTCAAGTCCTCAAAGGGATGGAAGTTCCTGATCATCTTACTTATCTCCTGAGGAACCTGCAGGTCAAGAAGCAGCAGTTAGAACACAAACATGGAACAAGTGATTGGTTTTAAGATTGGAAAAGGAATATAACAAGGTTGTACACTGTCACCCTATTTCTTTAGCTTATATGCAGAGTACATTATGTGAAATGCCAGACTGGATCAATCAGAAGCTGGAATTAAGAACTGTTGAAGAAATATCGGGCAGTGAATATATATGTTGAAGAAATATCGGTGCAGTGAATAGAGCACCGGCCCTGGAGTCAGGAGCACCTGAGTTCAAATCCAGCCTCAGACACTTAACACAAAAACTAGCCATGTGACCTTGGGCAAGTCAACCCCAATTGCCCTCCAAAAAAAAGGCAAAAAAAAAAAAAGAAATATCAATAATCTTAGATATGCAGAGGATACTACTCTGATGGCAGAAAGTGAAGAACTAAGAAGCCTTTTGATGAGGGTGAAAGAGGAAAGTGCAAAAACTGGCTTTAAGTTTAACATAAAAAAAACTAAGATCTTGATAACTAGTCCTATCACTTCCTGGCAAATAGAGAGAGAGGAAATGGAAGCAGTGTCAGATTTTATATTCTTGGGCTCAAAGATCATTGCAGACAGCAACTGCAGTCATGAAATTAAAAGATGCTTGCTCCTTGGAAGGAAAGTTATAGCTAATGTGGACAGAATACTAAAAAGAAAAGATGTTACCTTGACAATAAAGGTCTGTATAAGTCAAAGCTTTGGTATTCCAGTAGCAACATATGGCTCTGAGTGTTGGACTATCAGGAAAGCTGAGTGCCGCAGAATCAACACTTTCAAATTGTCATGCCAGAGAAGACTTTCGAGAGTCCCTTGGACAGCAAGGAGATCAAATCAGCTAATACTTAAAAGAAGTTAATTCAAGCTATTCACTGGAAATTCACATAATGAAGATGAAGCTTAAATACTTTGGCCACTTCATGAGAAGTGAGGAATGATTGGAAAAGACCTGATGTTGGGAAGACTGAAGGCAAAATGAAAAAAAAGGAGACAGCAGAAAATGGGATGGAGAGATAGCATCAAGGAAACAATGAACATGAGCTTAGACAGACTTTGAGAGATAGTGGAGGGCAGAAGGGCCTGGCATGCTCTGGTCCATGGGGTCAGAAAGAATCTGAATGACTGAATACCAACAACAGCAACAATAAAATAGCATTTGGGGAAATGTGAGGATTCCTTCGACTTTCTTAGTTCTCCACATGGAGGACACTGAAGAGATGGCTTCTGAAAGAACAGTGGTGATGTGCAAGAGCCTTGGAAAGAATGTAGAGCATGTATGGACATTCTGTTAACCGGTTCTGGTTGGCTAATGGTATGTATAGGAGAAGCCTTTTTCAGTTGGTTGCATAGCCAGACAGACCTGTCAGAGTCTTGAAAAAAGACCTGAGCCAGCTTTGGCTGTCTGCATCATTGGAATCTGGTGGAATTCAACAATTCTTTTGTTCCTGACTTCTGGTGATAGACCACTGTGGTAAAGGAAAGAGCCTTACGGCCTTCTCCTCCCTCTGAGGTCATAGAGCCCCTGTAAAAAGGCCTTAGTCCTAGTCCTCTTTGTTTATTCTCTTCTGTCCTAGGAGAAGGGCATGGAGCCATGAGAATCTGGGAATCAGAGCCAAGCTGAGTTTTGCATTCAGTGTAGCATCACTGTTCAAAGGAGCAAGGACAAATCTTTGAAAGTATAATCCTACCAGAAGGTCCCATGCCCTAGGCATGCTTCATCTACACATGAACTTGGCTGGACCAATACTATGTAGGAACTGAGCTAAATTTTGAACTCCCTTTGAGGCCAAGATTACGCCCTGGAGGTACTGGGGGAAATGTTTACACATTTGTCCTTACTCTACTATTATAATAAATAGATATTTGTAAAAGGTCCTCAATGTTAAGTTAAATGGAATTCAAATGCTAGCCACAGGTTCTTCACATTGAGAGAATGCAACTAGTGGCAGTAAAGAAAAGACATTCCAACCCTTCAGGGTACATTGGAACCCTGAGGGGAGGTGTAGCTGGCCTGGCTTTGAGAGAGTGGGCCCAGAGCATAAATGTTACAATAGTAATAGCCAACACTTATATATTACCTTAGCATTTTTGGAATATTTACATATATCATCTTATTCATTCCTCATGTCAGCATGGCATAGTACAAAGACTTGGGGTTGGAAAATTTAGGCTCAAACACCAGCTTCTGACACTTAACGAGGTGGACAAATCACTTAACCCTTCTGGGCCTCAGTTTCCTCACCTTTCACATAAAGGTGTTGGATTAAAGGCCTCTGAGGATCATAATTCTATGACCTTGAAATTCGCTTTCAACTTTGATTCTAAAATTCTAGGAAGCTGTATTTTTTCCATATCTAAGTGGGAAATGAAGGGGGACACCAAAACATTTTATCTCTGTCCAATATTTGGCTTCCTAAGGAGCAAATGACTGAAATTTTCCCCAAGAACACCTCCTAATTTTGGCTGTGTAGTTTAGCCTACTCAGCTTTTCCCTCTGAGTTGATGTTAAAGGTGCTGGCATAAGTGCTGGAAAGCCCCCAGCACTGTAGTTATTTTTAGCTGATCTTAGGGGCAGCTTATAAGTTACTTATGCAAATAGTCCATTTAAAAAAGAAGAAAATATCCACACCCTATGTTGCATACATTTTCAGACTTTTTTGATTATTGATCAGTTTTGATGGGGTTTTTTGTCTCTTTTTTCTTCAAAAATATTATTTGCCATATGGGATGGCTCTCTGGGAAGGGGAGTGATACTGGGGGAAATTTTAGTGATATTAAAAAAACATCAATAACTTTTTATTTCAAAAAGAGAAACAGTCACACCCTTATTATGGGGTTGTCAAAATCTTCCCTTAAGCCATGATTGTATTCTTCTTTTAGCCCTCAATATTAGGTAGAGAGATTTTTCCATAATGAGGTCAGAGGATTTAACTTAGCCTTGTAGATGATGGGATCATTGAGCTAGAGTTAGAAGAGACCCCTGAGGCCACCCTGTCCAACACCCTCATTTTACAGAGAAGTGTCAGCCTCTGCCACCAAGTCATTCCTTAAGTGTGGGAAATAACTATCCCATGTTCTCTGTTCATCTTGCTTGTCAAAAGGGGAGAGAAACTTAAATATGAAAAAAGCACAGTGAAAAAGAAATATTCTGTGATCTTAGTGTATCTCAAGCTAATTCTTTATCAGAATACTATTACTCAAAAGGAAAGTCTGACACTGCAGTTGAATTTAACCCAAGAGACAAATATTTATTAAATACATTTTAAATGCAAGGTACTGTACTACGCTGTTGGGGTCTACAAAGACTAAGATGAAATATTCCCTGTTCTTGGAGATTCTAGTCTACCATACAAATTCTATTGGGGCTATATGATGTGAACAGATAAGTATAATGAATTGCAAGGAGTAGAAGGGTCAAAAGTCAGGTTAGACAAAGTGTTCTAAGAATGGGGGAGAAGGGAGACAGCATTAAGAACTGGAAGGGGAGGCTTCATGGAAGAAGCTACACCGGAGCTGAGTATAAAAAGAAGTTCTTAATTTTGGGTCTGTAAACTTGTTTTTTTTTTGTAATATCTTGATAAGTGTATTTCAATAAAAATGTGTTTCCTTTGTAATAGCATGTATTTTATATTATGCATTTAAAATATTTTTCTGAGAAGAGATCCAAAGGCTTCCTCAGACTGTCAAAAGCATCTTTAACTAACACACACACACACACACACACACACACACACACACACACACACACACACACACACACCAGGTTTAAAAAGCCTGAGTAAAAAGGAATATAGGGAATCTGAGAGGCAGAGATGGGATGGGAATGTGTTCCAAGCATGAGGGACAGTTTGGCTGAATGCAGGAAGCAGGAGATGGCATGTTGGATTTGTCTGGGATGCAGAGGGAATGAAAGAGGGTTAGCAAT
The DNA here is from genome assembly GCA_011680675.1 of Gymnobelideus leadbeateri. Taxonomy (NCBI): domain Eukaryota; kingdom Metazoa; phylum Chordata; class Mammalia; order Diprotodontia; family Petauridae; genus Gymnobelideus; species Gymnobelideus leadbeateri. Next base: position 1,047,117 of record WOXC01006421.1, read on the forward strand.
AGGGATGGAATCTGTAATTCATGATGGAGGGAATGCCCTCTATCCTCCTCCAGGTGAGGAAATTCCCTTTACCAATATATGCACATATCTTCTCTGCAACCCAGAGGGTTGTCTAGGCACTGAGTGACTTGTCCAGGGTCTCACAGCCGGTCTATGCCAAATGCTGAACTTGACCCCAATTCTTCCTGGGGTCTAACTCTTTATCCTTTATGCCATTCTGCATGAAGGAGAATAATGTGAAATAAGGTTGGAGCTAGATTTGAGAGGACCTTAAACATCACGCTAGGGTTCCTCTAAGGCTAATACTAAGTAGCAAAAATGTTAAGGACTATGTATTTTATCATAGAGAAAAGAATGAACTACTAAAGGATTTTAAACAGAGTAGTGAAATGATCAGATTGTGATTAGGAATATTTTTCTGGTAGTTATGGATTGGATGATGGGATGTGGAGGGAATGACTGGAGAGGGGAATGGCTAGAGGCAGCAAGAACAGTAAGGAAGGAAGATGTTACTGAAGTCCCTGCAAAGGGTATCAGTGTAAATGAGGGGTGAGAAGCAAAATGTGACAAATAGAACTGACAGGACTTGACAAGTGGTTAGAGGAGTGGAGAGGGGGAGGAAATAGAGAAGACCAAAACTTAAAGCTTCAGGTTTGGGGAGTATGTCAGCACCCTTCACAGATACACAGAAGTTTGCAGAGGGTTCAGGTTTAGAGGAAATAATGGTGAATTTAGCTGCTGGACATGGAGGTGTAACACAGAAACATGTGAGCAAAGTGAATGCATTTCCCATAAGGCTCTGGGTTTGAGAGATGGCCCTAGCTGAAATAGCTGGATTTTGATTTCTATGAGTCTGTGTATCTTTGGGGAAGTATGGCTATGGAGATTTGAGAGATGAAACAGAGAGCTGGATTGAGAGGACTGTCACAAAGGCACCCAGTGCTAGCTGTCTGAGCAAACTGAGAAAAGCTGAGAAAAAAGACTTTTTGCTTTGACTAAGATGGTAGAGAATGGCCGACAATACAATCTGAGCAGAAACCAAGATGCTTCATGAGCAGAATTTCACAAACTTTGGTCACATATGCGAGAGATATTTTTCATATTTACCCTATAAAAGATATGAGTCTCAGAGGGGGTTGTTTTCTTCATTATTCTCTCAGAGATTAAAACCTAATTTCTAAAAGGTATAGGATGAAAAATAATTTTTACTACTTTTTTCCTTTAATAGTTTTTTTTTTCTGTGATGTTATTATGCTGACAATCCCTGAAACAAAGTAGAGCTTCTTAAGTGACACGAATAATTGCTTAGAAGCGTCTGGTCTAACAAATCACACAGGAAAAACCAACTGGATGAAGAAGGTCTATTGTCTTGCTAGACTATCATAAGCAGTTGGATGAGCTGGATGGACAGCCCAATGAGATGGTCTACCAGTACTTAAGTCCCAGACAGACTGCAGATGGGTAACAAACTCGGCACTAAATTGAACAGTAAGAGGAAAGTGGTCTGAACTGCATTTGAAAAATTACACAGTGTTATTAATAACCCCAAGCTTCTTACTGAGACAAAAAAATCTATTTTTTAAGCATCAACATTCTTTTAGTGGTGCTGGATAGCTGTGAGTCTTGGAATATTATGGTTTCTAAAGAATTAAAACTGGGGTTTACCCAAAAGGCAATGGAGAAGTTCACCATCAGCATAAGCAGGTATATCACCAACAAAGAACTTACACAGTAAAAGCAAGAGAAAGGATAACGTCAGAGAGTTTCATGACCAAAAAAGGAGGTGGGCCGGTCACATAGCTAGAACGAGGAAAAATCAGCAGACAATCCATGTGTTCCCCTGGTATCTAGATGCTCAACATCATGGGATGTAGAGGAAGACTCCCATCATGCTAAGTGAAACCCCTCTGATGGATTTAAAGGTGACCACAGACAAGGGTCATGTAACATGAGAAGATATAGATCAGCTGTGACCTGTACTCCAGGAGGTATTCATCAGTGAAATCACAAATCCACTGAAGTGCTAAAGTTACTGATTGTTTTAGCTCACCTTAAATGTTTTATTTTAAAAATGCGTGTTCCTGGTCTGTTCTGCTAACCTGGTACAAAATTAGTTTAGATGGCCCTAGGAATTCTCAGTTGAGAACTGATTTTTTTCCCCTTTCTTTTTAATTACTTATTACAGGAGTTGTTCTCTTGTGTAGGGGAAATAAAGATAACTGGAAAGAAAGGTGATATTAAAAAACAAAATATATATTTAAAAAAGAAATTTCCAGCTGAACTGTTTTAGGATTTTGAGAAAAATTAGGTCCACATAATAATAGCAATAATGACAATGATAGTTAACAATTTTAATGAGAACAATGATAGCCAGCATTTGTAGACTGCTTCAAGCCCCTTACACTCATTATTATCTCTTTTTATCTCTGAGATAATCTGGGAGGCAGGTGCTATTATTTTCCCTGTTTAACAGATGAAGAAACTGAGGCTGGTAGAGATGAAGTAACTTGTCCAGGATCCCATAGCTAGTAGGTGTCTGAGGCAGAATTCAAGTTCAGATCTTCTTGACTTCCAGTCTAGTCCTCTATCTACTACACCCACATGGGACCCAGTCATCCTTTTGAATTGAGAATTGAGTAGCAAATGGGATACACTGCACTTAAGTTATTGGTAGGACATCCACATGTGGATATTCAGAAGGCAACTTGAAAGGTGAGACTGGAATTCAGGAGAGACATTATTGATTTCTATTTCTCCATACCTATATCTATCTATCCATCCATCTATCTATCTGTCTGTCTGTCTGTCTATCTATCCACTTGGGAGTCATCTGTTTAGCAGTTCATGAGAAAAGATGCGATAATCAAGGAAGAGTATAGGGAAAGAAGAGGAAGATCCCAGACATTTATTAGGACCTACTACATGTGAGGCGTGGTCTTAGGTGCCAGAGACACCTGGCATAGGTTTCTGGGATGCCAAAGATACAGTCCCTTCCCTTAGAGAGCTTAGAGTTTAAGAAAAATTTGAGTAAGATACATCTATAAATGATGATAACACCAGTCAGAATATGATCAGTGAACAGAAAGTGGATAGAAAGAGGACCAGGTAAAATACTATGATAAATGAGAGTGGAAGAGGGAGATTACTTCTAGTTGGAGGTTACGGAGGGTAGGAACTGGGAGAGCTTCATGGAGGAGCTGGCACCTGAACTGGGCCTTGAAGGATAGAGATTTCAACAGGTGTTTGGGGATATTAGGCACAGTAAGACCAAAGGCAAAGAAACAACAAAGCTCAAGGCAACATGGACAACATTGAGTTGTTCAGTTTGGCTAGACACATAGGTTCCCAGAGTGGATGATATTGTCCTCTGGGGTGCTAGAACAATCAGGGGGTGGTAGTAGTAGCCTCGGGTGCAATTGGGGCCACTGAATAAAAATAAGGAGGTGGTGGAAGCATAAGGAAAGAAGAGAAAAAATTTTTGAAAAATCATTCATACATGTTTCATCTGTTGTATAACAGAGTTAAAGTTGTAATGATTACATTATTTTCCCAATAAACACACAAAATGCAAGTTATAACTGATCAGTGGTCAAGTCCACCAACAGATCTTAACAAGCAAGTGTTGGCAGGTGAGCATGTAGCACATTGTTTGGAAGTTTAGCATGCATCTGCAGGAATATGTGTAATGACTTGTTTACAATACCATACTATATGGTTATATGATGATTGCATCATCAACATTTCAATGTAGGAAAAAAAATCACAATTTTAAAATAAATGATTAAATTTAAGATGTCATTTCAAAAAATATAATTTTGTATGTAAATTTGTATGTATGTATGTAAATTTCCAAAAAAAATCGTTCTAGAGCTAAAGGGAGCAAATTTTTTGAGGGGGAGGCACTGAGCAATTTTTTTTAAAGGAGGAAGTAGGCCAAATAAGTTTGAGAACCTCTGTACTAGAACCTTGAAAAGACTGAAAATCAGCTAGGTAGGGGTGGCTAGGTGGAGCAGTGAATAGAGTGCCGGCCCTGGAGTCAGAAGGACCTGAGTTCAGATCCGGCCTCAGACATTTAATGCACACAAACAAAAACCTAGCCGTGTGACCTTGGGCAAGTTGCTTAACCCCAATTGCCCTCCAAAAAAAAAGCAAAAAAAAAAAATCAGCTAGGTATAGAAGGAAAGTGCCCTAGGTATTGAATCAGAGACCTTCAGTTCAAGACCCAGCTCTGTGATTTGTTATTTTTAGGCAAGACCACCTGCCTCCTTCTGGCTGAAAATTTAGGGGTCAGATTAAATGACCTCTGAGGTCCCTTCCAGCTCTAGATCTATGAAACTATAGAAGCAATATAAGAAAAACCTAGAAAAAGACAGGAGCTAGTTTATGGAAGATTTAAAAAGCCAGACTAAGGTAGGGTAATGGTCAGCAATAGAGAGTCACTACAGGTTTTGAACAGAGGACTAACATGATCACATCTGAACATAAAGAAGGCTAATTTGGCAGTTCTGTGAGGATTAGAGAATGGAGACAAGAGAGAAGAGGCAAAAAGATCAGTTAGGTGGTTATTGCAATAGTTCAGGTGGAAAGGGATTGCAAATCCAAGTGGACGGATACTGTGAAAAAGCACTGATAGGACATGTAATGGCAAGGCTTAAAGACAACTAAAGTTTCATGTCTGAATCGGTTTGGATATGAGTCTGAACAGCTGGAAGAATAATACACAAACTGATTCCAAATTGACTGCATGGACCAATTCAGAGTGATTATTAATGGTTCAATGTCAATTTGGTAGGACCTCTCTAGTGGAGTGCCCCAGGGATCAACGATGGACTCATGCTATTTAACATTTTTATCTATGTATGGTCAATGTGGGAATCTGTTTTGCTTGACTATGCATATTTTTATAGGGGTTTTGGTTTTCTTCTTTTTTTCAAGGAGGAGATAGATATGGGAGAGTAAGAAAATAAATGCTTATTATTTGGGAAAAAAAAAAAACTTTAAAAGTTTAACAGTGACTGAGATACAGATATAGATTGCATGATTATCAGATTTGCAGATGGCCCAAAACTGAGAGAAATAATTAATATACTGAAGCAAAGAATGCAAAAAGAACTTGACAGCTAGAATATCACACTGAATCTAATAAAAAAAAGTTTAAAAAGAACAGTGGTAAAATATTCCACTTGAGTTAAAAAAATCAGCTTCTTAAGTATAGGATAGGGGAGACATGGTCACATGGGAGTTTGACTGAAAAAGATCAGGGGGTTTTAGTGGACTGCAAGATGAACATGAGCCAGAAATGTGATTCAGCAATTAAAAAAGCTAACGCAATTTTGGACTGCACTGAGAGGTATCGCTTCCATGATGTCCCCTCTGTACTCTGTTCTTGTGAGACCACATCCAGAGGACTGTTTCTAGCTCTGGGGGGCCATAGTTTAGGAAAGACGCTGATAAGCTAGAGAGAACCCAGAGGATGACAACCAGGAAAATGGAGGACTTTGAGTACAGGCCTGATGAGGATCTGTTGAAGGATTTGGGATTTTATCCCAATGAAAAGAATGCTGGGAAGAAAGATAACAGTTGTCTTCAAGAATCTGAAAGATTGTCATATGAAAGAGGGACTAGACTTCTTCTGTTTGGTCTCAGAGGGCAGAACCGGAAGCAATGGATGGAAGCTTCCAAAAAGAAGATTTAGACTTGATATCAGGAAAAATTTCCCAAGTTTTAGCATTGTCCCAAATGCTGCCTTAGGAAGGAGTGGCTCTCCTCCATCCTCTTCCCTGGAGGGCTCCAAGCAGTGGTGGGATAATCACTTATTGCATTTTTTTTGTTTTGTTTTGTTTTTTGCTTTTTGGAGGGCAATTGGGATAAAGTGACTTACCCAAGGTCATATGGCTAGTTTTTGTGTTAAGTGTCTGAGGCCGAATTTGAACTCAGGTCCTCCTGACTCCAGGGCTGGTGCTCTATTCACTGTACCACCTAGCCACCCCCTAACTTGTTGCATATTATAATTATGTTTCAGGCCTGGTTTGGACTAGATAGCTACTGAGTTAGAGTTGTTAGACTCTTCTTACTCTAAAATTCTGTGATTCTTTAGTTTTGTATTGTAGAGTGGATATTTTTTAGGTATGGTTGGACTAAATTGCATCAATATGCCTGTTTTCCCACAGCCCCTCCAACATCTGTCATTTTCCATTTTTTGATTATCTTTGCCAATCGCATGTGAGGCAGAATGTCATAAAAGCTTTAATTTGCATTTCTCTAATTATTAGTGATTTGGATCGTTTTTTTTCCATATGGCTGTAGAAAGGTGTTTCTTCTCTTGAGAAATTCTTGTTCATATCCTTATACCATTTATCAATTGAGGAATGGCTCTTATTATGTAAATTTAAATGATTCTTTATATATCTTGGAAATCAGACTTTTATCAGAGAAACTTACAGCAGTTATTTGAGGTCTCTTCCAACTCTGACATTCTGTGATTCAAGTATAGAAAAATTAAATTCAGTTCAATAAGCATTTAGTAACAGCTTACTTAGTATGGACTCCTCCTCCTACTGTTCCAGGCATTAAGGAAAATAAGAAGTTTTGTAATAGAATATTCTCTCAATAAACTAGGTGGAAAAAAAAGAAAACTTTGCTGCCTCCATGGAGTTTCCATTCTACAAAACCCCTATGAAAAGATTTGCAATAGAACAGTACCTCTCATAAATAAATAAATGAGAGTCCCTGCCCTCATGGAATTCTACTGGACAGGAGTTATCTGTGAGCAGATAAATAATGCAACATTTACAAAAAATAAATACAAAGCAATTACTGGAGAAAGAGGAGAGAACCAACAATCTGGGGGTGAGGATGGGGAGGGGTACTGGAAAGGCTTTCAGCACTTAAACTGGGGGTGGAGATGGAGATTAGAGAAAAGGAAGGAAGAATATTTCAGGTAAGGTAAATAACTCTGTACCTGAAATCATGTTTTTACTTTTTCTCTATGTGTGCTGTATTTCCCCCACCCACCCATTTGGGGCAGTTGGGTGGCATAGAAAATAGAGCACTTGACCTGAAGTCAGGAAGATCTAAGTTCAAATATAGCCTCAGACACTTTTACTAGCTATGTGACCCTGAACAAGTCACTTACCCTTGACTACTTGTTTCCTCTTCTACCTCCCAGGATGGTTGTGAAGACCAAATGAAATCCATTTAGCTTGGAACACAGCAGGATAATAAGTGCTTATTACCCATCTCTCTATGAAGGCAGTAGAGATAAAGTTGTCTACCGGCCAGCTTAGCTGGAACATAAAGTATGTGATGGAGAGTAATGGAAAATCATCACAGAAAGATAGATTGGAGGCAGTTTTTAAGGGCTATAATTATATATTAGAGGAGTTTGCATTTATAGAAACAGGTTTAATAGGCAGGCATATCCCTGAGAAATTTACAAGACTCTTCCATATTGATCCTTGTGGTAGTCCTATGAGGAGCAATTTAAAGCAGGGGGGATTTAAGTTAGACGTGAGAAATAACCATGACTGGAAGATGCTAAAGTGAAAACAGTACATTTGGAAGAGCTAGAGTTGGAGTAGGAGAACCTGGGTTTCTATCTGCCTCTACCATTGTGTCACCTAGGGCAAATTGCTTAATATCTCTGAGGCTGTTTCTTCACGTGTAAAATAAAGAACTTGGAATTAAATGGCTGTTGAGGCCTCTTCCAGCACTAGATTTATGATCCTCTGATCAGATTTTCATCATGGAAAATGTGCAAAGAACGTTTTGCCAAGGAAGACTTTGGAGTCTCCTTTTCTAGAGATTTTAAAGGAGAGAGAGCATTTAAGGATGCTTTAGGGGTGGAAGTGCCCGGAGGCAGGGCCACAGGGTCTGATTGCAGAATCATAGCATTTCAGAGTTTCCAGAGACCTTAGAGATCATTCTAGCCCACACCCTTTATCTGGCAGTGATGAAGCCTGGGCCCTAAGAGGGGAAGGGAATTACCCAAGAGAACGAAGATAACAAGTAGGTAACAAAACCCAAACCAAGTTCTCTCCCTGTAAACCCATTATGCTTCTCTTTAGAACCCACTCACTGAGAGTTATGTTCTATTTTTGAAGAGCAGGGAATGACAGGGGACATTTCATACTTGGGCAGATCATAGTTATTTGGCCACCTACACTACCAAAAATGGCAATAAACTTTTCTGACTTAAAATTTACCCCTAAGGATTAGTGTTGGAGTTATAGCAATGGTACGAAAGAGTGATAGTTGACATTTATATAGAATTTGTTAATCAACTTGGGGTTTGCAAAACAACATTTCTCCTTTTATCCTCACAGCCACCCTGTGGAGGTATTATGACTAGCCCTATTGTACAGATGAAGAAACTGAGGCTCAGAGACTTCTCTGGGGTCATGATACTTACTCCAGATGCTTACTCCAGAGGTGGAATTCAAACTGAGAAGAGACTGACACTCTATTCCACAAAGCAAGAGGAAGGATAACAAAAGGGTTCTGTGACACAACTGGAACACCAAAATGATTGCCAACCATTGTTTTGTGCACAACCCCACCACCAGCGATGCCAACTGCTACCCAACTACTGCCAATGGGCAGATAAGTCCCAAAGCTTTAGGAGCAGCAGACCCCCTCCCTCCCCAATACACACACACACACACACACACACACACACACACACACACACACACACACACACACACACTCCCCTACCAGTCCAGTTTACAGACTATTGCTGAAACCATATTGAGAGGAGCAATATCCTTAGAGAAGTAGCCAACCATCCATGTCACCAGCAAAACCAAGTGCCAACCACCTGCCATCTTGGGATGGGCAAGCAAGGCTTATAGCCTACCTTAAGTAGTAGGCATCCTAAGGAACAGGGAGTGGGGAAGAGGGGGCAGTATTGCCAGGTGAGTCAAACCATTTCCACCACCTTGGATCACTTTTCCTCAGACCCTGGCATAGACTGCCTAGGAACCTGACTCCAAAAGCCCAAGAATAGTAGTGCCCTTCCCTCAGACCCTCAATCCTGTTCCTAGCCCACTCCCCCAACCCTAGCCCACTCCTCCATAACCACTATTCAGGGAGCTGCCACCCTTATCGCTATTACCCACTAATTGTCACTGGTGGGGTGGGTAAGCCCAAGAGTCCATAGAAAACAGGACCCTTCAGTCCGTTGGTCCTGTCTCTACCTCCACCTCCATCTCCTAGGTAACCAACTCTTGTGAAGTTATGATCTAGGGATTGTCCTTCCAGAGGCTATAGCCCCTGCCATGTCAGCAAACATAGCAAACGTAGAAGGTCATTAGACCTTCTTTGGTGGAGAATGTTCTCACCTCCATCAATCACCTTTGGCACTGTCAGATGGCTTAAGATCATAAACAGATATGGTTTATTAATGGAATGGCACCAAAGACAAGGTCTTGACTCTGCACCCTATGGATCACTAGGCCTTTCTATCTGACTTGCAGTTGAAGTTAAATGTGTATGTGTGCGTGTACGCATGCATGTGTATATATACACACACATATACACACATACGTATACACACGTCTACATGTGTACATATCTATCTACATACATATGTATATTATATATAGTCTCAGGGACTGTTCTACTTTTCCATTTACATTACCAGTGCTTAGCAGAGTGCTTTACTCCTAGTAAGAACTCAGTGAGTACTTTTCATTCATCCATTCTTTCATTTGTTAATGGCAGAACCATGGACATGTTGGGATGGCATAGGATGAGTAAAAAGGAGAGCACAGTAATACTGTAAATTAAGAGGGTATGCTTAAGTACACTTGAGGCACCAGGAGAAGGATGCACATCTGAAAGCATCTGTATAAAGATCAGAGGAGGCAGAAATACAAGGGACAGTGCCATCAGGTATACTACAGACAGAAAGAAGAACTAGGTAAGATTTTAGAAAACAGAGCACTTGGCTTTATTGTCCCACAGAGTTCTAAAATGAAAATTGTATGTTTTCTATAGGACATGGAATTATTAGTGTTTTGTACTGTTTGGAAGGAAAGGGCTGGATTATGAAGTTTAATATAACTTGCATATAAAAAATGATATGCTAAAAATGACCCTGACATTAGTCATACTGTTGCTTATGAATTCCTTAAAGTTTAAAGTTATTATTTAATTATAAGAGGCAAATGGAAAATGTATATTTTGATGAATTAGGAAGTTATTTTTTTGAAAGTCAGCTTTAAGATGAGTTTCAGCATAGCTAAATCTGCTGAATGCACTGAAACTTTAGAGTGTAATCCATGTTACTTTTCTGTGTAGGCTTTTATCAGAAATCTTCATCAGTTCAGGGTTGGGGAAGGAGAGAGGAGGGACATGTTGGTTTCATTCTTGAGGGATGTCCAAAAATAGATTTTTTTCTTCTCCAGAAGTTGATTCTATTTTCTAAATTTGGTTAAAAGAAAGTTTTAAAGTGAATAACAGTGCTTCCATTATAAAAAGATAAAGAACAGAAGAAATTAGAAAGAGGGAGATGAGCTAGGAGATATCAGAAGTTCTTCTCAGTTCTGATATTCTATGGAGAAGTCCTGGATTCTGCAAAGGAAAAAGAGAATTCTACTCCTGACCAAAAATACACACATACACTCACTCGGAGTGTATGCATGCACGTGCGCGCGCGCACGAGCACACACACACACACACACACACACACACACACACACACATTCCTATACTTTATAGTCCTAAAGTTGTTTCTTTTTCCTACTTTGGATAAACTCAAATTCTCACTTTTAGTTCATGATAATACTAACAATAAATAACATTTACATAACACTTTAAGGTTTACTTTTTCTTATCCTTACAACTCTGGAAAGTAGGTGTTGTTTTTCTCCCCATTTTGTAGATAAGGAAACTAAGGCAGAGAGAGGTTAAGCAGCTTGCCCAGAGTCACACAGCTCGTAAGTGTCTGATGCAGGATTTGCACTCCAATCTCTCTTATTCCAAATCCAGCATTCTAGCCATCTCACCACCTAGTGAGTGATGGGAGTATGGATGGGTGGGAAGGGAATCATCTCTAAACCCCTCTATCATGCTCAGGGTAGGAAGGAAGAGAGAAGATAGGAAATTTGGAACTCAAATTCTTTTTTTTTTCCCACCTACTTTTTTTTGGCCCCGAGTCCATTCTGTGAATGATAGGAGAAACGAAATCTGAGATGGGGAAATCGGAAAAAGGGTTTGCATTCACATGTTTCCAAACACTCGTGGGAAGATCATTGCACCATTTCCTAACTACTAATCCAAAGTATGAGAGTCCTTAAATACAAGATTAATAGGAAAGACTTGGTCCTATGAAAAATAGACAAGAGGCATCGATGTAGGTTCTTAAGCAAGCAAAGTGACATGACACATTAGGTATTTAAGGAAGATCAATATGGTAGCTACATGCGAAATGGACTAGAGAGGGCATAGAGAAGAAAGGATGGATCTATGAGCCATTTCAAAGGAAGCTTCAATGAAACTGGATTACTTGGGTATAAGAGATGAAAGAAAGACCCTACACAACAATGATTGTAAAGCTTCAGGTCTATTGCTGGGGGGATGATTATACTGGTGCCAAAACAAAAATAGCCCTCTCCAAAGACACATTTTTTTCTCTTTTCCATTCTTCTTGCCCCCTAAAATGGGTGAGAGAGGGTGGAGCAGGTTCTTCCACAACTGGAAAAGTTTCTCTGTCTCTAAGGAGAAAGGAAATTTCCAGTATATATACAACCAATTATTGCACAGGTGGAGTGGCTATCCCCCACTCCTGCCCACCATTCCCTTCCCCTACCTTGGGAAGGAGAGCAAAGGAAAGGCTATGGAGAGGAGCAGAGTCAAAGAGAGGCTCCCTACACTGGATCAAACTGAGATTATCAATGAGATTTTGAGACAATCAAAAACGGGTATGGGGATGGGTAGAATGATGGGGAATGGAAATGAGATCCATATCACTGGGAGAGGGGGAAGGGGAGAGAAGGCTTATGCTATTAGTCCAGCCAATGGTAATCAATGTGAATCTAAGCAAAAATGTCAGTTTCAATTATTCAGTCCATAAACATATATTTATTTATTTATTTGCTTTTTCGAGGGAGAAGGCAGGGCAATCGGGGTGAAGTGACTTGCCCAAAGTCACAAGGCTAGTAAGTGTTAAGTGGCTGAGGCTGTATTTGAACTCAGGTCCTCCTGACTATATAGAATATATATAATAGAGGACCAGTGCTCTATTCACTGCACCACCTTAGCCACCCCAATCAACAAACATTTATTAAGCTCCTCCTGTGTACTGTGCTAGGGGTTGGAACTATAAAGATGAAACAAAACACATCCTTATTCTCAGGGAACTTATTTTCATTTAATGGAGGGAAATAATGTGAATACATATAGAGTATAATACGAAAGAAAGAGAACATATACACCAGAGTAATTTGGGGGGACTAGCAACTTGGGGGAATCAGGATAGGGATCTTGTGGGAGATGTTACTTGTGCTTAGCTTTAAAAGAAACTAGGGATTCTAGGAGGCAAAAGTAAAGATGGAGAGCATTTCTGGCAAGAGGAAGAGCCTGTAAAAGGTGCACAGACAGGAGATGAAATGTTGTGGAGGAGGCACCAAAAGCCGATCAATTTGGCTGCACAGCAGAGCTTCCCAAGATGAGTAATGTATAATGAGCCTGGAATGTCTAACTGAAAAGTTTGCATTTTATCCTAGAGGCAGCAGGAAGCCACTGGGACTTTCTGAGCAAGGAATAGATGGTTTAACTCCAGGGGACACTCCAGGAGATACTCCAGAAGCCTGGAAAAAGTAAATCCTGATTCAGTGACTCTCTCAGGGGCCATTGCTTCCTGAACCCCATCACTTCCAGACTACTTGCTCTTATGCCAGTGGAACCCGATTTAAAGACTCTGTGGTACTCAAATAATAGAAATAAGACCTCAAGGGTATGTGACTATATCAGTCATTCAATCAGCAGCATTTTTTAAGTGCCTATTTTGTATGCCAAGCACTATCACTAGATGCTAGGAATTCAAAGACAAAAACGAGAGAGTCCCTTCCCTCATGGATCTTATATTCTATCCTGAGTTTGGTTTTGGATCTGGTGAGTTTTGAGATTGTGGGACATCTGTAAAGATTAAGGCATAGAGTATTCAGTATACTTTAGTATTCAGTATACTTTATACTTCATTTCAAAGGAATAACTTGATGCAAAATTTTACAGTACACGTCTGAGACCTCAGAGAGAATGACTAAACATATCAGGATCACATCATCACATATCTGCAATTTCCAGCAGACAGGCATGAGCATTAGTCAAGAGCAAGACTCAGCTACCTTGGAATGCCTGGATCCCAGTATCCCATGGACTTTCTGTAATGACTGGAGCAAACTTAACTTTTCCAGGGTATTCTCTGAGCATAGCAGGCAGCAAGGAGAAACCTGGGAGCTGAGCACCATCACCAACCCTGCCTCTTTTACTGGGGCTTAGAAAAGCATAGAAATTAGCACTGGCACAACATGCTGAGGTTTCCTTACAATCTATGCTTCAAAGCTACTGTCTGAGCCTTTGAATCCCTGGCACAACCCAAGAGACTTGATCCTGGAAACTCCCTAGAGCCCAAGACTGGAAAGAATATAAACTCAGCATTAAATCTGAGTTATCTTCGTTGCATGACAGGCATGCAGGGTGTTCCCTGGGAGCTCTGCATAGGATTTGCCTCCATGACTCTAACTTAAAAGACTGTTAAGTCAATGACTTTACTGTGGAGTCAGTGGGAAAACTGGGAAATATATGAATTACTGAAGCCCAACTAGGTGAGTCAATGGAAATCACCACACCGGGCTATGTCCTAGGAAAGAGAGGGGACTGGAGAGAGAAAGGAGGCTGTCTGCTAAGTAATCAGTGATTCCAAGCATTAGACCTTTGACAGGGCTAAGACCAGTCCCTCCAACCAAAGACAGATAAGAAGATTGCTTTCATTATTATGTGCATATACTGTCAACTCCCCTCCCCTCCTCTCTCCTCTCTTCTCAGGTCTCCTCTGCTCTCCTCTCCACTCCCCTTCCCTCCTCTCCTCCTTTTCTCTCCTCTTCCTCCTCCTCTCCCACTCTCTCCTCTCCTTTCTTCTCCTCTCCTCTCCATGGGGTGTCATGCCCTTACCTGAGGGTACTCTGCCCAAAGGAAGGTAAATTTTGATGACTGAAGTCTACTTGGATATCTTAGAGTTTCCCATCTATATTTCTTTCTTAAAGATCATGCCTGAAACCCAATTCACTCTAGTTCTCATTGATTGGCCAACAATAGGTCCCTGCCCAAGTACCACTTAATACTTTTTGGGCCCTGATGGCTCAGACTGAATGTAAATAATAATTGTTTCTTTTTTGGCCAGAAATAACCCTGAGGGTCTCCCCCTCCCAGTTTGATTTTTTTTTCTTTTTTATTAAAGAGGCCATCCCTTGGCTCACTTCTTAAACAGCCCTAATCACTGAATGGGCGTTAACTCAGTCCTGATGAGAATTCAAAAAGCCCTTACCTTAAAAACTTCAAGGTCTTCCATTGCATCCTGGGCCTTCTCCAGTCATCCTGATCTATATCTGGTCACTGGATCCAGATGGCTCTGGAGGAGGAAATGAGACTGGTAACTTTGCCTAGCTCTCCCTTACTTCAATCTAATTCACTTGCAAGTCATGGCATCACCTTCCTGATGTCATGGTCCTCTTCAAGAATGAAGGACAAACCATGCACACACATACAATGTGCATATAACACAAAGACCTTCTATGTCAACAACCACTTTTCAGAGGTGAAGGGAAAAAATGGTAGAATAGTGGTAGATGGGACCTACTTAAATGACCTTTTGGTGTTTGGGAAGATACTAGGAGGACAGGAGGAAAGAGAGCAGACTCAGAGAATCTCAGCACTAGAAGGGAGCTCATACCCTATGGGTGGCCATTCAGCTTTTGCTTGCCTCCTCCATTAAGGGGGAGCCCATGTAGGTCTTCTTATATGTAAAATGAGGGGGTTAAGCTGATGGGTTCCGAGGTACCTTCTAGCTCTAATCCTATCACCTCTGGAGGTAGGCCATTCCACTTTGGAATAGCTTTCATTGTTAGGAAACTTTTCTTTACATCAGGCCTAAGTGTACCTCTCTGTAACTCTGAGTTCTGTCCTCCAAAGTCAAGCAGAAAAAAAGTCTAATTTCTCTTTCATGTGATAGACCCTCTTGAAGACAGTTATCTTGATCTCCCTAAGTTTTCTCTTCTTTAACCTAAACTTCCTTCTCAATCCTCATATGACACAATAACAAGGCTCTTCATCATCGCCTTTTTCTGGATGCTCCCAAACTTCCTAAACAGTAGCACCCAGAACTGACCCTAATGCTCCAAGAATGATCTGACCAGAGTCTATGGGGATTCTCACCTCCCTGGTCCTGGATGAAGTGTCTCCCATAATGCAGTTTTTTCCCCCACTACTATGTTATTTGTGGACTCTGAATCAGGTTTGCAGCCCCCTAAAAAGTTCCACCTTTTTCAGAGGAATTGCAATCTAGCCACATCTCCCCCATCTTGGACTAGTGAGGTGTTATTTATTGAACCAAGTACAGACATACATAATTTTATTATGTTTTGCTTCATTGAACTGTGCAAATATTGCCTTTAAAAAAAACAAATTGAAGGTTTGTAGAAACCATGTGGTGAGCAAGTCTTTCAGCACCATTTTTCCAACAGTATGAGTTCATATCGTGTCTGTGTCACATTTTGGTAATCCCTGCAATATCTCAAACTTTTTCATTATTATCATATCTGTAATAGTGACCTGTGGTCAGTGATCTTTGAAGTTACTATTGTAGTTATTTGGGGGCACCATGAATCACACCCATATAAGACTGTGAACTTAATCATAAAATGTGTGTGTTCTGACTGTTCCACTGACTGGCTGTCCCTATCTCTCTCCTTCTCCTCAGACCTCCCTATTCCCTGAGACACAACAATAATGAAGAATATTACATAAACTTAGTTGATAAAGCAGTGGTAGAGTTTAAAAGGACTGTATCCAATTTTGAAAGAAATTCTACTATGGATAATTGAACAGCACTGATGGGGTAAGAGACATGGACCCCAAAAAATGCAAACCAGCTCTTGAACTTTCCCACACATCTCCATCTAGATACTTAATAATCCTTTCAACTATCCTTTCATTGTGGGTCAACCCAGCCCAACTTTCCATTCTCTGTTACCTCTGACCCAGGCAGCCCTTCATCGTCTGTTACCTATGGCCCACTACAGGCTACTTGTCTCTCCTTAATCCCATCCAGATCTTCCCACTCTTTCTGTATAAAATATCCATTTTGCCCCTATTAAAATGGCTCAGATTCTTAAAACCTAGCCTGCTTGCATCTGTGTCACAAATAGTACAGACTCACTAGGAATCACACCGACCACAACCAATGCTTTAATAAACTACTTTGATTGAAAGAAGGCTTGAGTGGTCAAATTCTTTTGAAGCAGATCTGTGCCCTTTGCTCTTGCATTTGAAGGGCTTCCCAAGACCCCTAGACTTCGATAGCATCACATGCTACAAATAAAGAAGAGTCAATCAATGTGGCAAACTTCATTGTCTTATTTTAAGGCAAGATCCTCCATCAGAAAAAAGACAACAACTTGTTCACTGAAGGCTCAGATAATGGTTAGCATTTTTTTAGCAATGAAGTGTTTTTTAATTAAGGTATGTGCATTTTTGTTAGCCATAATACTATTGCATAGTTAATAGACCACAGTAAAGTGTATACATAACCTTTATAGGAACTGAGGAATGAAAAAATTTGTGTGACTTGCTTTGTTACAATATTCACTTTACTGTAGTGGTCTAGAACCAAACCCACAATATCTCCCAGGTATGCCCATGCAAGATGTTACGATTATCCCTTATTAAACTTCATCTTCAACTCAGCCTAATGCTCTAGCCTAGGAAGATCTTTTTGCACTGAAAGTTTTAGGCAGGACACTGTGGTCTAAAACGGTTCATTACCAAGTGTCAGTTTTACTCAGCATCTTTTTACCATGTGGGCCACATAGGTTGGCTACAGGCAATGAATAAGTATTCATTATGTTTGCAGAACCACTTTATCACTTAGCCACACCCAAACTCCCATTGTAACACTGAAGACATTTCTAATATCTACCAGTTACTAATGAAGATTTGGAAAAGAAAAACCATTCCATCATGGCAAAAGCCTTCGATAGCTTCCCCCTGGTTTTAGCTTGGATACCTAATTTGAGGAAATCTTGAGAAAAAGATAGAAGAGAAACTAAAAAATGGTGCCCTAGACAAAAGAAAGAGTATAGACTTGATCCTTTGTTAACTTCTAGACATCCAAGGCATGAGACTATCTTGCATATGTGCCAAAGTAGGCTTGGTACTATATATTGGTGCTGGCCTGAATGATCTGGGAATGGTCTTTTTGTTTGTTTGTTTGTTTTTAAAACAATTGGGGTTAAGTAACTTGCCCAAGGTTACTCGGCCAGTTATTTGTGTGGATGTTAAGTATCTGAGGCCGGAACAAATCCCGGGTCATCCAAACTCTGGGGCCGGCGCTCTTACTCACTGCTCCACCTAGCCGCCCCTGGGAATGGTTTTGTACCAAGAAAGTAAGAACTGTAAGAAGTCTAACACATGAGGAGGGGAACTCACTGCCATTGAGACCCACTTTTTTTTTTAAACAAATTGGAGTTTAGAGCCCTGAAATGGTCCATGATTGCAAGGTTTTCAGACAATACATATGAAACACAAATCCAGGTATGGATGGAAAACAACTCAATGTCCTAGACATGTTAATGAATGCCAAGTCCATAGTATCATAGATTTAAAGCTGGAAGGAATCTTATAGATAATTTAGTCCATCCCCCTCAATATATATGTGAGGAAACTGAGGCCCAAAGGTTCTGCCTTTTGGTAAAACAAGCATTTGAACCCAAGTCCTCTAGTGCCAAATCTGGAACTTAGTCCATTACATATTACATCAGTGAGAGGCAGATAGCTGACACAGCCAGTTATGAGTTCAAACTTCGATCTAAGCCAGGAAGAAGAAATGTGTATAAATATCCCATCTCATAGGCCTTACACATCTGTAATCACAATGATGACTACTGAGGGTTTGAAGGAGACCTAGGAGGAAGCTAGTGGCTCAGTGGATAGAAAAATGGACCTGGAATCAGGAAGACACGAATTAAAACCTGGCCTCAGACACTTACCAATTGTGTGACCTTGTGCGTGACCCTGAACAAGTCATTTGACTTCATTGTGCTTCAGTTTTCTGAATTGTAAAATGCGGGTGATAACAATAGCACCTACTTCTAGGGGTTGCTGTGAGAACCAAATGAAATCATTATAAAGCACTGGGGGTGGAGCCAAGATGGCAGCACAGAAGCAAGAAAACTCCATGTGCTCCCCCATAACCACCTCAAATACCTATAAAGTATGACGCTAAATTGAGGACTACAAAACCCACAAAGTGACAAAGAGAAACAAATCTCCCACTGAAGGCAGCCCAGCAGGCAGACAGGAAGGGTCCATCACAGTGTGCTGAGAGCAGAGCCCAGCCCCACGTGAGCCCATGGTTTTAGCCTCAGGGAGGCCCCGACCAGCCATGGCTGGAGGGACTTTGGGAGAATAGGTCACCAGCAGCCATGGCAGTTTCCAGAATTATCAACCCATAAATGCCAAAGGCAAAGTAAAAGGTCAGTGTGGACTTTGGGAACGGGGATGGAGAGTGTGGTCCAGCCTCTGTCCCCAGAGGGAGAAGCTGTTGAGGTGTAGTGGCCATGCAGCCACTGTTGCGTGGCTGCTTCAGAGCTCCTGGCCTGCAGATCGTAGGGGTACCAAGCAGCCATTCTGAGGGTAATCACTCTTGCTTTAACCTGCTTGGATCTGTATCACTGTCTTGGGTGGAGGTCCTGGGGTATATGACTAGGTGCCAGGGCCTGTGGAAGCTTCATAGAGGGTACCCAACAAATAGCTCCAGCAGCTATAAAAACCCCAGAAATTTGGGGAAAAGCTCTCCTTTCTGAAAGCAGAGTTCTACTGTGGCAAAAAGCTCAAAAGTCAAGTAATTGAGTGGTAACATGAGCAAGCAAAGGAAGCAAAGCAAGCACAGCAATCCAACTTTAGATTCCTTTTTTGGGATGTACAACTTATATTGAACTGCTTGTCTTCTCAGAAAGGGTGGGTAACGAGCGAGGAAGGGAAAGAATCTGGAATTCAAAGTTTTAAAATCAAATGTTTAAAAAACATATATATAATTTTTTTACATGCAACTGGGAAATAAGATATACAGGCACTGGGATATGCAGATCCATCTTGCCGTATCCAAAAGTCAGAGGGGGGATGGGGGAAGATATAGGAGATAGACTGGGGGAGGGGGTATACAGTGGGATCACTGTTATGGGGTGGTGGGTAGGGGAAAGATGGAGAGAAAATTTATAACTCAAAATCATGTGGAAATGAATGATATAAACTAAAAATACACATAAAATTTAATTTAAAAATTATAAAGCACTTAAGTCTGGTACATAGTGTCTGGTACATAAAGTGTCTGGTACATAAAGTGTCTGGTACATAGTAGAGGACTACACACATATACACACGTATTTATACACACACACACACACACACACACATATGTACACATACACAGTTATTCCCTCTCTCCCACCTGGGACTCAAAGGGATTAGGGTCTCCAATTCAGGAAAATGAAATGGAGACTATAGGACTTTTCCCAGAAAGGATACCATTGTGGAAGTGTAACCTTGAACCAACCCTCCATGAAAGAGTTGAACAGAGTTGACTGATAATACATTCAGGTACAGGATAAAAACATATAAGTAGAATAATAGCTCTTTCTACAAAAGATAAGTAGCCAAAGGATAGGAACAAACTGTTCTCAAAAGAAGAGCTATAACAGCCATAGAAAAGAATGCTCCAAATCACCAAAACAAAACAAAAAAATTCAAACATAACACATCATAACAACTCATCAAAAATGCATCATAACAACTCTAAACCTCACACTCAGCAAATTGGCAAAGATGATAAAAGATGGAAATAGTACATGTTGGAGAAGCTATGGAAAGTCACACACAGTTATGCATTGTTTATGGAGACGAGAACTGGTCCAACCATTCTAGAAAGCAATTTGGAACTATGCAACAAAAGTTACTAAGTTGTGCGTACCCTTTGACCCAGGAATTCCATCCTAGGCATATTCCCTGAAGAAGATCAATGATAAAAGAGAGGTTCCTTATATACTAAAATATTTATAGCAGTTCTCTTTGTAGTAGCAAAGAACTAGAAATAAAGTAGATGCCCTTCAACAAGCTGTGGTACATGAATGTAATGGAATATTACCATGCTACAAAAAATTATGACTATGATGAATATAAAGAATGGGAAGATTTCTTAGAACTGATGCAAAGTAAGAAGCAAGAAGAACCAGGAAAACAATATATACAATGACTGCAATAACTTAAATGAAAAGAGAACAAAACAACTGAAAATGAATGCTCTGGAAATTATGACAATCATGTTTCTCCCCAAAGAAGAGATGTGATAATAGGAGAAGGTACTTCTGTTCTTTACAATGGTGCAAGATTATAAGTGTGAAACCCTATAGAAAATGACATACTTCTTGATAAACTGTTTAGTTTTGCTAAACAGTTTTTTCCTGTCTTTTAAAAAAGTTCTTTATTGTAGAGGATGGCTGATAGGGGACAATGAGGGAGGGCTACCATGGGAAGTACAGATGACATAAAATAAAATATCAATAAATTGTATTTAAAAGGATATACTAGACTGTGTCATTTTATCATGCTACTCCCAGTACACAGCAGTGCCAGACAAACTGTGGTTTCTTACTAAATTTTTGTTGAATTAAACCTAATATGGGTTATTACTGCTTATTTCAGAGGGAAGGGACATAAACACAAAGAATTGAGTCTGGCTTGATCAAAGCTGAACAATGATTATAGGAGTGAAAGTCAGTCAATCAATAAACATTTAAGTACCTACTATGTGCCAGGCACCGTGCTAAGTGCTAAGGATACAAAGAAAGGTAATAGATAGTCCTCGTTCTCAAGAAACTCACAGTCTAACAAGGGAAATTGGAACTGCCTAATGGAGTTATTAAATACAAGTATTGTATTAAATCACAGAAGACCCTATGCAAGGTCTAAGAAGGAAATTAATGCTACCTAAGCCTACCAATAAAGAGCAATAAAAGGCCTCCATGATGATCTGAATATTTGTATCCAGGGAAAACTCAGCATCTGGTACAGAATGAAATGTATTAGTCCAGTATGGCCATAGAAATAAAATAAAAGTATGAGTTTTCTATTAAGTGTGTTCAAAGGAACTGGGCTGCCCACTCTAGCAACTTATGTGAAAAGCACAACCAATGGCAAACCCCTGGAGCTGCTGGGGATTGACTTCTTGCCTTTGGAGGGGATCAGGAAGACATGAGCAACATTCTAGTAGTGTTTGGTCACCTTAGCTTATACAGACAGCCCTATAAAACCTAGAATAGGAGTGCCTCTGCAGTGGCCACAGTGATGTGAGAGAAGTATTTCTGGCTTCTCTGGCAATCAGATCAGGATTGAGACTTGGACAGCAAGCTGCTCAGGGAAAGTACCTGCTCTGGTAGGAATGAAGGAATCTAGAACAATTCCTAAGGTGATCATCAGCCAGAATGCTTTTCTGGGAACACTCAGGCCATAGCAGAAGGATCAGCTGAATCAGAATGTGGCATCTCTAACACATGCTTACATTAGTGGCAGGAATGGTGTCACAGGATTTATACTGTACTCACTGATATTTAAGTGAAAACCTTAATTGTCAATTGACCTATATTTTGGAGTATCACAGGATAGAGATCTTTTCATTGATAGTCAATATATCAAAAGACTCAGATAAGTGAAAGGTAATAAGACACATACCACTTATGTATGGATAATAGTCGTAGATCGGGGCGGAGCCAAGATGGAGGAGTAGAAACAGCATTTCCAATGTGCTCTGCCCCACACAAATTTCAAACAATGTGAAAGAGAGCTCCGAACAACTTCTGGAGCCACAGCACCCACAGAACGGCACAGAGAAGCTAACCTCCTGCTAAGGACAGCCCAGCAGCCCTGCAGGGAGCGGCCAGCGCAGCGCTCTGAGAACAGGCAGCCCAGCGCGCTGGGAACCCACAGCGCAGCCCGCAGAGTGAGCCCAGATCCGCAGTTTTAGCCCCAGGGCAGCCGGGCCTTCAGCCTGCTGGTGGAACCCCAGAACACCAGCAATTGTGGCGATTCCAGAATTATCAGCACAGATATGCCTAGGACAAAGTGAGAGGTTAGTGCCCTATGGACTTTGGGACCAGTATTTGAGGAACACGTGGCTTCCTCCCCTGGGGGCAAAAAGCTGCTGAAGAAACTGCTGCACAGAAGCCATTTTGCAGCATCAGCAGTGGCTCTAGCTCTTGGTCTGCGAACTGTAGGAAGATCCAGCAATCAGTCTGGGGGTTAATCGCTCTTGCTTTAAACTGCCTGGATCTGGATTGTGATCTGGGGGGGAAGTTTGGGGTGGGTATCCAACTTGCCAGAGTGGGTGGAGGCTTTACAGAGACCACCCAACTGGTAGAAGTTGTGAAGACCCCACGTTTGGGCGGAAGCTCCCCTGTCTGGTGGCAGAGTCCTACTGTGGCAACAAGCCCAAAAATCAAGTAATTAAGTGGCAATATGCCTAGGCAAACGAAACAAAATAAACAGAAAGGTTCAACATTGGACTCCTATTTTAGGGGCAAAGAGGCTCAAAGCATGGAGGAGGACTGTGAGGTCAGAACTCCTGCACCAAAAGCCCCAAATGAAAATACAAGCTGGCTACAGGCCACAGAGGACCTTAAGAAGCAGATAAGAGAAGTGGGGGAAAATTTGGGAAGAGAAATGAAAAGATGCAAGAAAAGTATGAAATGACAGTCAACAGCCTGACTGAGGAAAATAACACCTTAAAAAATAGACTAACTCAAATGGCAAAAGAGGCTCAGAAAGGCAATGAGGAGAAGAATGCCTTAAAAAGTCGAATTTGCCAGATGGAAAAAGAATCTCAAAAGCTCACTGAGGAGATTCATTCCTTCAGAGTTAGACTGGAGCAAATGGAAGCTAATGACTTTATGAGAAATCAAGATACTATTAAGCAGATCCAAACAAATGAAAGAATAGAAGGCAATGTGAAATATCTCATGGGAAAAACCACTGACCTGGAAAATAGATCCAGGAGAGATAATTTAAAAATTATTGGACTACCTGAAAGCCATGATCAAAGAAAGAACCTAGAAATAGTCATAGATATACAGACTGAAATGAATTTAAAGGTAATCTAGTCAAACCAATTCATTTTATGGGTAAGGAAATTGAGACCCAGAGAGTTAAATGACTCAACCAAAGTCACACAGGTATTACATGGCTAAGCTGGGTTCTGAAGCTGGGTACTTGTCAAAAGTGAGATAGGAGAATTCATGATAAATGAAGGGGAAATAAAGGAAATTATTAGAAACTATTTTGCTCAACTATAGACCAACAAAATTGATAAATGAAATGAATGAGTATTTGTAAAAATATAAAACATTCAGATTAACAGCATTAGAAAAAATAAAATTTAAATACAGTGTTGGAAAAAGAAATTAAATAAGGGGCGGCTAGGTGGCGCAGTGAGTAGAGCGCCGGCCCTGGAGTCAGAAGGACCTGAGTTCGGATCCGGCCTCAGACACTTAACCCATACAAACAAAAACCTAGCCGTGTGACCGTGGGCAAGTCACTTAACCCCAATTGCCCTAAAGGGGTGGCTAGGTGGCGCAGTGAGTAAGAGCGCCGGCCTCGGAGTTGGGATGACCCGAGATCAAATCCGGCCTCAGAAAATGAGCACCCACACATAAATAATGACTAGCCGTGTAACCTTGAGCAAGTTACTTAACCCCAATTGCTTAAAAAAAAAAAAAAAAAGAAATTAAATAAGTCATAAACAACCTCAGGTCCTTTGATTCCAAATCTATGGCTTCCAAATGAAGAATCCATCAGTCAGCCAATAAGCATTTATTAAGCCCCAACTATGTGCAAGGCACTGTGCTAAGTACTGAATATTACACAAAAAGGAAGGCAAAAGACAGTCCAAGCACTCAAGGAGCTCACAGTTGGATAAAGGCTGTAATGATGCTTGGATTTCCAGCTGGGACCTAAGAGAACTGCAATGAATATGGAAGTCACTGGAAAATCCAAGACAAAGGAAAACTACATCAAATCATAGAGGGGTTAGGGGCCAAGGAAAAAGTAAAATATATTATATCACAGAGTAGCTAAGAGGTCTGCCAGCTTGAAAGAAAGAGAGAGAGAAAGAGGGGAAGTAACGAAGGAAGGAAGGAAGGGAGGGAGGGAGGAGAAGAGGAAGGAAGGAAGGAAGAAAGGAAGGAATGAAGGAAAGAAGGAAGGAAGGAAGCCCTACAAAGACAATGCATCCTAGTCACTTGATTCCCCTAGGGGAACTATTTAGACCACCCAGTGAAAAAGAGCCAAAGAATCTGGCCCAGTATGGGCTCCATCAATGTGTTTCTGCCAGACAGCTGTCTCCAGAGGAGATCTAGTGTGGGGGTGGCATGGGTCCAGATTCTGAGAAAGATAAGAAAAAATTAGGGTATAATACTTAGGTCTATGGAAGGCCTCCAAAGCTGTAGAATACAACTACTATGATGGGAAAGAAACTAAAAGTCTGTAGGTAGTCACATTAGTTCCTGCTATACTTCCAAGGCAGCTCTTAATGGGGACAGAGGACTGTCCTGGGGACAGAGGACTGTCCTAGAGACAGACCTGCAATTACAGAGTAAGACAGAGGTTGCAGGCATCATCAATGCCACTGCAGTGTCCAGGGGTCCAAATTAAGATGATGTCCAATGTGCCAGGAAACAGCTTCATCCCCAAGGATGACAGGGAGACAGAACATCTAGAAGAGACAATAAGTCATCAAAAAAGTGCCTGAATTATCCAGATAGTGTCTAGTCTAACATATGCTAGCCTAGGAGTAAAGAAGTAAGGATTAAAAAATGAGGATATAAACACTTTGCAGGTGCCCACTGGCTCTGGGAAGCAGGCTGCCTCCTAGGGAAAGATGTAAGTGACTGGTGGCATAAGTGTAGAAATTACAGTATTGAGTTGCTGTGCATAAGCTTTGTATACTGTGAATATGTGATATGCAAAGTCATAATTATGTACCACCATGGTATATGGTATCTGATTAAATCTGAGAGGACTGAAAATTTTTGACTGGGAAAAGAAATGCAATCCATGCTTGGATCTTCTCTTTCTCCTTCCTTCTTCTAGGTTTACTTAGGACCAGGGTGACAGTCTGACAGCAAGCATGCCAGAATAATAGAAAAGAAACCTGGGAATGGTGATAGGAACAGGGAGAGACTAGAGACAGAGAGGAAAGAGAAAAAGAAAAGGCTGGAGAGCTTGGAGCAGTGGGGCCAGCAAGATGAGAAGAACTTTTTAGGCTTTGGTCCCTAGGTTTTGCAACAGGTGGATGGCAGTGAAAGACTGAGATAAGTGGAGCTGGGGAACACTATGAGGGGTGGCAGAAAGGAGAAAGAGATATTCTTCCCTGCCCCCATATCCACTGTATCCCAAGAAGAACAGTGGACAAAGAAAGGATTTGGGATGGGGGTGGGGGGGATGTTTTGTTAGAGAAGCCCTCAGATTTGGCGTACGTGTGATTGGGGATTTGCCTGCATCTTTCGGGATGCAATGACTATTTATTCAAAGATTGCTGCTCCTTCTCCTCTTTCCATAAAACTTGCTCGTGTAATATATGTCAAGCATTTTGCAAGCACTGAAGTGCTAAGTAAATGTTAGCTATCACTGATAGGTGAACATTATTCTTGAAAGTGGGGAATAAGTAGGTCCCACTCTTCTGGGGGGTAAGTGCCATGTAGAGGTTTCTTTAGGTTTCCTGGAAAGGGCATATGAGCCAAGAAAAGTGAGAAAATTTCCCCCCACCCTCAAGTGCACTTGGATCCTTCATACCATAAGAGCCTCTGACACAAGGGTTACATTTGCTCCCGTTTAATTCTTTAGTAAAGCTATTTAACCATGACCATGTCTTGGTTGAATTAGGGGGAGGAGGGTTTGCAGACTTTCAGCCAGAAGAGTTGGGGGAATGGTCATATTTCCTCATGGTCACAGGATCAGGGGATTAAGAGCTGGAAGAGACCATGTTTGCTTCTTCCTTCTTTTAAATAACCTTCTGTAATTCTGTGACCCACGTGTTTACAGGCCCAGTGGACACACGCGGTCATAAGTGCCATGTAGTGTATATGCATGTGGATCATAGGCTCTAAAACTTTCATTTTACAGATAAGGGGAAATTACTCCCATTAGTGTCTCATTTGAATCCTAGGAAGTAGGATTCAAACTGGAGTCCTGTGTTTTCAAACCCACTGTTCTCCCCACTACCCCCTTGGGCACTACCCAGGGGCAACAGCAAGGGTATTCTTCATGCACCCAATACTATAAATATCACAGAAAGAAGGTGAGGGGAATACACCTTAGAGTGGGGAAATACCTTATCTTCCAGTTTCCTTCATTCATTCTCCCCCATCCCCTGCTATGCCTACAAGTCCCCCCTTTCCTAGCATGGGGGGAGTATAGAGGAGGAGGGATTATAGATGATGCAGAGGAAGAGGGATGTGACTGGGTGGGGAGAAGGGGGAAGGGACTTGGGGAGGGGGGGAAAAGGAAAAGAAGAATGTCCTCATTTCACCCAGCTGCATCTGCCCGCACCTGCTCAGCCCAGAAGCGGGAGAAAACAAGAGCTCTGGGCATGAATGAAATGCAGCCCCTCCCCCAGCCCACAGCCTGCTCTCTTCCCCCTCATAGGCTTTCACACTCACTGTAGCATCGGTATAACTGACAGGAAAACCTTGAATGAGTTCAGGTGGGGAGGGGTTGGGGTAGGGAGAGAAGCAGCTGTTTCTCTATGGGAGGCAGGAGCTCCCTGAGAGCCCTCTGGCCATGGCCTTGACATTCACTTCAGTGAACAAATCTTACTGTGAAACTGGGTCAAGGTTGTTGTATTTTCTGCAATCTAGAATCAGAGACCCTTGCAAATGGAAGATCACTGGCTCACAGACTTTGAGCTGGGAGGAAACTCAGAGGCCATCCAGTCCAAACCCCTTCACCTTGCCCCTCATTTGACAGAGGAGGAAAGAGAAGAAAGGAGTCAGGGTCTGACCCAGATGCTGACTCCAAAGCCAGCCAGCATTCACGGTCCCACCCCCCTGCCAGAACCAGCCCATGTGCTTCCATTCATGTTCTTCCCACAACTGGAGACCTTCCCCAGGTCTTTTTACACATTAGGCATACTAGTGCTAGGTGCACAGGTGCCGTCCACCTCCTTCTTGCCACATGACCCTCTCCCTCTTTTCTTAATCCTCTTGCTCCTCAAGGATATCTTTTGTGGGCCTACCTCACCATCCTACATGTAACTACTTCTGTGAAAATGCAACTTTTGGTAAACCAGTCCTGCAAGGGGGAAGTTAATTCCCTAGTAACTATGTTTAAAATGGAACAATAAGCTCCTGGGCAGCTAAAATTTGAACTATGAAAGATTAAAACAGCATCCTAGCCTTTTCAGGTTACATAAAACGTTCTGTTGGCATTCTAGCCTAACAGATCTAGGGGCTGAAGACCAGACACACTAAGTCATTAGAGGGACCCCTTAAAGTCTCCAGCTTAGGGAATCTTCATCTGTTATACTCTAGACAAAGGGGAATTTTATTCTTTTAAAATGACTATGAGGAAGGGAAGTCCTTTCCGGGTCACTATCGACCACCAAATTCTTCATATTTTCACTCAGGCTTAAAATCCAAAAGCCATTTTTGAATTTTCCCTCTCCTTCATCCCCCACATCCAATCAGTTGTCCAGATACATAGATTCTATTTCTATAATAGCTCTTGAATTTGGCCCCTTCTTTTCAAACTCTTTATAGGTGTGTGTGGTGTGTGTGTGTGTGTGTGTGTGTGTGTGTGTGTGCTCACTCCCCTTCTCCCTCCTCCAACCAAGTTCAAGACCTCATCACCTCTTCTTTGAACCATCATAATAACAGAGTTCTAGTTGGCTTCCCTATTTCCAATCCCACTTTCACACTGCTGCCTATGTAATTTGATTTTCCTAATTCATTGTTTTAATCATGTAACTCATCTTCACCAATACTTTTTCATACTGAAAAAGTACCCACTAAGGTCTCTTCCAATTTCAAATCTATGATCCTCTATCCTTGGCCTGGCATTTAAGACCCTCCACAATCTGGCTCTAGCCTACCTTTCTGGCATTATCTCACCCTATTCCCCTTCATGAATTCTATTTTCTAGTCAAACTGGACAATTCATTGTTCTTATTCTGTCCCATCTATGACCATATTGTCTCTCATTCCTGGAATTGATTACTCCCTAAGCAAGCTATTGAAAGTTAGTTAGTCACAGTTAGTTAGCCCTTGCTTCAAGGACTAACTCAGCAATTTCATGAAATGTTTCCTGATTTTCTGAGTTGAAAAGAATTTCTCCTCCTTGAATTTATCACATCACTTTGTATGGTCCTATATTTTGTATTTATTGACCAATTTATATTATAGTTATTTGTGCAAGGGCCTTGATCTCTAGATAGATTAAAAGCTCATTAAGGACAGGGATTTATCTTCAGATCCCCAGTTTGCACCAGGTAGGTATTTAATGTATATTGGATTGAATTTAATCTCATCTACATCCTCATGCTGAAATTTTCTAAATTTTCTAAAGCTATATTCTCTTGTTTTATCTTTAGAGGAGACTAGTAGAAGCATTCATTTATTCATTCATGGAATATTAATTGAACATTCAGTACACTTTCAAAGTATGTTCCATCTGGGGCTAGACCTTGTGGGTAGAGGACATTAAAGGGGGGAAAAAATCTATTTCCTCTTCTTTAGGAGTTTAGAGCCTGATCAGGGATCAAGTAAGAAACAAGACACCTTATAATGGGATCACAGGTTTAAGAGCCAGAAGGGTCCTTAGAGGTCATCTAGCCTCCATTCTTCATTTTACAGATGAGGAAACTGAGACCTAGAGAGGCTGTGACTTGCCTGACGTCATGCAAATAGTAAGTGGCAGAATTAAGATTCAAACCCCGGTCCTCTGACTTTGAATCCCTCCTTAAAGCACAAAGCAATGTGTCTTGCCAAGGGGTAACAGAATGAAAAAGTGATCACAGAATCTTAAAGTGGGATTTGAGTTTGTCTAGTTCAGTCACCCTCTACAACATCCCATTTGGTGCTTAGAGAGAGGTGGAATTAGTTGGAGGAAGCTTCCTCAAGTACATAAGCCCTGAACTCAGTTTTCAAGGAGGCAATGAATCTGGACTAGATGAAGCAGTGATCATATCAGGAGAGGGGGAACAGTGTCTTATCTAGAATGGGAAATGAAGGGACCCGTCAGAAGAGTAACAAGGAAAGGAGGTGGAGATAATTTGCTTGGCGTTCAGGAGGAGGGTATTATTATGAGTTATTAATAATGACTACTAAATAATTAACAAATTGAATTGTGTGCAACTGGCAATTTGGAGTCAATGTAGATTCTTTAGTATGGGAGGCTCCCCTTCGTAAATAACCCTTTACTAACCTTAAGATCACAATCAAGCCCCTTAACCTTTTTTCCTCCTGATAGAATAATCCTAGTTCCTTTAGCTTTTTGTTCCCAAGTCTCACTTGCTTCCCTTTCCCGACTCTACGGCCCCATGCTGCTCTGTCTTAGGTCCATGCTCCTCTGAAATTTACAGAACTCAGAAACAGACATGGAACCCAAGTCCTGAAGGCAATTTGGGCAAAGCTTCTTGGTTTCTACCTGCTACATTCTATCTTATGTTATCAGCATTTCACTCTCTTTTAAAAAGGTAGTCAACCCTGTATTACTGACATTAACATTTGTAATAAAGGATTCCTCCCTTTTACTTCTTGCTTTTTAAAAATTAAATTGTATTTTTCAAATTATCGACTATTTTTTTTCTCTCCCACTAAGAAAAGGAAAACAAAACTCTGGTAACAAATAAGCATAATCAAACAAAAGGAGTCTTTATATGGACCAGGTCCAAAAACATGTGTCATATTCTGCATTTTAATCCATCATTCTCTCTGCTGGGAAAGGAGTAGCATTTATTGTGAAGAATCATAGTTGAACATTGCATAGATCAGAGTTCTGAAGTCTCTCAAAATTGTTCATTTTCACAATGACAGCCAGTCCATATATTATCAAGTACCTACTATGTACCTGGCTTAGTACTGGGGGGTGGGGGATGGGGAGGAGATACAAAGAAAGCAAAAGACAATCCCTGCTCTTAAGGAGCTCACAGTCTAAGGGGAGTTGGGGGTGAACACAACATGCAAACAACTGTGTACAAAGAAGTCATGTACAGGATAAATTGGAATAATCAACAGAGGGAAGGCACTAGAATTAAGGGAGATCGGTGAAGGCTCTCTGTAGAAAGGGAGATTTTAGCTGAGACTTGAAGGAAACTAGGGAAGCCAAGAGGCAAAGTATTCCAGGTACAGGGACAACGCTTGAAAATGACCAATTAACTAAATATAATGATAAAAATAATGATAAAAATTTAAAATATTTTCAAAATAATAAAATTGCATATCTACCATGTGCCAGGTATTCTGCTAAGCACTGAGGATACAAAAAAGGGGCAAAAGATAGTCCCTGGCCTCAAAGAGCTTACAATCTAATGGGGGAGACAACATGCAAATACATACAAAACAAGCTATATACAGGATAAGTGGGAAATAATTAACAGAGGGAAGACACTAGAATTACAAGGGATTGTTTGCTACATTCTCCTGGTTCTGTTCGCTTCACTCTGGGTCAGTTCATATAAATCTTCCACATTTCTCTGAAACTTTTTTCCTTTTGCTGATAATATCTTCTGCATTGCTAGTGATTCTTTGACACTGGACCCCATTTCTATCTACTCTTGCTTCTCTGTAGTCCAGAAAGTGAATGAATGTTATTGTCCCAAAGAAAGTGTAATCAAGCCAGATAGCAAGTTTCTAAATGTTAATAATTACTCTAATCAGGTTTTAAAAATCAGTCTGATGCTGTCTATTCCCAGCAAGGAATGGAAAGCAAGGAAGAGATGAGGAAGGGGATGCTTTCTGGTGCCTTAGCTGTTAGAATTTTATAGCTGTCATAATGTGCTTTTGAAAAATAAGTTTCTGTCATATTGGGCACAACCTCATTCACATCTAGGAAGAAAATCACATCCAAAGCCAAGTCCAGGTGATTTTTAGATAATCTGCTATTTGGAGTTACCTACACCTATCTGTTAGCACTGCAAATTAAGAGTGAATTACACTAGTGTTTTGTAATTGGTACCTTAATTTTAATAACAGCTCACTTATAAGGTTTTCTTTTTAAGGTTTATAAAGAACAATAACATTTTGAGGTAGACAGAACAAGGATCACTCCATTTTTCAGGTGAGGAATCTGAAACTCAGAAAGGTCACATTGAACTATTAAGTGTTAAGATTCAAATCCAGCTCTCCTGACTTCCAGAGTTGTTTTTTTTTTCTGTTCTACCAGTCTTAGCCTGCTATCTGCTACAATTCTAGGTTCCAAGCTGAATTATTATCTTAAGATAGAAGTATTCCAGTTCTATTTTGTACCTATGCCTCAAGTTTGGGCTCCCCACGGAGCATCACTGCCCTTATCCCACCTGCCTGGGGCTTTACTCTCAGGCAAAAGTTCAAGGGCAAAGTCAAACCTTGGCCTCCAGGACTAGTGCTCAGATTCAAGTGAGGAAAAGGGGACCTGCTCCCAGCTCAATTTTCGAAGTGTGTGTGTATGTGTAGGGCGGGTAGGGAGTGAGAAACCTTTTGTTTTTTGAAGGAAAAAAAAACCTAGTAATAGTCCCAGCTGCTGCTGCCTCTTGGAGGTTTGGCGGGCACTCACTCCTGTCTCTTTGTCCTACTCTCCTTTCTCCTCCTCCTCCTTCTTCCATCTCCTTTTCTTTCTCCCCTGTCTTCCACTTCTTAGGTTTCCCTTTAAATTTCCCACCCTAATTCTCTCCAGCTCACAGCTTTCTCTTCTCTCATTCTCCAGTCCACTTCTTTCTCTTCCTGAAACTCCCTCCCCCACACTCCCTCCTCGACTCTGTCCCCCACCTCCTTCCAGGCCTACTCTGCCCCAGCTGTCTCTGCTAATCAATCTCTTGCAGCCATTTCTGTGGGGAGCGAGTTGGCATCAGAGCAGAGGGGAGGGTCCTTGATAAGCAGCTGGAGCCAAGAGCCCCTTGTTCTCAGAATTGGAGTCCCCAGAGGAAAAGAAGACACAAACCACCCAGAGACTGATAATCAGTCACAAAACATCAGTTCCCAGCCCTGATCCTTCTCTTAACTCTACTCAAAGGAGACTTTTTTTGTGCCTGCGGCAATTGTGTCCTCACCTCTCTATGGTGCCTCCTTCCACTAAGTTCTTTAGGCATCTAGCCCCAATCTTAACTGGCTGCACCCCTTGGACTAAATCTTTTCCTCTGCTTTCTACAGCAACCGAGGAGTGGGGAGGGACAGGGCTCGAGAGTGAGCGGTAGGAGTAGGGAGAATAGTGCAGAAGCTAAGCATGTCCCCTTGATTGCATTCAGGACAGTCTCTTAACCATCCCTCAAACACATGCAAGTATTTTTTTATACTTTTACAAGGCAGAAAGGCAACATAGTATAGTAGACAGAATTCTGTTTCAGACCCCTACTTGCTTTATGATCATGGGAAAGTCACAAAAATTTCTATATGCCTCAGTTTCCTCATCTGTAAAATGAACAAGCTGAATTTAATGGTCTCTAAAGCTGCCTTTCACCCTAAAACTATGACCCTATGATCATCTTGGCTCTCTTTGGGTTGTTTCCTTTGCAATGAATGTCCTACTTATTTCTTGTCTGCCTCTTAAAATTCTAATCATTCTTCAAGGTTCAAATAGTCCCATCTCTGTCTGGGAGCCTTCACTGATTAGCTCAACCCTCACCAATTCTTCCTCCGACCTTCTATAGCCCTTATGATCCACGCTCTAAAATTAGTACTTACATACTGTCTTGTATTGATAATGAACGTTTCATATATTAGTCTTGTCTGTCTCCATATTCCTTGAGGGCAGGAAAGAACTCATTCTTTTTTTTTTTTATTGATCCCCCTCCCCACCAAGACCTAGCAGAGTTATGGATGTATACTGATAACAAACTTTGTATAGATTGCAACAAAGGATTTTCATACACATTTTCTTATATAGATAGTTATGACATCTCTGGGAATTGCACTAGTCCAAGAATTATTATCCTCATTTTATAGATGAGGATAGAAGCAAGTTTAGGCTGCATAAGAAAAAAACTACTTAACCTTAAGAAATATCCAAAATGCAGAACAAATGACCTTGGAAGGTAGTGGCTCTCCTCTCACTAGAGATTTTCCAGTAAAGGCTAGATAGCAAATTCTTGGGTATGCTGGGGATAGAATTCTTGTTCTGACTTCGATTGGATGAGTTGCCCTCTAAGGTCCCTCCTAACTTGGGAGGCACAGTGATTACATGATTCTCCCAGTAAGTCAAAAAGGATTTACTAAGGTGATAATTCTGTGCTAGGCCTGGTGAGTTAAAGGCTGGAGCTAGGAAGTGGGGGAGCTGGGATTTGAACGCAGGTGTCCTGACCTCAAGGTCTCTCTCCACCACAGCGAGGACCTTTGCGGTTTTTATATTTGGCCTGGACCTTTGAGTTCATTGGTGTAGGGAAATTGCAGGAAGAAAATTCTGGCCTATGAGACAACTTAAGAGTTTGAGAGAGTTACTTGGAGCCTTGGGAATTTAAAGGATTTACTCAAGGCCACACAGGCAGTAACTGTGAGAAATAAAGCTCCAGCCCCACTGCACTAACTGGGAGGCTGGCTGTCTAGACATCATACCATATCTGCCTCACTACTTGCTTGCTGAATCGGCAAGTGATGGGGTCTTGGCCACCTCTCTCCTCTAAAAATAGAGGAGCCCAGTTCAAATTAGAGGGGCACAGCAGATGGCCAGAGAAGATGAACCCAAGTCTAAGGGTAAGGAGGGGAGGGGGAAACACAAAACAATCATTTAGTTACCACTTCCTCCTGTTGGAGGCCAGTTCACAGTTTATAACTGTGTGCAAGGAGGCAGCACACACTCATGCGTACACACACACACACACACACACACACACACACACAGCTATTTATTTCCTTTTTGATTTGGCAAATAAAGATCAACCAAAAACAGGCTCTCTGAAACTGACAAGGTCTCCCCCCCAGGTGTCGACTCAGCACTTGGGGATAGGTTATAGGTGGTTGCCTGCCCGTGTCCCCCTTTCCTCCCCCCATGCTCCTTTCCATGCATGTATGAGTTGGGTTCAGCTTGAGTGTGTTCGTGTGTGTGTTGGTGTTTGGAGGGGAAGAGGTGGTGATGGGGCAGTGGAGCTTGGGAAGAAGTCACATTGGGCAATGTTTCCAGGTAAGAAATGGATACAGAGGATGGCTCCAATTAAGACAGATAGCTTTCTGGTCCTCTCCCACCTGTTATTTCCCCCATTCCCCTTTGACCAAGACCTAGCTTGTAGTTGAGATGGAGGTAAAGAATTTGGGGAACTAAAAATGCATATATATTTGTAGAATCACTCCCACCAAAACCAACTTCCCGTGGTTTGGGAGGTACCCTGGATTCTTTAAAACTTTTAAAATCTGTATTAATATATTTTGTTTTCATCATTTCCAAATATGCCCCTCCCCATCCACTAGGCCATTCCCTTGTAACCAAAAAAAGAAAGAAAAAAGAAAAAAAATTATCAATCCAACAAAACTCATCGACTGAATCTAACAGAATCTACCACACTCTATACTGTGGTCCCTTACCTCTGTAAAGAAGGGGAGGTAGCAATATAGATTTTCCCTTTTCTCACTGGGGACAGGCTCATGTGATCCTGGATTCTTGAGGCTATGCCAGTGGAGTACAAATCTGTACCACAATGGAAAGGCTTCAGGGGGCCAGTGACTTAACTGTGAGTCTGTCCTCTGAGAACCTTAAATGTACTTGGTGCCCTAGGCATACCCCTCAGCCTATAAATGGGAAAACACCTACCATCTGCATGGGAAGAGGGGGTTCCCTTCACTGGGATCTTCCCACATGGATCTGAACTCAAAAAACCAAAAGTACCAAAACCAACCCAACATGAAGTGATCAATAACCAGAGGACAGGACACCAATTGAAGAAGTTTTTGTTTGTCACAGCAACTCATGAAACCATTTATTAAGGCATAGAGAGGTTGTGATCTATCAGTATGTCCAGTGGAAGGAATCCCTATAGGACTAAAATCATGGTGCTTTGGGATCATTTGAAGACCAGTCTAATCACTGAGATACAGATGTGTACACAACAGTCCTGCAGGTCATAGGACCAGGGCTAAATTTGCCTAAAAAGCAAAATAAATAAATAAATAAGCTGGTATATAGCTTAGCTCTTTCTATCAGCAGTGTTTTGTCTTTCACTCAACATATTTCCTAACTTTAATTCAATCCAACATTTATTAAGAATCTACTGTTTGTAGGGTAAAGACAAAATGAAAAAGTTCCTGTCCTGTTTGGGGTGAGAGGTGAAGGGTTATGAAGGTAAAAGACACTACAGACATTGAGCTTGGGGTGGGGGAGGAGTTGGAGAGGGATGAAGGAAGTGAGTTCTGAGTCACATTTTGAAGAGAGAAGGTGAAAGGATTAACAGAGGGAACAGGTAGAATTAGGGGACTGAGGAGATATGGGGAAAGTTCAGAGACCAGAAAGTTCACATATAGCAGATCAAATGGTGTAGTTTAGGTTGGCTTGGGAATCTGTGCTGAAGAGTCATATTAGAGGTGGCTAGGTGGCTCAGTGAATAGAGCAATTGGCCCTGGAGTCAGGAGGACCTGAGTTCAAATTTGACCTCAGACACTTAACACTTACTAGCTGTGTGACCTTGGGCAAGTCACTTAACCTCAATTGTCCTACCTTCCCCCCTCCAAAAAGAAAAAAAAAGTCAGAATAAAATCAATCAATGTGAAGGTAAAGCAAGAAGGAAGCTTTGAGGGTCCAACCAAGGAGTCTTCATGAGATATAATGGGAAGTAAGGAGTTACTGCTCACTACTGAGCAGGAGGTGTGGAGGAGGGGAGTGAGGGACATAATATTTCTCTTTCATAATTAATGGCACAAGAGCCCTAGATAGAAACACCACCCAGGAAAATTGCCCTGTACCCCAGTGCTGGCAAATTTAGGGCAGTCTGGGAATGCGGTGAAACAGAATCCTTCATAATTTGGGGTGCCAGAGGGAAATAGAGAGTATGGCAGAGGTTAGGAGAGGACATTTCCCCTGTACCCCAGATTGTAAATTATAAACCTCACCAACTGTGAAGGGGCAGAGCTGATTGCACTCCCAGTGTACGAAGAAGAACTGAAACTCCAAACCACCCCACACCCCATCACCACTATCCCACTCCACCCAGACTCACCTAACCTTGAAACATGATGGGAGCCATTAGGTCCTGTGGTCTCTGATTCCAAAACTACACCAGGCCCCCAAATCACTGATATGCTGTACTCATATTTCAAGGGGCAGATGGGAAATTGGTCATATTAAATCTAGGATAATCACAGATTCTTCAGAGGAGAAGCCTTATAGTAGAGCAAAAAGGTTGCTTGCCTTTGGATGAGGAGACCAGACTTTGAATTCTGGCTCTGTCACAAATTATAAAGGTATGTCACCTCACCTCTCAGAAACTCAGTTTCCTCATCCATCTACCCATCCATCCATCCATCCTTCTATCATCCAGCCATCCACCCTATCTATCCATCTATCCATCCATCCATCCATCCAATCAGTCAGTATTTAAGTGCCTTCTACAAAAAAGGATACAGTTCTAAGAGAGGGATATACAAAGACAAAATTAAAACAATTCTTCCCCTCAAGGAACTTACATTCTACTGGGGTAAACAACATAATCAGAGATGTAAATAAAATATACACACATAAATACAATGCAATTTTCAGAGGCGAAGGTATTAGCATTTGAGGATGTGAATGATTCAGGACAGACCTCATTTAAGAGATGGCCCTTGAGCTGAAACTTGAAAGAAGCTAGGGATTCTATGAGGCAAAGGTGAAGAGAATGTATTACAGGCTTAGTGGGGAAAGCCTGTGCAAAGGAATGGAGATGGAAGAGGAAATGTCAAGAATGAGATAACAACAAGATTAGTTTGGCTGGAAAGTAGAGTGTGTAAATGGATAAGTATGGAAAGACAGTCTGGAACCAGACTGTGAATGCCAGGCAGAAGGATTTGTACTTTATCTCAGAGGCAATAGGGAACTTCTTTAATGGAGGAATTACATGGGCAGGTCCATGCTTGAGGAATATCATTTTGGTAGTATGAGGAGGATGGATTGGAGAAGGGAGAGATGAGAGGCTGGTAGATCAATTAAGAGGCTATTGCAATTATCTAGATGAGAGGTGATAAGGACCAGAAGTATGGCGATGGTTATCTGAGTAGAGAAAATGGGACAGATGGGAGAGATGTCATGGAGTTAGAATTGGAAGTCTAAGTGATTGACTGGAAGCAAGCAATGAGAAAGAAAAGAACAGTAGAGGTTTCCAACCTTCGTGACTAGAAGGATGGTGGTAGCCTTTACAGAAATCAGAGCTATGAAGAAGAAAAGGTTTTGGAGTAAAGATCATTATCTTTCCACCTCTGTAAAATGATTAGATCTTCTAACCCTAATACTCTATGGTCCTACAATATACCTGTATTTGGATCAAAAGGTCCCCACCCAAGTGGGAAAATAGGGGCAACTGAAATTACAAGACAGTAAGATATCTTTCAATGTCTGATTTTCCACTGATTTTGAACTTTGTTCTACCCAAAGTTCTGCTCATCCCAAGCTGAGAGGAGAAATCCTTGCCTCACAGTCTATGGTGTCTTCATCTTTCCTTTTTTCAGATTTTCCATCTGTGAATCACAAAATCACAGAATTTTTGGAATTGGAAGGGACTTCTATAACCACCCAGTCCAATCCAGATCAGAAAGAAAAAAAAAAACACCATTATAACACACTCATTAAGTAGTCATATCAACTTTACAGGTAGACTTCCAGTGACTAGGACACGTTACCTTCTGAGATGGCCCGTTCTACTTTGGGATAACTAATTGTTAGAAAGTATTCCTAACACCATCTAATCTGATGTTCCTACTTCCATCTCCATCCTACTTCCTCATTCTGCTGTCTAGGGCCATTATAGGACAAATCTTCTATACAATATCCACTTGAACATTTGTATACAACTACCATATGCCTCCAAGTCTTATTTTCTCCAAGTTACACCATGGTCTCTTCAACTGATCCTCACTCAAGGATGCACTCACAAGGCCCTCCACCTTCTTGGTTACTCCTCTGGACATTTTTCAGCTAATCAATATTTTTCCTAAACTACTATGCCCAGAACTAAGCCCAGTAGAGTTTCTGTGTGTGTGTATCTATATATCTATCTATCCATCCATCTATCTGCCTGTCTGTCTCTGAGTCTATTTCTATGACTCTCTGTCTTTCTTAGCGTCTTTGTCTCCTGATTTCAAAGTAATTCCACACGACTCATGCAACAGAAAAAGATAACAAGCTAAGAAAGCAAGCTGTCTCATCCCTGGTAGAAAAGCAGTCTTGCCTAGTAAGGTTTTCTTCCAGGTGATCATCATTCCAGGACCACAGTTGCCCACACATCCCCTGAAGAGGTTAGCTAACACTATTAGTCACATCAGGGGCTCCTAAGGAACTCAAAAGCTGCATTAGAATCAAGAATTCTGCTCCTCAGCCCAGTAGGAGCTGACCCAGAGAAGAGTGGTCCTGAATTAGGAGGATTTCCTAGACCTTCAGTCCCAGAAGAACTGTAAATTTCTTGAGAAAAGAGACAGTCTTTTTGCCTTTCTTTGTATTCCTGGCACTTAGCATAGTAACCGGCACATAGTAGGTACTTAATAAATGCTAGCTGACTGAGGACCTTATAGAGTCGATTCTCAAATATTCCTCTTTTCAGTGATTCTGGAAAGGAATTGTCCCCTTCCCTCCACCTCTTTTTTTTTCCTTTTTGGAGGGGGGATGGCAGGGCAATTGGGGTTAAGTGACTTGCCCAAGGTCACACAGCTAGTGTTACCTCTCTGAGGCTGGATTTGAATTCAGGTCCTCCTGACTCCAGGGCAGGTGCTCTATTCACTGTGCCACTTAGCCACCCCTGCCCTGCCTCTGTCCCCCCTCCCCCGCCTCTTCAGAGATCATCTGGTCCTACCCTGGAGAATTTCTCATGAATTACATGTCTAGCATCCTAGGTATACACTCTTCTATGCCTACCCAAAGGCACTATCTTGTCCCAGGGAGAGGAGCCTTGAAGATGCTGCTGATCTAATATAATGATGGAAATCTTTCCTCTCTTCCTCCATCTCTCAAGGCTTCCTTTGTCCTCCCTTTAATTCTTTCTGTCCTTTTGCCTTAGGAACATCTAGTGTGGTGATATCTAACAGGTGGTGATATAAATAACTGGAGTTAAAATGAGTATAAAAGGGGTTCCCTGCCTCCTTCACAAAAAAGGTGTGTTGTTGTTTTCAATTTCCTCTCTACATTGTCCCCTGGGGCTCACAAGAAAAGTGGAACGGTGAGAGAGCACTGAGGCTGAAGCCAGAAGAGCTGAGTTCCAGTTCTGAACTGGTCACCTATTACAAGAGTCTTTGTGGGAAAGTCACTAAACTTCTCTGTACTTCCATTTTCCCTACTGCAAAATGGGAATATTAATACGTACACTGCCCTACTTCATGTGGTTGTGATGACGAAAATGCTTTACATACTGCAAAGCACCACTGAGAGGCAAATTGGAGTCATTTCTTATCCCAACCCTTCAAAAGATCTGTGGTTTCATGCTGTGGGTTCTTCCAACACTGATGATGCAGAGAACAACACCTCCACCCCCATGGCCTTTGTGTCTTTGTCCAGACTTCATCAAGTGAATGGCAGTTCTCTCTCTGGTGTGTGTGTGTGTGTGTGTGTGTGTGTGTGTGTGTATGTGTGTGTGTGTGTGTGTGTGTGCATGCACACACGCATGCACACGCCCATGCACTTAACCAAGCATCATGTCTAGAATCAGAGGACCTAGGTTTGAGTCCCGATTCTTGCACTTACTTACTTGCCTATGTGACCTAGGACAAGTTAATGGGACTCAGTTTCCATGTTAGACTAGTTAGACTAATAGACCCCTAAGGTTTCTTCAACACTAAATTTATGATCCTGATAGAGATGTTGTTCAGTCAATTTTCATTCATGTCTTGACTCTTTGCAACCCTATTTGGGGTTTCTTGACAGAGACACTAGAGTGTCATTTCCTTCTCCAGCTCATTTTACACATGAGGAAACTGAGGCAAACAGGGTGAAGTGACTTGCCCAGGATTACACAGCTATTAAGTGTCTGAGGCTGGATTTGAACTTAGGAAGATGAGTCTTCCTGACTCCAGACCTGGTGCTCTATCTACTGTGTCACCCATCTGGTAGAGACTTAATAAATGTTTGACTGACTCTACTTATTTATAGCCAAGCACCAGGCACTGGAGTTCTCTAAGTGGATGTGTTGCTGTGTTGCCATACGTGTTTTCTCCTTCTATTTCTAGGTTTCCAGTAGAAAGGACATTGGCTCCTGAGTCAGAGGATCCAGCTTGAATTTAGAGCATTACAACTATTGAGACTGAACCTATTATTATGATGTGTTATCACCACCCCTGCTTATAGACCCTTTCTCTATATCTGGATTTTGGGGAATACTGAGGGCAGGGGAACGACACCTGGAGCTAAGAGCTGAATTCATGCCAGAGGTGAGGTTGTGGGGAGGAGGTAAGGAGGAAGAGGGAAGGAAACTATGGTCATAAAGCGGAAGGGGCAGAGCCAGGACAAAGGCAGTGCTGATGGGAGAAGGAGGAAAGGGAGGGAAACCCAGAAATCGCCACCTCCGAGCAATAGGATGGAGGGAGTGGGTATATCTGTTATCTCTAACTGAAACAAGCCCCCTTCTTTTCCTCTTGCTCCACTGCCTTGCCTTGGCCTACCACCATCACCATAGCACTATGAGCTGCTATTTCTTTCTCCTTCACTGTCATTCCTCTGGCCTGAGAAAAGGAGAACAGCAATCAGAGCTGTTAAAAATACAATGGGCTTCATTTCCCTTTTACTGGAGATTTTCCAATGGAGTCTGGAAGACCATTTGACAGCAGTGTGGTACAGGTGATTCCTGCATTGAACCTTACTCTTTGAGGATCTTGCCCACCTTGAGATTTTAAGATTCCTACAAGTTGTCTCACTCTATTCTTCCACTCCCATGCCAGGGTTCCCTGGAGTGTACAGGAGTGAAAAGAGTACTGGGCTCTGGAGAGTCCTGGATTTGAATTCTGCCAACCATGGGCAAGTCACTTATCCTTACTGAGTCTCAGTTTCATCCTCTGTAAAATGGGGATAATGATGCCTGTATCACCTACCTCACAGGGTCTTATGAAGCTCAAATAGGTGTAAAATACTTGTAAAATCTTAATGCTATATATAAATTTGAGGTACTATTACTATCATCATTCAGCAGCAGCAGCCTTGTATAAGAGAAGGAGCACTGAAAGTACTTAATAAATAAGCTCTAAATTGAATTGCCTCACAAACTCATTTTATTCATCTGTAAAGGGGAGATACTTGCACCACTTACCCCTACTGGACTCATTCAAATGAGATAAGGTGAGTAAATATGATTTGTGCTAAATGAAGTGCTAATGAATGTAAATCCCCCCCAAATTTAAATGTGTGTGTGTGTGTGTGTGTGTGTGTGTGTGTGTGTATGCATATACACTTGGTCACAACTCATCTGGGGCTAGCTATGTGTGACCTTGGACAAATAAATCACTTCCCTTCTTGGGCTGCATCTGTAAAATGAAGGGATTGGATGAGATATCTACTGAGGATATTTCTACATCTAACAGTATATGAGTTTATGAGTCTATAAAATGAATTTTGCTCCCCCTTTTACTACTCAAATTTTGAGCTCGGTACCTCTGAGAGGTAAGGCCAAGGAAGAGGGAGGTAGACATAACAGACATGATCTGAAGGGTTCTGGTGATCTAGATTCTTTCAGGAGAGGCTCAGGGTTGGGCAGAATCTCTCCTCTGCTTTTTTTTAATTTTACTTTTTTCCTCCTCTGCTTCTTGATAGTTATAAACTCTTCCACCCAAGCCCTAGATCACCCTGGTCCCATTTAACCAAAAGGGATTCAGGCAGAACCCAAGTCACCTTGGAGTTGAAGGAAGAAAACCATCAGATTAAGAACCAAGGTCACTCTAAACTCTTCTTATCATTTTCACCTTGGGTCTTGGCCTTCCTAATGCCTTTCTTCTGTCGATCTGCATTTCTAGTCTTTCAGCCTTTCTTGCCCTCCCAAAGACATCCTGGACTGGCTCAGGGAAGACAGCTGGAGTAGTCTAGGCTGGTTGGTAGCACAACCATGACTAGGTTTTTGTGATTAGGGCTTTGACTCAGGATTTTGCATTTAGAAGGCACAGCCCTTACTTGCAGTCCTTCAGCAGAAATAGAACTTAACACCTAGTTCATAGGAATATATTATATTCAAAATAGCCATCTCCTCTCTCTTAACCCTACAACCTCCCCACAAAGTGAGCCTTACAACCTTCTTGATTTTCTCCCCATAAAGCCAGTATCCTGGAATAACACACAAATTCATTCTCTCTCTGTCTCTGTCTCTGTCTCTCTCTGTCTCTGTCTCTCTCTCTTCTTTTCCCCTGCCTCCTATTCTTTCAGTTGAATGAGGACATGTTTTATGCCACTTACCCCAGAAATGGTTTGTAGTGTTTGCCCCAGGTGCAAAAATTGCTGATTATACTCTGGTTGGTAGATATTATATAAGCCCCCAATGACACAAGCTTGGGTCTTTTGGGGGAAAAAAACCCCAAAACCAAAACTCCAAAATCTACCCTCTTAAATAACTCAAAACCAATGTAAGAGTGTTTTGCCCTGGGGATTAGAGTGGGGGAAGGGTACTTTGATGGGAGGTACCTTGGGGTCAATGCCAACACTTTAAGCTATCATGTTGGCAAAGTAAGAGAGATGCTAGGGAAGAGAGGAATGATGATGGGAGGAGGAGTCAGAGAAGAGGATGTAAAGACAGTTCCTGGGGGGGGGGGGGGCGCTGTATGGCTGCTTATCTCTATCTGCACTGTTGGCAGGTTGCATGACTCTTATCTTGGGACTCAGTGGAGCTTCTCTCCCCTCCTCCTCAGTTCTCACTACTGAGCTGGACAAGGTAGATACCATGGGATAAAAAGACCTTTCCCAGTATGCTACAACTCTTCATAACCTTACGACCCTTTCCCAGCTGTTTCAAGGGGCATATAGAGAACTAGTCCTTCAACAAAATTCTCCTTCAGTCGCAGGATCATGGGACTCAGAGCTGAAAATGACCTTGGAAATTACCGATCTAGTCAAGGAGTTCTTCAACTGGGGTTGATAAACTTAAGGAAAAAACCCTCTTTTTTCTTTATAACTGTATTCTAATATAACTAGCTTCTTTTGCAATCCTATGGATTTTATTTTATGCATTTAAAAACATTATTCTGAGAAAAGGTCCATAGGCTTCACCAGATTGCCAAAGGGGTTCACAACATAAACAAAGTTAAGAATCCCTGGCCTAGTTTAAACCCCTCATTTTACAGACAGAGGAAAGTGACTTGTCCAAGGTCACAAAGGGAGGGCCAGGATTTGCGACCAGATTTTGTATCTGGTTCTCTTTTAATTTCATGACTGCTTACTACACCAACATGTATGTACATGAATCTAAGTCTCTTCAAAAGTGAACAAGGAAAGTCAAGACTCTATAAAATGGGGCAAGAAAAAATTTGAGTTCTAGAATGTTGAGGGCATCAATTAACCTTTAAAGTCAATATCTAGGCTCTAGCAGACAAATGGTCCAAGGCTGTGCTCTACTATATATTGGAAAGACTTGTAGTGAGAAGACAGTAACCTCTCTGGATCTAGGTTTCCTTATGTATAAAATGAGGGTGAACTAGATGAGCTTTAAGGGTTCTTTTAGCTTTAAATCCTATAATAAAAAGGACTCAGCTCAAAGGTATAGCTAACATACTGAACAATAGAGTCAGGATACAAAAAGATCTTGACAAGCCAAATTGAAGATGATGAAATTTAATAGGAATAAATATAGAAACTTACATATGGGAAGCAAAACTTCAGAAATACAAGATGGGAAAGTTAGTAGTTTGCTAAGGAAAAGATGGGAATTTTAGTAGATTGAAAGCTCAATGTGAATCTAGAGTGTAACGAAGTGATTCTTGATCCCCCTCTCCCCCAAAGCTAATTTGATCTTTGCTTGTATGATATAATTTCCAGGTATAAAAGTGATTGTCTCACCTTAAACTATATTATAAGGTGACAGCATTGTTGAGGTGTGCAAAACAAATAATTTCAATTATTTTAAGCTTAAATTTTCTTGAATAAAATCAATGTAGCTAAGAATAGAAGGAATACAGAAAATTGGTAAGAAACTCTCATAGACAATCTCTCAGATAGGATGTGATTGTGTTGGAATATTGCTGTGGTGTAGGAGCTGGTTGATTTGGAAAAACATGGAAAGACTTGGACCAATGAAGGAAAATACTATTCATTTCCAGAGAAAGAGATAACAAGTAGA
This sequence comes from Gymnobelideus leadbeateri, assembly GCA_011680675.1. Lineage (NCBI taxonomy): Eukaryota > Metazoa > Chordata > Mammalia > Diprotodontia > Petauridae > Gymnobelideus > Gymnobelideus leadbeateri. Next base: position 1,092,031 of record WOXC01006421.1, read on the forward strand.
AATATGCATAGTATGACTTTACATATATGTATATGAGCATATATGCGTATATGTTAATAGATAGCTACATCCGAGTTTAATTGTGGAAAAGATAAAAGTTAAAAGTATATAGCAGAGCACAAAAGAAAACCCAGAAGGAAATAAAGTTGGGTGGCACTGAAAACAGCAATTTGTATTTATTATATAGGCTTATTTGAAATGGAAATTTATTGTTTTATATTGTACCCTCTCCTATGTTCTGCTCTGAATATGGAATTGTTCTTTTGTTTTTCTCATTTTGTACTTAAGGTTAAAATGAATTTTAAAAATTTCCAGGGGCGGCTAGGTGGCACAGTGAGTAGAGCGTCGGCCCTGGAGTCAGAAGGACCTGAGTTCGGATCCGGCCTCAGACACTTAACCCACACAAACAAAAAAAACCTAGCCATGTGACCTTGGGCAAGTTACTTAACCCCAATTGCCCTAAAAGGGGTGGCTAGGTGGCACAGTGAGTAAGAGCGCCGGCCTCGGAGTTGGGATGACCCGAGATCAAATCCGGCCTCAGAAAATGAACACCCACACATAAATAATGACTAGCCGTGTAACCTTGAGCAAGTTACTTAACCCCAATTGCTTTAAAAAAAAAATTTCCAAAAAAAATTATAGTCCCTTTGTATTCTTTCCTTGTCAAATCCCAGCTGGAGTAGTTGGGTGCCACAGAGTGTCTAGAGAAGAGCAAGCAGGATACTGAAGGGTCTGGGGCACAGGTGGGGCATCTGCAGCCTCTAGGTCCTCAAGTACAGCCCTTTGACTGAATCCAAACTTCACAGAACAAATACCCTTCATAAAAGGATTCGTTCTGTAAAACTTGGACTCAGTCAAAAGGTGGTACCCAAAGGCCTCAAAGGCCACATGTGGCCTCAAGGCTGCAGTTTCCCCATCCCTGGCTCAGGAGTCCATGTCATATAAGAACTGATGGAGGGAATTGTAGATATTTAGCCCAGAGAAGAGAAGAGTGGAGAGGTAGGGGTAATGGTGGTGTGTGGGACAGTCATAGCTAGTCTTCCAGCATCTGTCATGAAGAACAGACATGTCTGGCACCAGAAGAAAGAACTAGGAACAGTGGGTGGGAATGGCGAAGAGGTAAATTTTAGGCTCGGTGGGATGCCTTGGGGAGTCTCAAAAATGGGACGCGGACTTTGCAGGTCCAGACCCAGGAAGCAGAGCTGGGGACCTTTAAGCAAAGGCCTGATGACCTGTTAGATATGTTATAGTGAGAATTCTTTTTGGAGGTATACGTTGAACGGAATGGCTGCTGAGGTCCCTTCTGGTTCTCAAATTCTCTAATTCTGTCATCTGGATTTGAGTCCCAGTTCTTCTGCTTGCTGGTTGAGCAGTCATGGGTAAGTCATTTAAGCTCAGACTGAGCCTCTGTTTTCTCATCTGTAAAATGGGGATATTCACTACTTCCTGTGAGGTAAGTGCTTTGGAAAGCCTTATATAAATATGAGCTATTAATACTTCCAAAAGAAAAAATATAAGCAGCAACCACTTAGAAAGATACCCAATTTTATGAATAAACCAAATGTGGTAGGACTTCCTACCCATTAAGATTCCCAAATTAATAAAGGGGATAAGACACCATTGTTGCTTCTTCACCTGGATCACTGTGAAAGTTTTTTAACTGGTTCCTCTACTTTCTCACCCTCTCCACTGCCCCCAACTCTATCTTCCATACAGATTTGAAATCAATCTTCCTAAAGTCATATTTTCCTCATGGTATTTACCTCAACAACTTTTAACAGCTCTCTAAGACTTAATATAGTCCAAATCCTAGACCTGACTCTTAAAGGTCTCCATGTTCTAGTTCCAACCTACCCTTCTAGCTTCATCTCCAACTAATCCCCTTATATATGCTTGATTTTCCAGCTACACTCAATATTCCCTAAACATATCTTGTACTTTCTTCCCTCTTCTTTGCATTTATTTGTTCATCCACCTGGGTAACATTGCCCAGCTCAATCTCTATCAAAATGTGCCTACCTTTCCAGACTCATCTCAAATGTCACTTCTTTCATGGAGACTGCCCTGATTTCTTCTCCCAAGTCAAAAATGGGATCTGAACTCCCTTGGTATTTTATTAACCTCTCTTAGGATACTTGGGCATTCTCCCACAGTTCTTTCAGAGCAAGGATTGTATATTACTCACCTGAGTATCTCTTTCCTTCCTTATTTCCCCTCACTCCTATATTTTCAACACCTTGTACAGTCCCTTTCATGTATTAGAACCTCAAAAAATTGCTGAATGAATGAATGTGGGTGGGGGTTGAGATAAAGGTGGGGTTAGGGGTAAGGGGAAAGAGACAATGTCAGATTTACTTAGTCCTAAGGTGCCAACAAGATGAGGTAACCCACCCAAACACCTCAACCCCTGGGCCAGGACTGCCTTTCCCTGCTTGAGCTGCCCAGAACTGAGTCCTCCCTCTCTCTGAGGTAGTCAGTGTTGGTGCCAGGGCACAGTATGCCTGCACACCCCAGGAGTGGGCCACACCCCTGCTGAGGCCTTGGTACTGGGGGAAGAGAAAGGAAAGGAAAGAGGATGGGTGGGGGGTTAGGGGAGTGGGGAGGAGATTTGTTTGCACCATGACCACAGCTGGGGCTGCTGTGGTCAGGGCTGATTCATCCTGTGCCCTATATAAGTACTGGTCTCATAGCCCCACCTAGCATGATTGGCACTCACCTCCACCCACCCCTGCTTCCTGGGCCTGGACCTAGGAAGCCTGAGTCTCATTTGTGATCCCTAACTGTCAGTTGGCTTGTTTTGTTTAAGGAGGCCTGAGCTGTCCTTCAGCCTCAGGGAAAACCTCTGAAGGTTTTGATCCTTTTCTCCCACCTTTCTTGGACAAGCTGATCAAAGAGAAGACCCAAATGCTCTGGGTAAGTTTGAGAGGTAACACTATTATACCTATACTTGATAATACAAAACAGGTATCTACAGGATGGGCTTCTCACAGGCCTCCTCTGCTTGCAAGATTATTTTTGTACTCTTGCCTTTGCTTCTTCCTATCAAATGTGTACACACACACACACACACACACACACACACACACACACACACACTCCTTTAACAGGAAAATCTGAACCAGGAATCCTGAGTTTGCTCTTTATCCAATAGCCTAAGGAAAATTCCCAGGGTAGGAGCATTTTTGTACCACTCCCTTTCTTCTCCTCCCTTTCCCTTACACAATATTTCAGCACCTCCTTTCCCCCACCTTAGGAAGGGAACACTCAAAAGTCTCCCAAGCACCTTGCCCCTTGCCCTGTTCCTCTGACAGAATTTTAAGGTTCACCAAAGGTTTTATGTCCTTGACCTTATTCATTCCCCACAATGAGGCAGTGAGAGGTAGCAACCATGGGCATGACTATTCTCATGCTACAGACAGGGAAACTGAGATTCAGAAATGTGAACTGACTTAACCCAAGTCCAACAATTAGTAAGGGGCAGAGCCTCAATTCCCAAGCTTATCTAATGCCACTCAGTTTGATTCATTACTCAGCTACTAAGCACCTACTATGTTCCAGGAGTGGGATACAAAGAGACCTCAAAGTACTTATATGTGGGATAGGGAAATGGCATGTATCCCTGTGGGGGAGGGGGTGACCATTCATTGCTGTTTCCAGTATATCAAACAGCCTTGGTCTTCTTTATTTTTCCCACCTTCTTTCTTCCTTCCCCTCCTCACTTAAGAGATTTCTCTTTTTTTCCTTTTTAAATGTTGTATTGGTGCTTTTATATAACTGTCACTTCCCAATGACTCTCGACCCAGCACACACACACACACACACACACACACACACACACACACACACTTCCCTTGTATGAAATAAACAGGTAAACAAAACAAACGAACATTTGAGTATGTCTAAAAACTCATGCAATTACAGCCCACCACATGAGAGATATGCTTCTCCATCATTCCAGATGTCACTCTAAAATCTTAGTCTGAGGACTGGGAATGACTATAGTTCTCAGGACCTATATTGCCATGTCCTTCCCCTACAGTGTGCTGGAAAATGACAAAAATGTATAGGGAGGAACTTCAGACATACCACTTCCATGTCTCCAGTGCTTAGTTCAACAGTCATTTATGGTAGGTGTATATGCAAGGCTGGGTTAGGTGCCTTTACTACAAAGGCAAAAATGAAAAACAGGGCCTGTCTTCCAGGAGCTTAGCTTCTACAGGGTATCCAATGGTTCACCATCCTTACAAAAGACCTGTAGCAAGGGGATTTCCATGTGGGTGACCTCCCTCTAGGGCTGTGAGACACAGGAACAGGTGATAGCAGAGCAGCAGTAAAACCTCCAGCTGGAAGGTGGTGGGGATGCCTTTGCAGCAATACAGCATTGGGGGATGGGGGTGTGTGTGGAATGCCCTGGTGAATTCTCTGGATCACTGTTCTAAGGCTTGAGAGACCCAAATCTGCCTCCCAGAGCAATCTCTGTATAACTCTGTATAACAATATTACTGCATAACAATATTACAGATATACCGAGGTGGGTGTGATAAAACATAAACACGGGGTTTAGAAAATGCTAACACTTCAGGAAAGAAGAAAACATCAGGGCAGGATGTGTGTGGGAAGTGAATGAGAATTCTTAGCATGCTTATCTGTACCTGGCTGGCTTTAATAGCATTGGCCTCACAGCATTGTTGGCAAGACTGAGTGAGATGAGATCTGTAAATCTCTCTGTAGAAATATTATGATATAACTATTAAGCATGAAGTAAACTATTATTAATTATTGTTAGCAGCAGTAGTAGAACTCTACCCCGGTGAACCAGCGACTCTCAAAAGGTTTGAGAAGAAATTAAGATCTCTTTGAGGGAATAAAAAAGGCATTCAGAAGTAGGGGATTCAAGTTACTGAGCAGAGCCCAGAGTAGGGGACCTTCGAGGACATTTCCAACACTTCATTTTACATCTGGGGAAACTGAGGCTCAGAGAAGTTAAATGACTTGCCCAAGGTCACACACAGGTAATAAAAAGTAGAGAGTTGAATTCAAATCCTGACTCTTTGACTTTAAGCACAGCCTTCTCATTGCTCCCATTATGTGGATGGGTTCCAGGTAGTAATGATATCAAACTGAAAATTCTAGCTTCCAAGGCTCCTTCCCAGAAGTCCAAGGTAATAATCAGTCTGACAAACGTATCATGATTTCTGTGAGGAAAAGTTAGATTTTAAGACAAAAGGGTTAACCTGAGGCCCATAGAGTACAGGACCCTACTTTAGGAACAAAGGAGTTTTAAGAGAGTGGTCTGCTTCAGGTCAGAATGAACCAACAGGAAAGGACAGTGACCTTAAAGGTCCGGGGGCAAAGCAGGAGCTGAATGACTAGAAGTGTGAAATGCAAAATGCCTGGGAAAGACTCATTAAAACTCTAAAGTTGTGCCAAGCCAGGGGTGGGGAACCTATGTGGCCTTCTAGGTCCTTAAGTACAGCCTTCTGGCCTTAAGGTTGCAGGTCCCTCACCCCTGTGCCAGGTTAAATAAGTAATGGGACAACTATACCTCCAGAATCCTAGAATGTTAGGGCTGGGAGTCTGTAGATTATGTAATCCACCCAGCTCGTTTTACAGATAAGAAAACTGAGGGCACAAGGTCACAGCAACTTAGTCTCAGGGCAAAGGCTAGAAGCCCAGCCTCTGGACAATCTAGTCTTCCTTTGCTCATTCAAACATAGTATATCTGCAACCCAGAGATTCCCTCATAATGCAGGAAAAATAAATCCTATGCTTAAACTGACTGGCCTTCTATGCTTTCAGGGAGGAGAAATTTATTAGAAATAAAAGAAAAAAGACAGTAAGAAAATTATTAGGTAAAAATAATTATTAGGTAAAAGGTAAAAAAATCATTAGGTTAAAATTAAGGGAAATTCAAAAAAAGGAAAAAAAAAATAAAAAGGGAAACACAAGGACTCTGGCTTTGCTGGAGAGATACAGTCCTGGGGCATACTTGAAAGGGCTTGGGCTCCAGGTCTAATTTACAATTCTCTAATTTACGGGTTGACCTGAGGCGAACACTTGCCTTTCTTTGGAACTCTGATGGTTCATCAGCAAAAGGGAGGGGCCGAATGAGAGGGTCTCTAAGGTTCCCTTACCGATCTGTCCTATGATTCCATGAGCCTCCCTTGACCCAAAAATGTCAAACATCATTCTCACATAGGTGCAAACTCAGGATGATGGATATTCCAGGGGCTAGACAAGCTGAGACCTCCTCTAGCTGCCCAGCTCCAGCCCAGACTGCTTCCTTCCACAAACACTCCTAAGCTTTTTCCTAGTATTATTCCCATGCTTCTCAAATTTTCCTTCCTCTCCCTCCCTTCCACAGCCTTAAGATTCTGACTTGCTTCTCTACCTCCTCCTCCCCCTGCCCTGCACCTGTCTTACCCTGGACCTCCACGCCCTATGTGCTGGTTTCCTTTCCCAGAACCCGGCACCACCACGGAAGGGGAAGGAGAAGAGGGAGGGAAACAGAGAGGTTTTGAAAGGAAAGAAAGTATGGGTATATGCAGCTGGAGAAACTGAGTAGGCAAAACCGTGAGGCCCGAAAATCCTGTCTTCTTTCTCTGGGGGAAGGCTTATGAAACTGCCTTCCCTGACCTGGCAACACTGAATTGTCCTCAGGTTACCTGGGATTCTCATGGTATCCTCATTACAAAGTACAGTGCCTGGAACATAGTAGGCCCCTAAAAATGTTTACTGTCTGACTGCTGGTCATAGCCTCTAACCTTCCATGACCCCAACGACGTTCACCTGCTTCTTAGATACACAGAACATTAGAGCTAAGGGGTATTTAAGAGATCTTCTAGTCTAACCCCCTAATTTGAGAGGTGAGGAAACTGAGGCCCAGAGAAGGGGAAGTGATGGTGGCCAGTTTACCAATCTAGTATGTTTTCCACTATACTACTCTGACTTCTAGCTTCCAAGGCTGCCTGGGATTTCCAGAGAATCCAAGGTCAGTTAGTTAGACAGTCTAATCATCAGTATTAGTGAAAGAGGTCTACAGGAGAAGGATACCTTTTCTTTCCTCAAGCCCTGTCCCACCTCCAGGAAATACACAGCATTTTAATGGTGTCAGGAAGAGAGGGGAAATGGTAGTGAAGTGTACAAGTCTTTTAGTATTCTCCCAAAAGGATCAGATGTGATCTTATAAAGCACTTTTGAAAAAAAACAACCACCACCATGAAAGCACTACACAATATAAGAATATTTTTGTATCCTTACTGAGGCCTAGTGGATAGAACACTGGATTTAGAGTCTATCTTCTCAAATTTTTTGAGGTGTTTTTTTTATTGTTGTCTTTGGCAATTTGGTGAAACCTAAATGTTTTTAAACTCTCTTAACTCCTTTTCCCTTTCCCAAGCCCATAACATCTGTGCTATACACTCCCTTCACTCCTCTGACACGGTCACTGCCACCACCCTGGTGCAGACCCTTATCACCTCACACCTGGACTATTGCAATGACCTGCTAGTGAAGTCTACCTGCTTCAAGTCTCCCTACTTCAGTCCATCCTCCCCTCAGCTGCAAAAGGTCCCTCCCAAATCTCAGCTCTGGCCATATCATCTCCCCTCACCATTCAATAAACTTCAATGGGTTTCCTTTATTTCCAGGATAGAATTCAAAAATCCTGTTTGACTTTTAAAGCTCTTCATAATCTGGCCCTTTCCTACCTTTCCATTTTTTTTTTTAATTAAGGCAATTGAGGTCAGGTGACTCACCCAGGGTCATATAGCTAGTAAGTGTCTGAGGCAGAACTTGAACTCAGGATCGTCTGATTCCAGGGTTGGGTGCTCTATCTACTGTGCCAGCTAGCTGCCCCCTTTCCATTCTTCTTACACTTTCCTCTCCTCCGGTATCATTCTTGTTTTTCTTCCCATATCACAACTCTCTATCTCTTGACTATACTGGCTGCATTCCATGCCAAGAATTCCCTTCTCCCTCATCACTACCTCCTGGCTTCCCTGGCTTTCTTCAAGAATCTGCTCAAATCCCACCCTCTGCAAGAAGCCTCTCCCGGTCCACTTTAATGCTAGCTTCCCTCTTCGATGATCTCCAATTTATTGTGCATGGATCCTGTTTACACACAATTGTTTGCATGTTTTCTCTCCCATTGGACTTCAAGCTCCTTGAAGGTAGGGATCCCTTTTGCCTTTCTTTGTATCCCAAGCACTTAGTATAGTATCTGGTTTAATAAATGCTTGTTACCTTAACTTAAATAGATAGAATAAGCACATAGGATTACAAAAGAAATTTTCTCAAAATACAGTTATAACAGTATTTTTTTTTTGAGGGAGGAAGGCAAGGCAATTGGGGTTAAGTGCCTTGCCCAAGGTCACACAGCTAGTAAGGTTCAATTGTCTGAGGCCGAATTCAAACTCAGATCCTCCTGACTCCAGGGTGGGTGCTCTATGTACTGTACCACCTTGCTGCCCTGTGAAAAAAATTTTTAAAAATAAATTCATGGATCCCAGGTGAAGAAGTCTGATTTAGAGTCAGGAAGATCTGGGTTCAAGTCATGCCCCTGAGGCTTACCAGCTAAGAGACTATGAGCAAGTCATTTAACTTCTCCACAAAAAAGGTCCTAAGACTCTAAGTTAAAGGCTTATTGCTAAGAAGCAGAAGGAGTTTCTACTCCAGGTGTCCTCAATAAAGTCACAGCTCTGGGTCCCTTCAAAATTATCATCTTTATTGTTAATTCACTGGGCTGCTGGGGACAAAAGAAGCTGGTTCCTTAATGTGACCAAAGAGAAGGATAATAACATCTTATACCAGATGGTACATATGTAAGAGGAACGGAACAAGCATTTGTTAAATGCCTACTATTTGCCAGGCTTACAAATATTATCTCATTTGATTCCAATAGTGTTAAAAGACCCTAAAAGAAAGCCTCCGATTCATTGGGTGAACCTCCCTATGCCAGTTGATGTGAGAACCTTAATTGCTCAGGATGATAAGGTAGTGATGGGTTGAAGCTAGTACCCACAGCCGTGGAAGGTGGACAGAGGGTGTCAAGACTGGTAATTCATCAGTAGACTTGGCCAAAGCCTATCAAAATCCCTCACTGACTTAACTGTAAGTTCTTCATGAATTATTCTTGCAGTCTAGCTAGGGTGGGGGAAGCTAGGTGGTGCAGAGGGCTGGGTAGAGGGCTGGGTCTGCAGTCAGGGAGACTCATATTCCTGAATTCAAATCTCACCTCAGACACATCCAAGCTATGTGACCCTGGGCAAGTCACTTCACCCTGTTTGCCTCAGTTTCCTTATCTGTAAAACAAGCTGGAGAAAGAAATGGCAAACTACTCCACTACTGCTGCCGAACAAAACAAAACAACAAAAAACTCAAATGAGGTCATGAAGAGAAGGACATGACTGAAAAACAACTGAAAAGGCCAGGCTGATATTCAGATAGCAGATATGCAATCAACCACTGGGCCTTCTCTAAATCTTTTCTAGTTTTCACTCTATTGGTATAGCCTTAGAAAATTCCAGGGTCACCTCCACACCATAATGAGGCACTGGAGAAGGAATTTAGCAGATCTCCATCACACCACAATGTGGGCAAAATAGGGGGAAAAAAGAACCCAAAACACTGAACTCTTAGAAAACTTGAGTTCCATGGCCAGCTCTAAAGAGATTGAAATTGGAGCCAGGAAAACTCCCCTGGGAAGCCTTCCCCTGATGATCATGATTAGCATTTGTTTTGCAACTTTCTAATTCATTTATCCAATACTGGTGAGTTCAAGTCCCTGAACCCCTCAAAGTCTCCAAGCAACTCTCTAAGCCCATAAATTGCAGGGCAATAGAAGGCTGAATTGTTTGCAGAAGTTTCTTCACTGGGACTTCCCTACACCAGTGAAATCAAAGGTCTAAGCCTCCTAGTACTATAGATTTTGAACTTAGAGGCCTTTGAGTCCAACCCCTTCAGTTAATAGATGAGGAAATTGAGGCAGACAGAGGTTAAGTGACTTTCCAAGGTCATGAAGGTAGGAAATAACTGAGGCAACATCTGACTTGTGACCCCATTTGGGGTTTTTTTGTTATCTTTCATTTTGACAAAGATATTGGAGTGGTTTGCCATTTCCTCTTTCAGTTCATTTTACAGATGAGGAAACTGAGGCAAACAGGGTGAAGTGACTTGCCCAGGGTCACACAGCTGTTAACTGTCTGAGGCTAGATTTGAACTCAGGAAGAGAAGTCTTCCTGACTCCAGACACAAGTGGAATGACAGAACAACTTCCTCACTCCAGATGCAGTGTTCTACCTACTACACATGCTGCCACACACCTTCCCCTACTGCCCCCATGCATGTTATAGTTAGCTATGCTTGTATGCCTTGTCCTCTTGTAGACTCCAGTCTGTCCATGAGAACAGAGATCTTGTTTTATCTAAACGTATCCCCCAGGCTTTCCACATAGTAGGTGCTTAATAAATGTTTGTTATTTGCTTAAGTGCAGGATCTGCCACTGGTTGGCTGTGTGCCCTTGGGCAAATTTTTCCCCTTTCTGGGCCTCCCTCTGCAAAATGAAAGGCCTGGTCTAAAATGGTCTCTAAGGTCCCTTCTGGCTTGGACATTGGAGGGTTGAAGGGTTTTTGGATTTATTTAGGCAATGGCCTCCTTAGCGTGGGAGTCAGCTTGGCCAGGCTCTCTGCCCTGCTTTGTGAGTCCTGGTTCTAAGGAGGGTCTGTGATGCTTCCCAATGAGCTGCTGGGAAGACTGGTTAGCAAAGTCTTGCTCTCTGCCCTGGAAAAAGGATTCTGTCTCCATCTGAGCCACTCCTGCCTCCCCCGCTCTCTCCCCTCTCCCGCCCCCTGTCCCCCCCCAAGCTCAAAACACGCCAGGAACAGAAGCTGGAGTGTGTGTGTGTGTGTGTAAGGGGAGGTGGGGGGAGATGATGGGGGCCTTGAAAGGGGATTGGATGTTTCCAGCCAAACAGCCTTTGAGGAGACTCAGCCTGCAGACACCAGAGGACTGATGTTTTGGGGCCCGAATTAGGGTCTGTTGTCTGGAAAGCCAGAGGGAGTCATTAGCAAGTGGGAGAGAAGCCCTGAGTAAAGACATCACAGCTCAAGAAAAGTGAAGCTGGATTGCTGGAGGTCCAAAAGACTGGGCATTCATGGCGCTGACATTTCCCCATCTGGACTCTTTGGGCTGAATGCTGCCCAACACCCCCACCTAGTGGCTCAAGCAGGTACTTCCCAGCTCTCATCCCTCCTCCCCAACTCTGGTCTAAACCCTCTTTCCATCTCCCCTGTTCCCTCCCTCTCCAGCAACAGCACCTTAAGGACTTAATTCAACCCCATCATTTTAAAGAAGTGGAAACTGATCCCCAGAGAGGGGAAATTACTTTACCAAGGTTTGTTCTGTTTCAGTCGTTTCTGACTCTGATCCCTTTTGATGTTTTCTTGGCCAAGATACTGCAGTGGTTTGTCATTTCCTTCTCCAGCTCATTTTACAGATGAGGAAACTGAGGTCAACAGGGTTAAGTGACTTGCCCAGGGTCACACTGCTAGTAAGTTTCTGAGGCTAGATTTGAACTTGGTTCTTCCTGACTCCAGACGCAGTATTCTATCCACTGCACCATCTAGCTGCCCCTTAACTTTGATAAGTGGCCATTCACAATTTTTCAATGCACACAATAACAAGAAGGTCACTTCTTCAAGGATATAGCTCATTCCATTGTTGACAACTCTTATGCTGGAACAGCTTTACATATGTAGAGCCAAAATCTGAACTCTTACATCTCTGTATCAGCAAGCACCCCAATATCCCCAGGGTGACTGCCAACACAGGTTCTTAGATCTGCTTTTCAAAAGGAAAGCAACTCAAAATGGGTTAACAAGCTTACTTTAATCAAACAAACATACATTACCTAGTTCAGGGGAAAAAGGTCAGCACCCCGAACTTCAGAGTTACAGAACTTACAGATCAAACAGACAGGCTTCCAAACTGTCCAAACATTATATCAATACCAAATCACAGTTACCAGAAAGGGAAGCATCAACATCTGGGTTTTCAAAGCCGGGGGGCTCTCAACAACGGCTTCCCAGAGTCTCATCTGGTCAAATCACACAACACTTCTCAAAGTGAGCCCCAAAGCAAAGCCTCTCATCAGGGTTTATATAGCCTTCTCCTGGCTCAGAGAATGTAACAACCTGCTTGACCCACTGCCCAATCACAAAGTATCAAGGTGTGGGCTTTCCTGAAAAACAAGCCTCCCACCACAGGCTCCAGGTGCACTTAAGCTAGGGGCAGGGAAGATCTTTAAATTTGCATTTCCATTACAATCTCTACTCAAATCTCTTAGTCCTGTCCTCTGGAACAACAGAAAATAAATCTGATTGCAACTTGTCCCATTGGAATCTATGTTCTACCATTATAGAGCTTTTGGTAAGTCACAACTTCTTTGAGGCCCATTTCTCTCATCATGAGAGTGGGAATAATATTACTAACTTCACAGCAGTACTATGAAGAAAGTACTCTGTAAACTAGAATTGGTTAAGACCTGGTCCTATGATTTCATTGGTCTAAAGGAACTCACAGGTAAGGACCAAAACAGGTCAGTACCATCTCTGAAACATACAGTTGGATAGAGTTGCCTAGAGAACTGAGAGGTTAACTGACTTGTCCAGGGTCACATGGCCAATATGTGCAAGATGCCGTATTTAAACCCAGATATTCTTGGCTTCTAAAGTTACAAAGTACTCCAGAAGTGGGAGCCATTATGCGTATGCTGACTACAGTTGAGGTGCTTGAAGAAAGTTATCTTGTCACCCCTAAGATTTTCTTCTTCATGAATAACATACAAAATTCCTTCAACTAGTAAAGCAGTAGTGTTAAACTCAAATAGAACAGAACACTAAACCTTACATAAGGACGCCTGCAGGTACACATTGACTTAGAACATCACGTTAACATGATCTATGTTTTATTATATTTTTATTTGTTTTGTTAAATACTTTCCAGTTATATTTTAATCTGACTCCTAGGGACACTTGGGAATGTTATAGGTTAGGTATTTCAAGTTAGAAAGTTTTTCCTTCTGTCTAACATCAGCTGTCCCTGCTGTGGCCCATTTTCCTTTGTTCTGTCCTCATATGATCAAGAACTCTATGTATATGTAGTCCTGCCTTAGCATTGAGTATTTTTTTTTGTCTGTGTTTGTGTTTTGTTTGGCGGAGGCAATCAGGGTTAAGTGACTTGCCCAGGGTCACACAGCTAGGAAGTGTCTGAAGCTGCATTTGAACTCAGGTCCTCCTGAATCAAGGGCTCTATCCACTGTACCATCTTAGCACTGCATCTTACTTTTTTTAATAGTCGTTGAAACACTTCTCAGCCTTCCCCTGTAGCCACTAGGTGATACAAGGGCTAGAGTGCTAGCCCTGGAGTCAAGAAGAGCCATGTTCAAATCTAACCTCAGACACTTCCTAGCTATAAGTGAGGCTCTACCCCTCTCTCTAGTCAATAGATGATGCTACTTCTGGGAATTTGATTGTTTCGTTATATAGTCATGTGTTTGCCTATTTTTCACATGCCTCAAAGATTGGGGGACTTGGGGGGTGGGTATCAGTGAGCTGGAGCTGTGGTGAGGAATGCAGGAAGGCTGGATAGAAAGGCATTATAAGAAGGTTGAAAAGGGGCGGCTAGGTGGCGCAGTGAGTAGAGAGTCGGCCCTGGAGTCGGAAGGACCTGAGTTCAGATCCGGCCTCAGACATTTAATGCACACAAACAAAAACCTAGCCCTGTGACCTTGGGCAAGTTACTTAACCCCAATAGCCCTCCAAAAAAAAAAGAAGGTTGAAGAGGAAATCCAAGACCTTGCATAGGTTATTAGGCACCATTCCCATTTAATGCAGATACTACCCATTTCTAATTTCCTGGGGTTTTATCCGAAGACCCGCCCTATGACAGGTTGCCTCAGTTCCTGCCTGGAACCCACAGGGTTTAAACTTTAAATATCACTGTGGCTGAGGTAAACACATGTGCTGCTCAGCTGGGAAAAGGAAACTTGGCACAGGCCCAGCACCCTCCCCTAACCCCTACCCCACCCCGAGCTTCCGTTGTGTGGTTTCTTAAGAGTACAACTTATTCCCCACTGTGCTATGTGGGCAGAGAGCCGAAATCTACCTCCCTGCCCCTCCGGAGCTCAGGAACTAGAGATCAGGAAGCCAGTTGAGAGTTTGGGGCCGTTGTTTTGGGACCATTGGCACCACTGGGGTTAAGTGATAGGGTAAAGGGATAATAGAGATAAATGTAAAATCCTACAGAATGCATTGCAAATTGGCTAGACAATAACATCCATGGGGAAGAGATGGGGGAATTTTAGGGGACTGTAAACTTCATATGAGTCACAGTGAAACAGAGCAGCCACAAATGCCAGAGTGATCTTAGGCAGCTTAAAGGGAGAGGCAGGGTCCTCTCCAAGGGAATATGGAAGTTGGGTCCTTTGAGTCAGGTCACACTGAAAGGACTATGTTGTGTTCTGGCCATCACTGATCAGGAAGCTTGAGGGCATGCTGAAGAGGGGTGACCAGGATGAGAAGGGCTTTGAGACAGCCATAGGAGAATAAGCAGAAGGAATTAGAGACGTTTAACCTGAAGGAGAGAAGAAGACTCAGCAGGTACATAATAGCTGTCTTCAAGTGTTTGGATTGTCCTGTGGAAAAATGGTTTAGACTCCTTTTGCTTGGTCATAGAAAGGCAGATCTTGTAGCAACGAGAAGTGGCAAAGAGGCAGACTTTGTGTCCATGTAAGGGAAAATATTCTAGCGATCAGACCTCTCTAAAAAGTAGAAGAAGCTGCCTTAGAAAGAGGCTGGGTTCTCTGTTTTCAAGTGGGGGGTGGGGATGAATGACCACTTTCTGATAATGTTGTATAAGGGCATCTCAGCCAGGGATGGATTGGACTAGAGGCCCTCCTGTTCTTTCTGGGGCTCAGATTCTGATTCTCTGAAGTGAAGGGGATCATGTTAGGAAAGAACTGCAGCTCCCTTTGTCTGCCATCTCTCCAGTGTCCTCATGTTGACTGCCTCCTTGCTTTTTTTGCCCATATCAGTGGGGAGAGTCAGAAATGGGTTGGATTCTGAAATCTACCAATCCATGTGATTAAAGTTCTATGACTTCCTACTGTCAAAGTAGGCTGACCCTAATCTTTGCCTCTTCTCTAAGAAGCACAGGATCATAGTTTTAGAGCTAAAAGGGACCTTTGAAGTCACCAGTTTATTCATTTTAAAGATGAGGAAACCAAGGCAAACAGATGTTAAATGATTTGCCTGGGGTCACACAGCTAGTAGGTTTCTGAAGTAAGATTTGAATCCAGGTCTCATCAGGCTACCCATCCAAATTTACCTCTTCCACCTTTGAATATACACAGACACTAGACATACAAAGTAGAGACACTCTAAGGCTTGTCCTTAAGCAGGACAACCCCATGAGAGAAACCAGGCTTGTGGAAAGCACTGTGGCTTGAGTTCATGGAAATTCTGCCTTAGAGGTCTGGCATCATGAGCATTTTCCTAGCCTGATGCATGGAAACTGTCTTGCTCTCAGCATCTCAGACTTCCAGAAAAGGAATGGAACACAAGTGTTGCTTGGCTGCCTGAGAAGCAGGAAGATTCTCCAGAGAGAATCCTTCCAACTTCTCTTGCCCCTCATCTGACTCTTAGGTCTGACACCCAGAGATCAAACTTCCTAAGAATTTTCTTTACTTTATTTCTCATTACAGCCACCAAGGTGAACCTTTCCTCTCCCAACCTAAATAAATTAGAGAGGTTAGCGCAGGGGTGGGAAACCTGTGACCTTGGGTGTGGCTTGTTGACTGAGTCCAAGTTTAACAGAACAAATCCTTTTATTAAGGAGATTTGTACCGTGAAGTTTGGATTCAGTCAAAAGGCTGCACCTGAGGACCTAGAGAGCCGAATGTGGCCTCTGTGCCACAGATTCCCCAACCTGGGGCCAGGGGCAAGAGCAAGGCATGTCCTGAATGTTCTTAAAGACTGACAGAAAAGGTGGTGCCATTGTCTTCCTAACTCAGTGCTTTCTAGTTTCTTAAACATCCTGTTCAGAAGATTCTTTCCTTCAACCCCTCATAGGAAAGCAGCCTTCTGAGCAAGATATATTTGGGGAAGCACATTTGCAAAGTAATATCAAGAATGTAATATTAAGAATGATACCATGCCAGTGATATCCAGTCTCTAGGATCTATTCTCAGACCTTTTAGGGCTCCACATAGAAAGTGAACAACACAGATGGGGATGTATCTTCTGATCCTTCCCAGTGCTGATCTCCTAAACCCTCCTTTATAATATATAAGAAATAATTTTGGGAATTTATTAGGAACTGGTGTACTGGTCTTACTCCCTTCAAATTCACTCCATCAAATCCATACTTCACATTGATGCCAGTTCAGTCTTTCCCATGCTCAGATCCAACTGTATTATATCTGTACTAAAAACCCTACAATGGCTCCCTAGTACCAACGGGTAAAATGCTGGGCTTGGAGTCAGGGAGATTTGCATTAAAGTTCAGCCTCAAATACTTACTAGATGTATAACCCTGGTCAAGTCAAAGAACAACTACACTGGCATACCCAGAATGGCTGTTAGCACAGGTTCTTTGATCTGCTTTTCTAAAGGAAAGCAACTTTAAAGGGGTCAACAATCTTACTTTAATTCAACCTATATATAATTCACTTAGTTTAGGGGAAAAGTCAGCACCCTGAACTTCAGAGAAAATACAAACAAAAGTTATAAGCAGAAACTACAAACAGAGAAAAATAGCATGGATCAACAGACAAGACTTCTAACAGTCTGAGAAATTAGTACAGGTCAACAGACAGATCCAACTGTTTGACCATATCAACACATACATAATTACCAGAAAGAGAAGCACCAACATTTGGGTACTCAAAGCTGGGGGAGGGGGAAGCTTTTTAATGGCTACCCAGAGTCTCATCTGGCCAAATCACAGGAACATTCTTCCAATGAGTGAGCCCCAAAGCAAAACACTAACCTCAGTGTATTATATAGATTTCTCAGAGCCAGAGGACATCATAACCCTCATTACCCAGTACCTAATTAGAAATTAGTAAAAGATGTCTTTGTACAAAACAAGCTTCCCTTAATGGGCTCCACATGAGGCCTATTGATGGTGGGGAACATCTTCAACTCCCAATAACATTACAGTCACTTGGGGTGGCTAGGTGACGCAGTGAATAGAGCACCAGCCCTGGAGTCAGGAGGATCTGAGTTCCAATCTGACCTCAGACACTTAATACAAAAAAAACTAGCCATGTGACCTTAGGCAAGTCAACCCCAATTGCCCTCAAAATAAAAAGCAACCCCCCCAAAAAAACCAAAACATTATAGTCACTTATTTGCCTCAGTTTCCTAGACTGTGAAATGGGAATAGCAATAGCGCCACCCTCAATGGGTTGTGGTGACTATAATATGGATCACATGAGACAATGTTTGTAAAGTGCCTAGCACCGTGTCTGGAACATGTGGGTACTATCACTATACAAATGCTTTTATTCCTTTCCTTTCCCTCCCCCAAATAAAGTCCAAACTCTTCAGACTAAGAATCACAGCTCTCCACAATATGGCTCCACACTATCTTTTCAGCCTTATTTCACTTAACTCCCCAAATCATGCTTCAGCCAAAGTGACTACTTGCTGTTCCTCATACATGTGCATGGTCCTGCCTGGTGCTTTGGCTGATGCCACTCCTGGAGCCTAGAATGCTGCCCTTCTCCCAAGTCCTGTCGAAATCCTTCTCAGCTTTTGAGACCTAGCTTACATGCCACCTCCTCCATGAAGCCTTTCCTGATCTCCAGTCAGAAAAGGCTTTCCTCCCTCCTCTTCTGACCTCATCTAGCACTGTGCGTGCTGCTCATCCAGGACTGTGCTCCTCTTTAAGTACTGTGCCAAGCTCTTCTATGTACTAATGTTCCATTCTGCCTTAAAGTTATCACAACGATGGGTCTGGAGTCAAGAAGTCCTGAATTTATGGCCTATTAAACTGTAGCCTACCCTTTAACCCAGCAATACCACTTCTAGGGATGAATCCTAAAGAGATTACAAAAATGGGAAAATTATTCACATGTGCAAAAATATTTATAGCAGCTCTCCTTGTGGTGGTAAAGATTTGGAAATTGGGATGCTCATCAACTAGGGAATGACTGAACAAGTTGTGGTATATGAACAGAATACTATTGTGCTATAAGAAATGATGAGCGGGCAGATTTCAGGAAAACCTGGAAAGACTTAAATGAACTGATGCTGAGTGAAATGTGCATAACCAGGAGAACATTGTACACAGTAACAGCCACAACGAGAGATGATTACTTTGATAGACTTAGCTCTTCTCAGCAATGCAAGAAAACTTTCTATTGCTTTCTTTTGTTTCTTCTTTCTTGTGGTTCCTCTCATTGGTTCTAATTCTTCTTTACATCATTACTAATGCGAAAATGTTTAGTATGAATGTATAAGTAGTGCCTATATCAGATTGCACACCTTCTTGGAGAAGGGGGAGGAGAGGGAGGAAGAGAAAATGTAAAACTAAAAATCTCATGGAAGTGACTGTTGAAAACTAAAAATAAATAAATATTTTTGGGGGGAGGGAGGAGTCCTGAGTTCAAATACAGGCTCAGATACTTAATGGTTGTGAGACCCTGGACAAATTACTTAATCTTGCATTCAATTTCCTTATCTCTAAAATAGGGATATAAAATCATGCAACTCCCAGGGTCACTATGAGGATAAAATGAGACAAATATTTGTAAAAATGCTTTCTAACCTTTAAAGTTCTATATAAATAATAGCTACATATTTATGCTAGGCAAGGGAATAAAACATTTTAAAAGCATTACTATGTGTCAGTGTGCTAAGCTAGAGAGTAAGCTCTCTGAGATCAGAGATGATGTCTTATCTCTCATCTTCTCTCTTTCAGTGCCTAGCATAGTGCCCCCAACATTAACAAATGTTTGTTGACTTGCTCACCTCGTAAGTGCTGGCCTATGGCAAATCCAGCATAACCAAATGAGCGTCCCTTGGTAGAGAAAAGGAAGCAAGAGGAGGACCCATAAGGAGGATTTGGTCCTGATTTGTTCCAAATCTCACTACCAGAATTATCAATGGGTTAAGGGCACAGGGCCCTGAATTGTGCATCTGAGTTGCTTGTTATCTCAGACCCGGCATGTTCCAGACATCAAAAAATGAGAAGGCATCTGCATGGACACTAGGTTTTAAGAGGTTAGCCCAAAAGAGAGAACACATGATCACAGAATTTAGAGCTGGAAGACCTTATCACCTTATACATGAGGAGACTAAGGTCCACAAGGGCAGTGTGAATTACCTGAGGTCACAGAGCTGCTAAGTGGCAGAGAGATTCAGACACAGGTGTTAAGGCTGCAAACCCTATATTCTATCTACTACACCAAACTGTTTGGCTAGGGATCTCAGAGCCACAAACTCTACTTTTCTTGTCCAGAGCAGGTTCTTTAAAAGCAACTAGCTAGGTGCCTCCTGTGCCAAGATTTCAGGGAATGGGCAGTCCTGGGACCCAGAGAAAAGAAGCTGATCCCCTAGGATGTATGGTCTGTCCCTCCAGAGTCCTGATTCTCAATAAAAGTCTAGGTTGGTTCTTGGAAGAGAGGTAGTTACAAGGATGAGTGGCTGGAGATCTCTAGCTCTGTGGTTGCAGCCCCTTGTCCAAGGGTTGAAGGATAACCCTTCTCTCCTGTTTTGTTTTTGTTTTTATCCCCTTCTAAAATAAGCACACATTACTGTTTCTTCAGTTCTTGTCTTTCAATGACACCCTCAAACACTTTGTGGGGTGAAAAGAAGTAGAGAACATTACTTGCTCATTAAGTAGATGCCAAGGACTGATCAGTCAATTTAAATCAACTCAAATATTTATTAAGCTACCATATGTAAAGCACTACTGTTAGTTGCTGGTGATACAAAAATAGTTAAAACACAGGACCTGCTGATGAAGGACTTAAAATATAACAGCGGGGAAAGACATACCCAACTATGATACAAGAGAAGCTATGATAAAGCAAAGGAAAGTTCCAGGTAAAGTGTTAGAAGAAATCTGAGGAGGGAGGGATCAAGGAACCAAAGTAGGAGGTGACATCCAACCAGACACCGAGAGTCAACCTCTGGGCGCTGGACATAACAGAACTGTGACTAGAACCCACCCTAGTGACTCTTTGACTAAATTAGTTATTAAGTTTCCCTGATGCATAGGCTTTTTTTTTTCTTCTAAGTTCTAGACATCTGGGGATGGCAGCAGGTCAGTGTGGAATAGAGGAATGAGCTAAAGGGTAGAATTATTCCCTTATTAGATTGTAAACAAACCCTTGTAGGCAGGGTTTGTTTACTATTCATCTGTGTATTCCTAGAGTCTCTAAAACAATGCTATGCACAGAGTAGGTCCTAAGTATGTGTGTGCGGATGTATACATAAATACATACATATATTTATTTACACATATTCAAATAGACATATCTGAATTGGCATACATAACTTGGGGTCCTAGAACCCGGTTCTGGCACTCTGACCTTCTATCCACAGGACAAAAAAATAATAGGATTTAGAGTTCTAGGGGACTTTTGAGATCAATAATATGATTTCCTTATCAATAAATGATAAGGAAAATGACAGAGGTGAGCGGGTGTCTGGGGGACCAGAGGGAAAATCAGCTTCCCTTCCAAGTCCTCGGACCTCGGGAGCTCCTTTGGAGTCCCACATTAGATTCCACAGCCCCAATGCTCCAGAGCCCTCCCCAATCCCCTTAAACAGGGATTCCCCCACCCCCACCCCCACAAGACGCCCAGAGGGTCTGCGCTGATCCCAGGCAGCGGCTGGAAACTTGCACGGACTAGTTTCGAGCCCCACCTCCCCCAGACCTGTTCCATGGCACAGCTCTGCTGCCTACCTAACAGGTGAGTCCCGGAGCCCACTCTTCGCGTTCTCTTCCTCCTGGCACGGACGCTCCAGCTCCAGAACTGTGTCCTTGGGGTAGGCCCGTCACTGACACAGGGCTGGAAGAGGGGAGTGGAGAAAGAGATCACTCCATACCTGCGCCAAGCCGCTTCAATCTCGACCCCTCGTCTGCGCTAGAGCGGGTGTTTACAATTTCGGTGCTGCGCTAAGGGATTCGACGTTTGAAGTTGGGCAGGAAGTGGGGAGGAGGGGGCGGGGGGAGACGGAGGGGGCTGTGGGTTCCTGCTGTAGAGAGGTATTGCGCACCCCCCCTTCTCCCCCGTCACCCCCTCTCCAGAGACTGCAGACACCGCTGGGTGGGCGGGCGGGTGGACTAGGGGCTGCCCCCCATCCAAACTCCGGGGTGTGCACAGGACCCGAGGGGACCCCGCCCCCTGGCTCCTGCTTCGCAGAGCAAAGGGGAGGTGTGGGGGTTGGGGGGAAGGGGCCATGCTGCCTCCTGGACCGCTCTAGCACAGGTGTGGGTGTGAAGAGTGCAGCGTTGTCACCCTCCGGCTAAGGAAGGGTTATTTCTTCGTAGGTAAAGCAGCAACTCCGCTCCGCAGAGTTCTCTGCATTGGGCGCTGCATGGTCCGGGTCTGAAGGTGGTCTGTGTCAAAAGACCTGGATTCGAGTGAAGTCTGGTTTTGCTACTTAATTACTATAATTTTGATCACATCGATGCCCCTCTGAATTGCAGTTTTCTCCTGTCAAATAAAAGGGTCAGACGAAATGGCCTCTAAGACCCCTTCCTGGGCTGAATACTGGGGTGCTAATAATAAAGTCCCTTCTAGTTAGAATATTCTGAGAGGAAGGGATTGATCTCCAAACTCTAAAACTGCTGGAGACTTCGTGGTGAAGGGGTGGAGCTCTTGCTAGTTACTGAAGCCTTAGTAACCTATGGGACGCTGGGCAAAAAGTCTGGGGTACAAAAATTCTTGTCGATTGACTGCTGGTGAAGGGAAGTGGAAAAAGGCCTGGAAACCTGGATCTCTGTCACACTGTGCACTTCACTTCTTTCAGGCCTCGGTTTCCAATTCTGTAAAATGGGGGGGGGGGAGAGGGAAGGTTGGACTAAATGATGTCAAAGGTCCAGCTAAAGCTGAGATTAAAAAAAAAAATTATTATTTTATTTCCCTCCAATTATATGTAAAAACAACTTTAAATGTTCACTTTAGAAGTTTTGAGTTCCAAATTCACTCCCTCCCTCCCCATCCCCTCAATGGGAAGGCAAGCAATTTGATATAGGTTATCCACATGTGGTCATGCAAAACACATTTCCATATTAGTCATATTGTAAAAGAAAACATAGACCAAAAAAAGAAACTTTCAAGAAAAATAAGGTAAAAAAAGTATACTTTCATCTGTGTTCTGACACTCAGTTCTTTGGGGATAGATAGCAATTTTTCATCATAAGTGCTTTAGAGTTGTCTTGGATCACCGTATTGCTGAGAATAGCTAAGTCATTCACAGTTAACCATCCTACAATATTACTATTACTGTGTACAATATTCTCCTGACTCTACTCATTTCACTCTGCATTCATTCATGTAAGTTCCTCCAGGTTTCTCTGAGAGCATCGTGCTTATCATTTCTTAAAGCACAATAGCATTCTATTACAATCACATAACAGCTTGCTCAGCCAACTCCTTGTCATCAGAAAAGAATTGCTATAAATATTTTTGTATAAATATGTCCTTTTCCTTTTAAAAATCTCTTTGGGGCTACAGATCTAGTAGTGGTATTGCTTAGGTCAAAGAGCATGCCTGGTTTCATAATCCCCTGAACCCAGTTCCAAATTGTTTTGCTGAATGGTTCAATTAGTTCAGAACTCCACCAACAGCACACTTACATCTCAATTTTCCCACATCCCCTCCAACATTTGCCACCCTTCTCCACATATTATCTAATCCAACAGGTGTGAGATAGAATCTCAGAATTTTTAAATTTAGCACAGGTTTTTTAAACCTGGGGTTCATGAACTTGATTGTTTTTGCTTTCTTATCTGTATTCAACATAATTAGTATCCTTTGTATACTTATGCATTGAAAAACATGGTTCTGGGGGCTGCTAGGTGGCAAAGTGAATAGAGCATGGCCGTGGAGTCAGGAGGACCTGAACTCAAATCCAGCCTCAGACACTTAACACTTGCTAGCCACATAACCTTGGTCAAGTCACTTAACCCCAATTACCCTGCCTTCCCCCCTAAAAAACAAACAAACAAAAAGAAAAACATTGTTCTGAGAAGGGGTCCACAGACTCCACCAGACATGCCAAGAGTCCTTGACACATAAAAAGGCTTAAGAATTCAGCGCTCTCAAGTCCAATACCTGTGAGCCTACGATGTTAATGGCATAATAAGATCTTCCCAGCCCATTAACAGGCCTCAAACAGTGGAGCCCATTGAGGGAGGGACTTGCCCGAAGAAAGCTTTCACACCTTTTCCTATTTCTAATTAGGTACTGAGTGAGGAGGGTTGTGAAGCCTGGCTCTGAGAAGTATATATACTCTGAGTTGGTAGTTTGCTTTTGGGGGCTCCATTATGAGAAGGGCTTTGTGATTCCTTGGTGGAGACTGAGTAATTGAGTAATCCTGGATGGCTCAGATATAAAGACTGCCTCCAGCTAGTGGTAGCAATATTGCTTTAATCTGGCAGTCACGGCCCTATTTGTCTTTATGATAATTTCTCTGCTTATATTTTCTCAGCTTGTACTTTCTCTGAGGTGAGGGTGATGACCCTTCCCCTTCACTATGTATTTAATGTAATTAAATTTAATTGCATTAATACAATAAATTAAATTTAATGTAATTAAAAGTAGGACTGTTAATCCCTTTAAAAGCTATCTTTCCTAGTAAAACAGATCAAAGGACCTCTGCCAGCAGCCATCCTTGGTGTGCCAGGGTACTTGCCCTTATAGAGCCCGACCCTGACCCCTCTCCCTCCTCTCCCTCCGCCTCCGCCTCCTCCTCCTCCTCCTCCTCCTCCCGGCACTGACCCCCCCCCTTCCGCCTCCAGACTACAATTCCCAGGCTGCCCTGCGCACACGCACATTCTCAGGTATTCAAGATGGCTGACGCAGCTGCAACTGCCGGAGCCAGTGGCTCTGGAGCGGTAAGGATCAGGGGCATGAGGGCTTAGTCCGGGTCCTGAGCCAAACGAAACAGCACGAAGACTGTGGGATGGGGGTAGGTCTCTGGAATCAGATCCCGCACAGAGCGACTCTGGCCGGGGCAAACGCCTCACTTTCTGGTGTACCCCTCCCCCCACCTCCTCTAGCCTTTGGCGACCGGAGTTCCCAATTGGCTAGTTCCCAGTAGGGGGCGGGGATTCCGAAAAAGCGCCTAATTGGCTCAAGCTGCCCTCCCTTTTCTCCTTATTGGCCCAATTTTTGGCCAATCGAAAAACCGACTGGTGGGGGATTTAAAAGAGTATTTCAACGCGGTTCTTGTAAAAATCTGTTTTCTACCTTGGTGGCTGAGAACAGTAATTCCTGTTTCTGTTGTTATACGTTTCAGTGACTCTTGGTGACCCCATTTGGGTTTTTCTTGGAGATACTGGAGTGCTTTGCCATATGTCCTTCTCCAGTGCATTGTACAGATGAGAAAGCCCGGGGTCACACAGCTAAGGGTCTGGGACCCGATTTGAACTCGGTTTTTCCTGACCGCAGCCCCAGGGCTCTAGGCACTGGGCCACTTAGGCCCCGCCTCTTTTCATAATATCAGAGACTTTTAGGGGGTGGAGGGGACGTAGAGTCAATGAGAGCCCCTCCCCTCCTTTTATAAGTGTTTCTCATTGTATGTGAAGTGGGGAGCTCTGGGACTGAGGGAGAGTTGTTATTCTGGGGTCTACATTGAGGGAAGGAGTCATTGGCCTCCAGGGTTCAGCACCCTCTTGAAAAGTCAATAATTAAGCCAGTTAGCCAGAAGCACAAGTCTGAACAGCAGAGTTGCTGCATTTTAAATGGGAGATGTTGCTAGGCATTTATCATTCACATCCACAGTTATCCATCTGTCATGGATGGTCAGCTTCATATTCTTAAAGTGTGTGATTTCACCTTTAATATGTGAACTAAAACCATGCTCTCTTTTTTCCTTTGGTTGTTGATCCACATAGAGATCAGGAAGCAAGCAAGCCAGCACCCCTGCAGACAACTACTACCTGGCCCGGAGACGCACCTTGCAGGTAGTTGTGAGTTCCTTGCTGACAGAAGCTGGGTTTGAGAGTGCTGAGAAAGCATCGGTGGAAACATTAACTGAGATGTTACAAAGCTGTGAGTATGGAGGAATACTAACTGCTTTTTGCAAAGTCAGTCCATTAAATTTTTTTGAAAGTTATATACCTACCTCCATGAAACTTCCTTGTGGAGGAGATTGTCTTGGATTCTCAATATGAGCTAAGCAATGCACTTTGGTCCAAGGATGTACTTAGTTAAATTTGGATATACTCAGCAAAATCTTGGTCAATAGATAATTTTTTTTTCTAACCTGGCAGCTTATGAAGCAAGTAAAGCTTAGTGAATGAATGAACAAATACACCTTTATTAAACATTTGCTATATATGCTAAGTACTTTGTTAAGCATCAGGGATACAAATACAAAAAGTAAGGCAATCTCTCAAGAACTTACATTCTATAATAAAAGGAGCTAAATGAGTTTGTTCTATACATAAGAGGAAAGTAGGAAGTTAAGGGAGTTTTGGTTTGGGGAGTTACTAGAATGGTGGGTTGATCCCTAGGGCAGTCAGTTAACATACCCTTTCCAAAAGCTGTGATATTATTGATTTCTGTACCCAGATCAAGAAGTGGAAGAAAAAGGTGGAGTTAGGGAGACTATTTGTGTATTGGCAAGATAGTTGGCAAAGTGGTCTGTGTGGATGACTGGATGGAATGTAAAGCATAGCCTAACTTGGTCTGGGTCTGGTCTGGTGCTATGCAGATGTAGTAGGGAAGGCAAGTTTGCCCTCACTCAAGACATTTCAGCCTCTGAATAGAAATTCCAAAGCTGGGTAGATTCATTTCCCTGAGAACTGAGGTCATGTATTCTGGAGTGCAGAGGTTGCTGGTCTTGATAGGGAAAAATAGGGTGACGGGAATGATCATTCAGAAAGCATTTATTAAGCATCTTCTAAATGCCAGGTGAAATGCTAAGTGCTGCATATACAAAAGAGGCAGAAGACAGTCCCTGCCCTAAAGGAGCTTATATATAATGGGGGAGACAACATACAAATATGTACAAACAAGCTATATACAGGATAAATAGGAAATAATTAAATGCATAGAAACAGGAACAGAATAAATAGCAAATAGAGGGAAGTGCTAGGGTTTAGAGGGGTTGGGAAAGGCTTCTGTAGAAGATGGGATTTTAGTTGAAACCAAGGAATCCTGCAGGAAGAGGTGAGGAGGAAGAACATTCCAGGCATGGGGAACAGTCAGACAGAATGCCCAGAGCCAAGAGATGAGTGTCTTGTTTGAGGAACAGTCAGGAGGCCAGTGTCACTAGATTGAAGACTATGTATTAGGGAGTAAGGTGTGAGAATACTTGAAAGGGTACAGGTAGGAGACAGGTTTTGAATACAAATAGGACTTTGTATTTGATCCTGAAGGTGAAAGGGAGCCAGTTGAGTTTATTGACTAGGGAGGTGACATGGTCAGATCTGCACTTTAGGAAAAGCGTTTTGGCAGTTGAGTGGAGGATAGATCAGAGTGACGAGGGACTCGTGTGAGACTCACTATCGGGCTATTTCAGTAGTCCAGATGAGAAGTCATGAGGGCCGTCACCGGGGTGGTCACAGCAGTGTCAGAGGAGAGATGGCGTGGAGATGAAATTGACAGCAGAAATTTGGATAGGGGAGGTGAGACATAGTGAGAAGTAGAGACAAATTTGCAATGGGTGAGGATGTAGGAGAAAAAATAATGATTTAGTTTTGGAGAAATGCTGAAATTTTGGTTTCCATAAATTCTATAGGAACAATGGACATTGCATAGGATGTGTAGGAAGGCATAAATCAGGATAAGGGAGGAAGGGTAATGCACCCTCTCCAATCATATAGCTAGAAGAAATCTGTAAATTTCTTCCTGGAAGAGGCTTAGGTGAAACTGGCTTAAGCCTGCTAGGGTGAATGCTTAACTAGCCTTATGCATAGTAACTGACACACCCCTAATAGAATTAGAGCCTCATTATCTGATCATGGATCCCTTGATAGCCCATGTTTGGGGAGAGGGGTGTATAGGAAGGAGCAACATGTAAAGGGCAGGTCCAGTGGATGTAGTGAGGTCTGGGATAAGGTAGGATTAAAGACAAGTAATGCTATATAACTGCTTACTCTGCTTCTGTATTGGTGTGGGTTTTATTCCGTGAGGGAACATGCACACCCACTTCTCTGGAGAATCGCCAATAAAAGTGTAACTTCTCTTACTCCACAAACTGTGATTTCATTATTACCTACTTACCTCTGGGGAATTCATCGAGCCTTCTCAGCCTGGTTTCCAAATTGAGTCAAGTCTGGGGTCTTTACAACAGTTTTGGCCATTTTGAGTTTCAGATATCTACTGGACATCCAGTTCAAGATGTCTGAAAGGCAGTTGGAGATGCAAAACTACAGGTCAGCTGAGGTTAGGCTTGAGAGATGATAATTAAATATCAGAGAGCTGATGAGATTACCAGGTGAAGTCGTTGTTCATCCTTCATTTTTAAAGAGGACCATGAGCTTGACTTGGGCGTGTGAATTGGATACAGTGAGGTAGAGCTGAGCCTCTCTCTCCTCCAGAGTCATTGAGCCCACTGGCCAGAGGATAGAGGGAGAAGAGAAGAGGGCCCAGGTTAAAGCTCTGTGGGACATCTACAAGTAGTGGCTCCACCAAATAGAGACTAAGACAGGTGGGAGGAGAACCAGAAGAGTCATGTTCTGAAAACCTCAAAAAAAGAGAATATCAAGGAGGAGATGATGATCCACAATGTCAGAAACTTCAGAGAGATCGAGAAGAATGAGGATTAAGAAAAGGCCATTAGATTTGACAGTTAGGTGACCGTCGGTAACTTTGGAGAGAACAGTTTTGATGGAATGATGAGGTTGGAAGCTGGATTGTAGGGGGTTAAGAAAAGATCAAGAGGAGAGGAAGTGGATGCAAGATAGATTGCTAGGTAGCCTGAGTAGGTGACTGCTGGGGTATATATAAAGCAAGCCTAGTGATGTTGAATTGTGATCTGTGTTGTCGGGAGGTTTACTTATAATTATTGAGTCATATACTTAGTTAGTACTCTGCTATTTGCTTTGAGGGTTACAGGAGAGTGAGTACCCGTAAGATTATTGTTTGGTTAGGAAGACAAAACTAGGTTACTTGAAACAATTTAGATAATTGTATATTATATAATTTAAGTACTAAGTTGCACGATACATTTAACAAAGAAAAAGTCTTAAGATTTAAGAAAGCTAGTTGTGGTTTCATTTAGTTAATTCTATACCTACAACTTATTTCAGTGTTGTAATATTAGCATGTCACAAAGAGCTTCCCTAATTAATTGAATAAAGCCATCCTAGATAAGAATTCAAATTCTAAAGACCTCTACAGGTCTTGAAACTCATTATATGATTTTAAAATCCTCACAATTAGGAAATTCTCCTATGTTTGTTTTCTTCAGTGACTTTGGTCACAGAATTGACAGAATCCTGTCATCTTCTAAGAGGGGACAAATATTGGAAAGGGTGAAGTTGAAGAGGAGGCTGTAATAGGGTTGACTTCTGGTGAAACAACTGTCAGAACTGAGGTGCTGCTGAATCTTTTTTAGACAGCGGACAGTTAGGGATATTGTTATGTACAAATGCCCTAGTGGAAGATGAAATCATGGTAGTTGGTTACATTGATGAACTGTCCCGTGTGAGTGGGTTGTAGGGGCAGGACTAAAGTGCAGAATGACTGTCTTCATAGCATGGTTTTTTTGTTTACTCCTAATGTCATCCCACAACTTGCCTGTCCAAATTCACCTTATGCCATTAATAATAGCTGACATTCCTATAGAGATTACGCTGTGCCAAGAACTGCTGAGCACTTTACAGTTATTATCTCATTTGGTCCTCACAACGACCCTGGAACAACCCCTGCTGTTATTATCCCTACTTTACAGATGAGAAAACTGAGGCAGAGAGAGGCTACATGCCCGGCCCAGGGCCACACAGCTAATAAATTTCTGAGGCCACATTTGAACTCAGGTCTTCCTGGCATCTGTTCTACTCATGAACCACCAGCTTGCCACCATGTATTCTGGGCTGTAGCCAAACAATACCTGGCACAGTGCCTAGCACATAGGAGGCAATTAATAAATGATATTTGAATGAACTTAGTATTCCCCTTCCCTCTTCCACCCACATAGCTCCAATTTTCCTGCATTTGTGCCTTTACTCATATTACTCCTAAGTCTGGACTCTCTTCATCTTCCACAAATCTCTGCCTTGTCTTTCAAAATCCAGCTCAAAGGGGGTGGCTGGGTGGCACAGTGAATAGAGCACCAGCCCTGGAGTCAGGAGGACCTGATTTCAAATCTGACCTCAGACACTTAACACTTACTAGCCGTGTGACCTTAGGCAAGTCACTTAACCCCAATTGCCCTGCCCTTCCCCCTCCAAAAAAAAAAAAAACCCAGCAAAATCCAGCTCAAATGCTATTTTTGTACAAGAAACTGGCATTAGTCTCTTCGATTAGAAATTACTTTCATTCTTCATGTACTGTTTTCTTTTGTATTTTTCTTATACACATGTAGTATTCGATTTTATGTTTTATTATTATTTGTATAGGCCTCATCACCCCTAGGAAATTATAAACAACTTGATAGAAGACACCATTTCTCATTTATCTCTATGTCTTCTTAAGCCTGGCATGGTGCATTATATTTAGTCAATATGTAATAAATGTTTAATGAATTTAAGAACCAAGTAGGTGGTGACTTTTCAGCTCATTTCTAAGCTGTTTTATGGGGATTTCCCTCCAGGAACCACCCTGTGAAGGTTTGCCTGAAAATTGAAATCATGGATGCTCTGAGTATTAAAGTGTATCTTGTACCCTGCTGTTTGCTTTAGGGATTTCAAGAGAAGGAAGCCCAGTCCCTGACATCAGAGAGCTTATGGTTTTATTGGATAGACAAGGACTTGGACAGATGGAATAATTCTGATAATGATATAGGGCTATGTGTAATCATTTTTCAGATAAAAAGACTGAGGGAAAGTGATCCATGGAGGGTAAGTTTGGGGCAGATCCTCACCACACCCCTGCATCCACTTTTTTCTGTTCTCTAAACTTTTTAGATTCCCTGGCAGCTCATTCCATCTCTTTTGTAAGCACTCAGCAAGAATGGTTAGCAGAAGCCTGGTGTCAGGCAGAGGAGACTGAAATGTCCCTATACCTAGATTTGCTTGTTTGTTTTCCTAGACCTTTCAGAAATTGGGAGAAGTGCTAAATCATATTGTGAGCACACGGCCAGGACACAGCCAACACTCTCAGACATTGTGGTCACACTTGTTGAAATGGGTGAGTTTCATTTTTCATTGTACACATGGTGACTTGATATAGTAGGGTTGGTAAGTGAGGAAAGAGTTAATGATTTTGTGACTCTTTGGGGCTGAGGGAAGTATCTTCTTGATCTCCTTTAGTCCCCTACATGTTCATAGTTAGGGGATAGCATCCACTGCACTTTCCTTAGAGTCAGAAGACCTGGCTCTGAGTACCAGCTCTGGTATATAGAAACTGTGTGACTGTGACCAAGTCACATAACTTCTGTGGGCCTCAACTTTCTTATCTATATAACAAAAGTACCTGAATTGCCTCTGTTTCACAGGATTGCTATGATAGCTAGGTCCCAGTTGGGGCAGTGAGGTGGTGCATTGTTTAAATGGCCCTGGCCTAGAATAGGGAAGATTCACCTTCCTGAGTTTAAAACTGGCCTCAGAAACTTATTAGCCATGTGACCATAGGCAAGTCACTTAACCCTGTTCACCTCCATTTCCTCATTTATAAAATGGGCTCAAGAAGGACATGGCAAACCGCTCCAGCATCTTTGCCAAGAAAACCCCAAATGGGGCCATGGAGAATCAGACACAACTGGAGAATGACTAAAAGTGACAGGTCCTAATTAGTGCAAATAACAAGTCCTTTGAAGTGGTCACATGTATTGGAATTAGTACTATTTGAAGAATAATTATATGAAATATGGTCATTGGTTCCAACCCAATGGAAAATATGCAGTGCCTATTAGAATAATATAGACACTTCAAAGGATTCATTATTTGCATGGATAATGTATGTAGATGTTATTATTGTCACATTGAAGCCAGCCAGATTTATCATGAACTGGCACCTCTGAATAAATTTGAGTGCCCCCTATAGTGATGACTTTTACCTTTAATTTTAATTTCTGCCAAGTAACAGCAGTGTGGATGTGTTTCTAGGATAAGAAACTCCGGACAGATTCTTCTGCTTTCTTGATGATAATTTCTGGAGGTCAGTACAGTGATTTTGTTTTCCTTTCCTTCAGGTTTCAACGTGGAAACTCTCCCTGCATATGCTAAACGCTCCCAGCGGATGGTCATCACAGCACGTAGGTGGCCTTGGATGTAAGCTGGGCTGGGTTTTGGTTCCTTATTGTGGGTTTTTTTCTCTTTTTGAAGGGCTATGTAGAATGTAGACATCATGTAGGTCATCATGTGAAGGTGTAGTTGTCCAAAGGGGAAACTGACTTGGTCTTTCCTAGGAGCACTGGTTCTAGCCCCAGTCATGCAGTAAGAGCCTCATAGAAGTAGTTGATACTCTGCTTGCCCAGCAGCCTGACCCCCCAGAATGGTTGGCTTGGGCTGGCAGGAAACAAAGGGAACTGATGGCATTTTATTTCATACTCTAGACTTGCTACTATAATTTTAAACCCATCACTCCTGGGGAAGCAGTGACACTTCATGCAAGTGAGTCAGTGACCCTGTCTGGTATTAAGGACACACAGTGGGTGGCCTACTTTGTGTCCATACTGCTGAGGGCCCATAGAGAAAGGGCAGCAGCTTCTATATCTTCCTTTTTTTTTTTTAAGTGTAGCTGTGTTATGCTAATAACACTCAAGGAGAATTGGGGATGGAGATGGGGGGGTTGGCTGTGAGAAGAACGGTGGGCAGGGATGCCATATACCTACGCCACCTAGAGTCTTTAGAATAGGTTTTAATAATTTATTGATACAAATTTTTCTAGATGTGAGACACTTCCTAACACCTATCCCCACCCACAAAGCACCTTACCTGAAGAAGTTAACTAGATTTTTAAAAATGTTTTTTCACTTAGTAGCACTTTTTTTTCAATTACATGTAAAGATAGCTTTCAACATTCACTTTAAGATGCTGAGTTCCAAATTTTTTTCTCCCTCCTTCCTTCCCTTAGACAGTAAGCAATTTGATATGGTACAATAAAAAGAATCAGAACAAAAGGGAAAAACCATGAGAAAGAAAAAACAAAAAAGAGAGAAAATAGTATGTGTCAATCTACATTCAGACTCCATAATGCTTTTTCTGGATGTAGATAACACTTTTCATCGTGAGGCTTTTGGAATTGCCTGAGAAGAGCTAAGTCTATCAAAGTTGATCATCGAATAATGTTGCTGTTACTGTATACAATGAGTTAACCAGATTTTTAAAAACTCCCAAAGACATCAAGTTGCAGAGAAGGTACTGCCCTCTATTACATAGAACTGGGGTTCTTAATGTTTTTGGTGACATGGACCCCTTTTGGCCATCTGGTAAAACATGTGAACCCCTTCTCAGAAGAATACTTTTAAATGATTGAAGGAAATACTCAATTTCAGGTAAAAGTTAGTAAAAATAAGGATGTAATTTTCTTCACAGACATAGGTGCCCCCCACATACACACCCTGAAATCTATACAGCAGGGTCTGTGGATCCTTAGGTAAAGATCCTCTGGCATAGAGAGAGTTCCTTATACAATGAAATTACAGATCCAGTTCTTAACCTAGTTTTTTAAAAACCTATTTCACAAAATTTTTAAAGAAAAGAATGTTAAAAATAAATAATAAATATAAGAAATTGTTTAAGAAATCCATTTCTGCGGTCCAACCATTTATTTTAAGACCAAGAAGCATTGGTCAGTGGTTTTGTCCTAAGAGGTCAAAACCTTGGGCAACTGGGACCCAAAGGAAGAAGTGGTCAGTGAATAAGTTTCTTTAACTCTCTTGCAGCTCCAGTCACCAATCAGCCTGTGACTCCCAAAGCCCTGACTGCTGGACAGAACAAGTCTCACCCGCCTCATATTCCCAGCCATTTTCCTGAATTCCCTGATCCCCACACCTACATCAAAACACCGGTAAGTGAGATTACCTTGACATCCTCTTAAATAATAGGTCTGTTTCTGGTCACTCATAACACACAGCTTATGAACAGGTTATCTTCCAAAGATTGGTTTATAAGTCAAGTATTTAGAACTTGAAATGCATTTTCCCCTAAAATAGTACTTTAAATGATGATTAAATTATAAATCTAGTCCATCAGTGTCCCTTGAAACCCTAATATAACTGAAAAGTGTATTAATAGGAGCCCTGACTACTTTGATCTTCTTATTGTTGGGGAACAGGGGAGAGTCTGAGTGGATGGGGCAGGTAAATTGAGAGCCCGTTGTACCCAACATTCTGACAAGAATTAATATCTGTATGTGTGTATGTTTTATTTATGTATACATATTAGTATGTGTATATATCTATATACATAAAAACAAAAAAATACCAGGTCATGTCTCCATTGAACCATAATCATTTGATGGACATTCTCTGTAAGTGTCTTCACTGTTGAAATTTAGCTTTGTCCTAATTGGAGAATTCACTTCTGTCCTAATTGGAAATTTTATTTTCCCTTGGAATATATTATAATGATGATAAGCCCACAGAGGAATATCTCTGGACATAATTCACTACTCCTTTTTACATGATAGTGTTAGAACTAATATAAACCCATGGTCTCCATAATGTTTTGATCAAGTATTTCTAGTAATAAGATATTTTTGAGCATGCACCCCCCACTGCGTATGTATTTGCTTATTTATAAATTATGTGCATGTAACCCAGTGGAGTGGGTGGTGCTTCAAAGGTGCTTTGGTTCTATCTTTTCTCCCCTTCCTTGGAAGGGAGTGGAGCTCAATCTCCTTAAGGTTTCACTTTTTCTACACTCTGACCTCCTTCCTTTCTCTTTGGAGGATGGAGATTTAAGTGGTTCCACTCTATTAAGAAGCTAGCTTACTTTTAACCTGGGGTGATACAATGACTTTTCAGGTCTATAAGGTCACTTTCTCTTCTCTTTCATGGAGTTTTTATCAGACAGAAAGTTATTAGTACAATCAGTAATTCAGAACTTACAATTAAAAAATCATATGTATTATAAAACTTAAACAAAAATAGAAATTTTAATAATTCGAAGTAAAGATAAACTAAAAAAGCCTTTTAGATAAAGGCATATATTCATCAGATTTGTAGAAGACATGAAACTAACCCAGTAGGAGACAGAATCAGCATTTTTTAAAAAATCTTGACAGTCTGGAGCCTGGAGTTGAATCTAATTAAAGATGAAATTCAGTAGAGACCAATGTGAAGTCTTATACTTAGGTACAAAAAAAAATAAAACTCCACTAATATAGGATGAGGGGCAGTGTGGCCAGACAGCAGTCCTGAAGCATATCTAGATGTTTGAGTGGACTGTAAGTTCAGTGAGTCTATAGTGTGAAAGGATCCAACATCCAGACATGGGGAGGTGAGCATCCCACTGCACGCTGTCTTTGTCAGATCTCACCTGGAGTATTGTGTTCATTCCTGGGCATCGGTTTAAAGACATTGGTATCTTCCATGCAACATGACTAATGTGAAAATGTGTTTAATAGGAATGTATAAGTAGAACCCATGTCAGATTGCAAGTCATCTTGAGGAGGGAGAAAAGGGAAGAATTTTTAAATTATGGAAGTGAATGTTGAAAACTAAAAATAATTTAATAAAGAAGGACCTAGGGGATGTGGTGGCTGTATTAGAAATCTTGCAGAAATTAGACCAGTTCTGAGAAATGGATGCAAAGAGGCCAGTTTAAGCATGATATCAGGAAACACTTCCTAGCATAATATATCTGGCCAGTAGTGTGATGGGCTGCCTCAAGAGGGGCTAGGATTCCCCTCCTTGGGGGTCTTCAAGCAGGGGTCTATCATATTAGAAATTCTTTTGTGTATCCTGTGGACTAGAAGGCTGCTGAGGTCCCTTCCAACACTCAAATTTTGTGATTCTGGTTTTCCTTAACACATATGACTAAAACTGGTCCAAAATAGAGAGGGCAGGGCTCTTATTCACTGTTTACTATGCTACTACACAGAGTCTTCCCTCAAAGGTACTGTTAGGTGATCTGGGTGGTTAGGTGATCTAGGTCTGTTGGAAAGTGGTTCCTTGCATAGCTCCTGCTGTGGGTGCCTAGGTATTGATTTGTTTTTTTACAGGTACCCTGAAAGGCTTAAGTCTGGCTCAGAAGAGAGGAGGTTTGGGAGCTTGCACAGTGGGGAATACAAAGGGATGAGGATAGTTGTTTTAGAGACAAACTCTCTTATTGCCTGTTCCTGTGAGGGTTGGATTCAACTAATCTTCTTACCCTCAATCACCCCGTGGGGGTCATGCTATGGATCTACTCTCTTGGTAAAGACAAAAAGAAAGACAAAACCCTCATAACAAGTAGGCATAGTTAAGCAAAACAAATTCCTGCATTGGCCATGTCCAAAAATTATGTCTTATTTTGTACCCATCTCTTTTTCAGGGGTGAGTGTCCTCTTTCATTATAGGTCCTCTAGAATCGTGGTTTGTCACCGAGTTGATTAGAGTTCTTAAGTTGTTTATCTTTATAATGTTATTGTATAAAATGTTCTGCCCACTTTATTCTTCATCAGGTCATACAAATCTTCCTGGGTTTCTCTGAAGCTGTCCCTTTCATCACTTCTTTACAGCACAGTAATACTCTATTACACTCATACATAATGATTTGTCCAGTTGATGGATACCCCTTTAATTTCCAGTTTTTTGTATGGCTCCCACTTTGGAGACCAGTAAGAACCATTGTTCTTGTGCACTGTGAAAGGGATGAATATTTACCCTCAACTGTCCCTAGTAGCCCTGATTAACAGCAACAAAATTTGTCTGAGGGTGGGGAGGGACACAGGTGGAGAGGGACACAGGTGGAGAAGGGCAGGGGCCTAGTGGAGCAGGATGAAATCTTTTATGCTCTAACCTCCTTTCCTCTTCTTCCTTTAGACATACCGTGAGCTTGTGTCAGATTACCAGGTCCTTCGAGAAAAGGCTGCTTCACAGAGGCGTGATGTGGAGCGGGCGCTTACTCGTTTTATGGCCAAGACAGGCGAGACACAGAGCCTTTTCAAAGATGATGTCAGCACGTTTCCATGTGAGAATCACTCCCCTGAATGGACCTGTGGTGTCTTGCCATCTGGAAATGGGACTGAGGATGTCATTTTTCCTTCCTCTAGATTTGAGCAGGAGAAAGTGAATAATATTTTGCCTTTTTTTTTTTTTGCCAAAAATAATCTTTTTTTTTGCCTCAGAATAATCTGAGATCTGGACTTCTCTTTTCCCAGATCTTCACATAACCCTCAGCAGAACTGAGAATGTGTTGTATGTGGTTCACTTCTGGTGGGGGAAAGGCGAGGGGCCAGAGAGGGCTGGTGTAATACCATTCCTGGACCTTGGTGATCATAAGGAGACTAGAGTCACTTTAGAGGTTTTCTAATAATGGGTGGGATGGGGTAGGGGTTAGGGAGAGAAACAGACAGACTGAACAGGGAGTCAGGAACCTGGTTTTTCATTCTATGTGAGGTTAAGCTGACTTCCCCTCTTTAGGCCTTAGTTTTCTTAGCTGTAAAAGAAGTTGGAGCGAATGGTTTCAGAGGTCTCTTTGATCTCTGACATTTTATGATTTTGTTTATGTTTGTTTTAATAATAATTGCTAGCATTTGTATAGTGGTTTCGTTTGTAAAGTGCTTTGATTCTTTTTCAAAGAGATCTCTTTTTGAGATTTTGAGATTCCAAAAAGATCTCATTTTCAAAGAGAATCAAAGTACATTTGATTCTCACAACAGTCCTGGGAAGTAGGTGCTATTATTATCCACATCTTAAAGATAAGGAAACTGAGGCAGGCAGCGCTTAAGTAACTTGCTCAGGGTCACACAGCTAGTAAGAGGAGGGTTTGAATCCAAGGCTTCCTTGATTCTAAGTCCCATGTTCTATCCACTGTACCACCTTAAGTGTATATATATATATATATATATTTTTTTAATTTCCATGTTTGTTTGATGGGAGGTTATTGGTGTGATGGGCTGCCTTGAGAGAGGCCTTTCCATGTTTATATGATGCCTGAAAGTACTTGAATCCTGTGTTCTTGGAGGTTTCTTTATTCCAGGGTATCAGCAAGGCTGAATATCAAGCAATGGAGGGAAGTTTCTCCATTCCAGACTCTCTAACTGTTGAGCGTATCAAGTTATACCCTTACCCATGAGCAGAGTGTTAGCATTTCCTAGTGAGCTTATGTGGAAATTGCTAATTCATTCCTGTGCGAGGTTCTGTGCTACCATCAAAGACTGCCCCCAGTAATCTTCTGTCTCATCCCTTTTCTCCAGTGATTGCTGCCCGGCCCTTTACCATTCCCTACCTGACAGCCCTTCTCCCGTCTGAACTGGAGATGCAGCAGATGGAAGAGACTGATTCCTCTGAACAGGATGAGCAGACGGACACAGAGAACCTTCCTCTCCACATCAGTGCGGTGCGTTGCCTTCCCTGCCCGCCAGCGCTCACCCTTTACCTTTTTTGTATCTTTCCATATGTGATCTGTAGCAATTCATCCTGTTGGCTGAGGATCTGAAGGGGCCATCTGAAGTGAGCATTACCCACCTGATGCCTCTGGTTTGACTTCAACCTCTCTGTAATTGTTCTTTTGATCATCTCTTCTCCCCATCTTGCCCAGGCTAGAAGCACAGCAGCCCCTTGCAGGTCCATTCCCATTCCTAACCTGGGTTGGCCCACCCCTCCTCAGGCAGCCTGCCAGCTGCTCTCCCACAATTGTTCATTATGGTGTTGGGTTTAGTTTGGGCACCTAACTGACCTTCGTCTAACCACAGCTTGGAACTGGGCCTTCTTCTGCCCTGCAACAGGGAGTGTAGGCAGGGATGTGCCACCAGGCCCACCCTGTGGTGGGCTCCCCTCCACCACCACATGGAGTAAAGAATCACTTCCCGTGACCTTGTTGGGTAGGCTAGCAGGGAAATACACGTCCTATTTGAAGTAAGAGTTGAAGATCCCCTGTGGGAAGGGAGGCTTAGGAGAATTCCCTTAGGGAAGAGAAGAGTGCTTGTGATAGAACCGGTGAGATGATGCTAGGCTTGGATGTCATTAAGGCAGCGTGGAATAGGAGAGAAAGCACTAGATTTAGAGTCGGAGAGCCTGGGGCCAGATCTTGGCTGTTATATTACCTTGACCTTAGCCTCTTCATTTCTCTTCTTTGGGCTTATCTTTACTTATTTTTTAAAATGTACTTCTTATCTTTACTTATCTTACTTATCTTTAGAATGTTTACTTATCTTTAAAATGTAAAAAAAAACCAAGATTGGAGGACCACCACATAAAGTTTCCCCCTGCTTTTTTTTTTTTTTGCTTTTTGGGGGGCAATTGGGGTTAAGTAACTTGCCCAAGGTCACATGGCTAGGTTTTTATTTTGTTTGTGTGTGCATTAAGTGTCTGAGGCCAGATCCGAACTCAGGTCCTTCTGACTCCAGGGCTGATGCTCTACTCACTGCCCCACCTAGCCGCCCCTCCCCCTGCTTTTCCACATATTTAGGGCTATGACACAAAATCACACCAATAACATCCATGTTCTTCACAAAAACCTTTCTTATCTGACTCCTCATTTCTTTTAGGTTCAGTTTAATTCCTTTCAAAATTCTGAGCTGGGAACCAGTGGCTTAGAACAAATGATTATCCTTAGCTTCCATATTTTAAATACAGTAGTATCTCCTTATTTTGGATTATACTAACTTGGAATTTGTGATAATTGAGGGAGTAAGTGTCTGAGGCCTATTTTTGTATTATCTGAGGACAAGTTTGCTTAGCAAATTAATTATGGGGCAAAAAAGATTACAAGAAATGCTTAAGAGAAAAAAAACCAACTCAAGTATTTTAGGGGCATCACCTATATACAAACAATTGATATTTCAAATTATTCTGATTTATTAAATTAAGACCCTGTGGTAGGCCACACAATTTTAACTTAGTTTCATTTACTATATACACTTGAAAATAACAGAAAAGAAAATTTTTTCAAAGCTAATCTATATTTCAGACTTGGGCAGCCACAGGAGCAACATTTTATTATCTTTACTAAAAAATGTACCAGTTTGCAAAGTTTTTCCAGCTGCATCTCCTCATAAGAAAAAAATAAGTCCGTGTCTTTACAGTTAAAGTTGGAATTTATGATTCGGGTGGCTCCTTGGCAGACTGCCTTCCTCTTTTCAGTTGTCGGCATTGTTCAGTTCTTTTTTTCTCGGCTGGTCTGACACTTAATTTCCCTCATTGCTTTCCCCTAAGGCATTCCTACCTACCTGTCTTGTAAGAGAGAAGACACTGTCTGTGGGAATAGATGGGATTGATAGGGAAAACAATTCTCTTACCTAATGGAAGAGAGCAGAGAAGAAGTGGAATTTCCAGGAGAGCCACCTGAAAGAAGGAAAAAAGGGATATTGTCCTCCCATCACTCTACACCCTGCTCCTTGTTCTTTTCCTTGGCTTGCTGACACAGTGACTGCACAGCAGCAGTGATTCCAACCTTGGCTCCATGGAATCTTAGTGTCTCTAATTATCTTAAGGGGTGCTAGGAAATCCTTAGATTATTTATGTTCACTTAAAATTTTAAAAATAATTTTATGACTTTATCCCTGAGCTCTCTCTCCTCCCTCCCCCTCCCCACCCCACATTTAGCTCTATAGAAGGCCCAAGGTTCCTAAGCTGAATTGGGTCTGTTTCAACCACTGAAGTGGGATCTGAACCTCAGGTTGGTGCCTTACAACTCCTTTGGGTTGTTAGACCTGGGACCCCTTTGCATCCCTGGTGCCTTGCCACCCATTTTTCTAGTTGAGGCCTTCCCAGACAATATCGCCAGGAGTTTTGCTTAATCTAACCCAAGCCAACTTTCGCTCTGCAATGTGTGGAGCTATTTGTTCCTCTTGCTCGACTTGGTTCTACATCCATCAACATCTTCTGCCCTTGGGTTTTGACAGCAAACTGTCTGGGTTGCGAAGGGTAGATCTTTTGCCTTGAGGCAGAAGAACAGGAAGGTATAGCTAGCACACTATCCCCTTGGATTTCATCTTCTGGGTGGTGTTTTGTGGTGTGTTCTTCAAAAAAAAAATTATATTTTGTTATAGCTACCAACAAGTACAGTATGTGGAAAACAAATAAGAGCACTGTCTATTTTTAAGTTTATTGAATTTAACAAGATAGTAACAACATTGCCCTTTTGACTTGCCTTTCTTCTGAACTTTCTTTCTGTCCTCTGTGTATTTTTAGTGTTTTATTGATAGTCCTTTTTGTTTCCTTTTTTTATTTGAGTATCTCACCACCCAATTCTCTCTGCTCTTCACCAGCTCCCTGAACAGAAACCCTCCTTTGTTATAAAGCTGAATCTCTTATTCTGTGCCTTTAGCTCCTCGCCTTTCTGTCAGGAAGCTCACGGAAGCGTGCTTTGTCCTCAGCCTTCTGGAGAATCGCCTGCTTGCTGTGTGATTAGTTCTGGAGCTGTTTTCCTTTACTTGTGGTGGCTTGTGTGAATTGTTTTCCTGGCTCTGCTCATTTTACTCTGTGAGTTCAGATGAGTCTTCCCATGTCTCTGAATGCTTCGTGCTTGTTTTTTATTGTGGTGCAATAATACATGATTGCATTCATTTACCATAATTTGATCAGTCACTCCCACCTTATTTCCAGTCCTTTGCACGGACAGAAAGTGCCACTGCAAGTATTGTAGTTCCTTTGCCTCTGTCTTTGACCTCTTTGGGGCCTGTGTCTGGTAGTGGTATGGTTAGGTCAAAGGGAATTTGGGGATATAGTTGTTCCAAGTTGTTTTCAAGAATGGTTGTACCAGTTCACAGCCTTGTGAGTGACGTGACACTTGTGAATCACTAGGGGACACAGTTTTCTGTTATAGCAAAGGACTTCTATACAGGCCTATCCTACAAGACCTCAGCCCATTTGGGGGTGAATCTTGAAGTCTGTAAAGGTTAGCATTGAGATGCTATAATATTACAGGGGCAATAGGAAGCAATTGGTGGCAGTGCC
The DNA here is from genome assembly GCA_011680675.1 of Gymnobelideus leadbeateri. Lineage (NCBI taxonomy): Eukaryota > Metazoa > Chordata > Mammalia > Diprotodontia > Petauridae > Gymnobelideus > Gymnobelideus leadbeateri. The sequence goes on from WOXC01006421.1 coordinate 1,133,433, forward strand.
CTCTGCTACCACTTTCCACTCCCTCTTTTCTCCTATTCCTTTTCTGATTCCTCTACTTTTTTCTTTTCCCCTTCCTGTATTTTTTTTTTTTGGAGGGCAATTGGGGTTAAGTAACTTGCCCAAGGTCACACAGCTAGGTTTTTGTTTGTGTGTGCGTTAAGTGTCTGAGGCCGGATCCGAACTCGGGTCCTTCTACTCACTGTGCCACCTAGCCGCCCCACCCTTCCTGTATTTTAACCCTGCTAGTTATGTCTGCACATTGGTAAGTGTCGCTTGGTGATAGCATTTTAGGGATTGAGACCATTTGGCCTTTGTAGCTATAGAATTATTTAGGGCTTTTGATCATATTTTGCAAAGGAGAGTGGGAAATTGTACCAGATCTGCCCTAAATGGTATCAGTGTTAGTCTAGGTGATTGGTCATCTCACAGCTCTTGTGGCTTCGGCAACATTAAGCAGATGTTCAGTTCCTAGTATATGCTAGGCATTGAGGGAAGTGCAAAGACAGATGCAAGAAACCAAGTCTTATTTAACAGACAAGATAATGTTTACACACATAACTGTAATAAAATTTAGAGCGTGCTATATGCATGAGATGGTGCTGTGAGTTTTTGGAAAGAAAGATCATTTGGATTTGGGAGCTTAGGGAGGTCTTCAAAGAGGAGGTGACATTTGACTTGGGTAAGATTTCACTAGGGAAAAAAGCAAAGGAGGGTCCTCCCACCTTGAGCAGAAGCACAGGCAGTCTATCTGGAGGGCGGAGAGTGCAAGTCAGCTAGAGCCTAAAGTTGATGACAGGAATGAATGTGGCATAAACTTGGGCTGGTTAGAACCAGATTATGAAGACCTCGAATACCAGATAAGGATTTTGGACTTTATTAGGTGGGCAGTGGTGAACCGTGAAAGTCTTGAGCAGTGGAGTAGCATTAGTAGAGTTATGATTAATATGGCAGAAGAATGTAGGGTGGATTTCATGTGAGAGAGACTGGAAACGGGCAAACCTGTAATGAGATGATTGTAGTAGTTATGGTGAGATGTCGTGAGCATTTGAACTATGGTGGTAACAGAATGGTTAGGAGTGGATGGTTCTGAGACGTATTTCAGTGACAGAATTGGGCTTGACAGTTGATTGCCTCTGGAGGAAGAGAGAAGAGCCAAAGCTGATTCTGAGGTTATGATACTCTTTCCATTCATCCTGTTGAATAGCCAAGATTATTTCCCCTTATCTTTAAATCTCTTTCTTCCTTAGGTAGCCTGGATTTCCTGCAGCTCTTTCTACTTCCTGTTCTGCAACTGTCCATCTTTGTGAATTCAGTGATTCTTTTATTAGTTGTTCAAGAAGATGCCCACCTCTGATCCCACTAACCAACACTAGATTGAAACCTTTTTTCATCTAGGAGAGAAATAGTGTAAGGATGGTGGGAAAACAGAACTCTTCCTCTGACAACTGAATTTCTGATCACGTCATGAATGTGATGGTAGCACTTCTTATTGTGGGAATTTGATTTTCAGAGAATTTCTGTTCTCTGCTTCTGGCTTAGGATTACCTTCCATGCTAATGATGGTCTTTGTTTTACAGGATGAATCCGGTGCAGAGAAAGAGAATGCCTCTGTTCTACAGCAAAACACTTCCTTGTCGGGAAGCCGGAGTGGGGAGGAGAATCTTATCGATAACCCTTATCTCCGGCCTGTAAAGAAACCCAAGATCCGTAGGAAGAAGTGAATTAGAAGACAGTGAGGGCATTTCATTCTGAATTTGTCTTCTCTGCCATCTTTACAGCAGGGAAGAAATGAGTTATTGACTATTAAGCTTAGGCCTAGAAAGAGTCTCCCCAAGTTAGCAGACATTTCCTTGTTTCTTTCTTTCTGAATACCCACTCTCTCACCTTGAGGTATCTTAGAATGAAGCTGTCTCAACTTTTTGAGATGGGATGACATTGTTGTAGCTATGAGATTAACCTTCCTCCAGTAGAAATAATCTCTAGTGTGCAGTTGGCCAAAGGTTTCCCACCTAGGACTTCTCTTCTGGTCCCTCTTTTTGGATGAGAGGAAAAAACCTGAATTAAAAAGGGATATATTCACCCATTTCCATTCCCGTTTAAAGATACCCAGGAAGGAGAGGGCTTGGTGGCCAAACTGGAATCTAATATTTTGTTGAGTGTTTGACTTCAGAGAAACAAATATTTAATAATGATGTCTTACTTAGTCTGTGCTGTGGGACAGGGGGAGATTTAATGATTTCATTTCCTGTCATAGTTTTTTATTCTAGTTGAAACTTCTAGGCAGCTGTATTCCAGATGACCCTTTTATTGGCTCACTAGCATTTCTGGCACTGGCCCCCAGGAAAGGGCCTCGTTCTGTGGCCTGTGAAGCCCTGAGAGCATGCCACAGCCAAAGAAGCTCAGTGGGTTTTTGGTTGAATTATTTTTCTGCATTGAGCCTGGCACACCCAATGAGCCTTCGCTAATTTTTCCAGGATGGAAAGTGAAGCCCTGTTCCCTTGCCTTGTGATCTCTGCCTCCTGAACAGGAGATAAATGTAACATTTATTGAACTTCTGAGGAAGCAATGACAAGAATAATCCCAGGTTCTTCCATTTTTTGTTGACCAGAAAACAGGTTCTTTTTTTTTTTTAAAGCAATTGGGGTTAAGTAACTTGCTCAAGGTTACACGGCTAGTCATTATTTATGCGTGGGTGCTCATTTTCTGAGGCTGGATCTGATCTCGGGTCATCCCAACTCCGAGGCCGGCGCTCTTACTCACTGCGCCACCTAGCCGCCCCTTTAGGGCAGTTGGGGTTAAGTAACTTGCCCGAGGTTACACGGCTAGGTTTTTGTTTGTGTGGATTAAGTGTCGGAGGCCGGCTCCGAACTCAGGTCCTTCTGATTCCAGGGCCAGCGCTCTATTCACCGCGCCACCTAGCCACCCCTGGAAAACAGGTTCTTAAAGAAAATTCTGTATAATCTACTGTATATATTGTTGGCTAAGCATTAATGCAGAGTGATTTTTTTAATGCCAAATGAAAACTACTGGAGGGTCAGAAATATTTTAAATGAAAGAGAAATAAGGAATCTCCTATAAGGTATTTTGCCCCAGTCTTGAAATCCTTCTGGAGAGACAGTCAGATTCCATAATAACTTTATTCCCTCCTTCCCACTCCAATCCTGCCTCTACACTTCCTTTTCCCAATAAGTAAAACTCTTTGGCCTGATTGTGCTACCCATGAACTTCCTGACCAGCTATTTTGATGGAGAGATTCTTTATTAAAGGGAGAAATCTGCCAAGTGGAGTATCTTAGGAGAGAAAATGTCACATTCTAACCCCAGCTTTCAAGGCCCGTCTATAGTTAGCTAAAGTTGTAATACCTCTTTCACTGAGAACACTTGAAAATTATTTTCCCAGACCAGTAGGCCTTGGCTTTGTGAAGCCTGAGTTGTTTTCAGCCCTTAGGGATATGTTAACGTGGTGAGTGTAGGAGAGTTCACATTTTGGAGGTGAGCACTATAGAAGGTAGTAGGACAAAAACGTTTACAACCCTTTTTTGTAGCTAGCAACTACCATGAGCACTGTGGGGTGGTCACTGTGCTGTATGTGCAGTCTTACTACTGCACTTGCACATTATTGATGCCAAAAAGCATTGACCATCACCTACTCAGAGGCGGTACGTGTTCAATGGAGCTTCTTGTTCGGCCAAGAAGCCTGAGTCACTGTTGCTGAAATAACCTGTTCTGAACTGTACTGAGCAAAATAAGTCCATGTGAGAGAATCTGGGAATGGGTCATTCACATATCACCTGTGACAGAAGGCTTGTTCTTGTATCATGTTGATCCTGACTCTTGACTATTGTGTAAAAATGATACATACACCCACTTATTTACAGATTTCTATTTTTAGATAGATATATCCAGATATAATTTGGATGAGGTTTTTTGAAGGCTATGTGGCCAAAACCAAATGAAAACTGTTATCTATGTGCTTAATAAAAATCTGTGGTGTAGATAGAATGGAGTCGCAGGCTGATAGCTTTGACTTGTCAGGAATTATTGTGTTGACCATAGCCAGTTGACACTTGCAGAACAGTCCACTTAACAGAAAGCAAGAACTGTCTGTAAAGATGATCCAAAAGATAGATGAGGGCATTTATTAAGTGCTTACTGTATGCTTGGCACAGATGAAACAATCCCTGCTGTCAAGGAACTTACATTCTGTTGGATGTAATTAATTGTTTATTTGAACACTTTACAGATCTGTGATTTCTTTGGTGTGGGGTCTTCTCCCCTGAGAACCTCAGCATATCTTAGTATATGATCATCTTGAGTTGTATTAAAAATAAATTAGTTTGCAGCCAGTTTTCTGGTGATTAGCCATCCATTCTAGACTTTTATCCCCTAACAAACAAGTTATTTTCCTAATTCTATTCTATTCTATTCAGACTGATATGGAAATTGGTTTTTATTTAATTGGGTAGCAGTGGGGAGTAGGAGCCCAGGTTCAGGCAAGGATGAGTGTAAAGATGGTTAGGACAGCTGACTTGAGAGTTCAGAGAGGCAGCTATGGTTTCATGGAAAGAGCTCTGGACTTTGATACTTACTGTGTAACCTTAGGCAAATCAGATACCCTCTCTGATCTTTAGCTGAAAATACGGGGATGGTAATACTTAGAAAACCTAACTCCTAGGGTTGTTGTTAGAAAAGTGCATTGCAAATTGTAAAGTATTATATAAAATGTGAGTTATTATAATATCACTCAGAAATAAATTCCAACTATCTAAGTTCATCTTGAGTCTCTAAAGTCCCCTGTAAAGATCTCTTTTCCTTCTTGCTTTGCCTTACACTGTTACCTTGATTTGCTGTTTTAGGGGCAGTCAGTGCTAAAGAGGATGAAATCATGCCCATGGTAAAAGCATAATACAGCAGAAAAAGCACTGGATTTGAGATCAGAGGACAGAATCTAAATCCTACCTTTACTCTTTGTCAGCTGTGTGCTTTTGGACAAATTACTTTCCCTTTCTGTGTCTTAAGTTTCTTCATTTGTAAAATAAGGGTATTAGATTAGTTTAAAAATCATAGATTTAGAGCTGAAAGGGACTTGTCATTTAATCCCATCATTTTTCAGATGAGGAAACTGAGGTCTTGAGAATTGTCATACCCAATTAATATTTTTGGATTCCTTCCTAGCTCTTAAATTGTGTTAAAAGGACTTCCAGAAAGATCACTGAATAAATGGTGTCTAAGCAAGCAGTTCATCACATTAAATAAGCAAAACAGGCAGCACATAAAGCAATTGAACAAAAAGAGGGAAAGAGGAAAGAAATGTTCAGTGATTACACCTAGAGTCTCATAAAAGAGCTTGTAACAGTGACAAGAATCCAAAATCAATGAAAAGCTTAATAAAATAATTAAGTTTTAAGGGAGAATCAATGATTTGGAAAAAATAAAGCATTTAAAATGTATTCAAGAAATCCTGAAGGATGGAAGAAATAATGGAACTTGAAAATACTGATATTCAACAAGAAATAATAGAGCAGAGAAAAGAAAATTGGAAGAATGGATGAGTCTCAAAGCATCTAATCTGAAAGACATCTTGAAGAGACAACCTAAGAAGCATTGGTCTCCCAGAATAACGTGATAAAACAAAAAGCTTGACAAGCATACTCTGATAAAGCATACATGAAAAATTACTTAGAAATATTGAAACTAAAGAGGTGGGGAACCTGCGGCCTTGAGGCTGCAATGTGGCCTTGGTCCTTGGCTATGGCCTTTTGATTGAGTACAAATTTTGCAGAACAAATCCTTTTGTTAAGGGGATTTGTTCTGTAGAGTTTGGATTCAGTCAAAAGGTCACACTTAAGGACCTAGAGGGTCATATATGACCTTGAGAACCTCACAATCCTATAATGATGATAATACAGTATCTTACAGGTTTGTGAAGTTCAATTGGATTAATATGTATAAAAAGCTTTACAAACCTCAAAATGCTGTATACATGCCTGGATAGGGAAGAATATCCCTAGAGGGATATTCAGTGTTCATTGTTCAGTCATTTCAGTGTTAATTCAGTTGATGATTCATGACTCAATTTGGGATTTTTGTGGCAGAGATGCCAAAGTGGTTTGCCATTTCCTTCTTCAGCTCATTTTATAGATGAAAGAACTGAGGCAGATAGGGTACAGTGACTTGCCCAAGGTCACATAGCTAGTTGAAGCCAGATTTGAATTCTGGTCTTTCTGATTCCACTGTACCACCTAGCTTCCCCTCTCTATGTTCTTATTTATAAAACTATCCCAAACCCTCCATGGACTAAAGAAAAGAAACAAACATTAAGCACATACTGTATTCCAGGCACCTTTACTAAGCACTACTACTACCTAACATTTATATAGTGGTTACTTTGTGCCATCTGCTGTGCTAAGTGCTTTACAATTATCTCATTTGATCATCACAGCAACCCTGGGAGGTAGGTGTTATTATCTCTTTTACAGATGAGGAAACTGAGGCAAACAGGAGATGACTTGCCCAGGGTCACACAGCTAGTAAGACAATGTGAGGTCCATGCCTAGTGCGCTGCCCACTGAACCACTAAGCTACCAATCAAATTACCAAGGAAATAGAGAATTAAAAATGAGAAAACTCACAATAGGGAACAAATAAGGCAAATTTTTAAAAATTGGCATGAAGGTGGTCTAGCTTTGCAATACCTCAAATTATATTACAAAGCAGTGTATCAAAATTAGGACTGATTAAAAAGACAGAAAGGTAAATCATTGGAATAGACTGAATAAACAAGACCTAGAAGTAAGTGCACATAACATATCAATAAGCCCACAAACACAAATTACTGGGGAAAGACTTGATTCAACATGAATTGCTGAGGACAACTGGGAAACATTTTGGCAAACAGGCAGTTTAGATTGCCTCACAAAATGTGACGGTGCACTGTTCCAAACATTCTGGAGAACAATTTGGAACTGTGCCCAAATATATGCTCTGACCCAGCAATAGCACTCCTGGTTCTGTATCCCAAAGATCAAAGAAAAGGGAAAAGGACATACATAGAGAAATATTTTTAACAGTTCTTTTGTGGTGGCAAAGAATTAGAAATTGAGGGGATACCCATTAACTGGGGAATGACTGTACAAGTTGTGGCATATGAGATGAAATACTATAATACTGTAAGAAATAATGAGTGGATTGGTTCCAGAGAAACCTGGGAAGACATATGAACTGATGCAAAGTGAAGTGAGCAGAACCAGTAGAACTTTGTACACAGTAACAGCAATATTGTATGATGATCAACTGTGAATAATCTAGCTACTCAGATCAAGACAATGATCTAAGACAGTTTCAAAGGACCTATAATGAAAAATGCTATTCACTTCTAGAGAGAGAACCAATGAACTCTCAGTCCAGATTGAAGCATACTTTTTTTTTCAGTTTTCCTTGCTTTCTTTGTTTTTGTTTTTCCCATCATGGCTAATATAGAAATGTTTTGCATAACCTCACGTATGTAATTAATATATTGCTTGCCTTCTCAGTGGGTGGGGGAGGGGCTGTAAGGGAGAGAATTTGGAACTCAATATTTTTAAAAATGAGTTAAATTTTCTTTAAATGTAATTGGGAAAAATTTAATGAAATAAATAAAAATATAATTTAAAAAACAAAATCAGAAGATACCACAGAAAATTTCAAATGACAATAAACTATCCAAATATAAAATGTCACTCAAAAATACTGAGGGGAACATAAAGCTATATATTTCACAGTTGTGATTAGTGAAAGAATTTCTAACCAGAAATGGGATAGGAATTATAAAAACAAAGACTTTTTTAGTTATTAAAACTTAAAAGCTTTTGCAACATAAAATTAATGCAATTAGAAATAGAAGAAAAGATATGGATTCCCCACCCCACCCCCAATCTTTGCATTAAACTTTTCAGATGAAAGTATGCCATCTAAAATTAATGGAAAATTGAACCAGTCTAAGAAACTAAGAACCCATTCCCCACCCAATGCCCAATGGATATGTACAATTTTCAAAAGAATAAATGTAAAGTATCAGCAACTATTTGGGAAAAAATGACAGAATCTCAAACAAAGAAATGCAAAATAAACATGATTTTGAAATATCTCAAGTTTTTTGTGATATCTCAATTTTGAGATACTTCATCCATCAAATTGGCAAAAGATGGGAAAATTTGCTGTTGGAAGGACTAAGGGAAGAAAATTCTAGTGCCTTCCCTGTTTATTCTGTATATATCTTGATATATATGTTTGTTTGCATGTTGTCTGCCCCATTAGATTGTAATCTCCTTCAGGGCCTTCTTTTGTACCCCCAGAACTTAGCACAGTGCCTGGCACATAGTAAATGGCTGATAAATGTTTTTTGATTGATTGTAAGACTTGCTAATTCACTTTGGGTCATGCTGTGAATTGGTCCAACCATTTTGGAAAACAATTAGGCATTATGTAAGAAAGGTTATTAAATTATTCATGACCTGGGTTCAGTAATTCCATTTTGAATTTTGGGCCCCACTGGGGCCTAAGACAGAAAAAAGGATCCATAAGTCCCAAAATAATTGTAATGATAAACAGGTATAAAAAATAGTGTGCTTGATGATTTGAGAATAGGAGACCAAAAACAGATGAGACAGATGAGCTCCACAACAACACATATCTTGGGGGAACCCTTAGTGTTGGTGACCACGAAGACCTTTCCCATTGCTTAACCAATTTTTATAATTTTTCTTGCATATTTACTAGGTTTTTGTTGTGACTTTTTTTTTTTTGCAGTTCTTTTTAATGAGTGAGGCAAAAGAGGTAAGTGGATTTCAAAGGACTGAGCAAAGTTTCCTCCAAATTCCGTTTTAGATTGAGGGGTGGGAGTGGGGTGGGGTGGGGAAGGTGCTTCATTTCCCCATTTATGCATAGAATCCTGGTGCCAGAACCGGAAGCTCCTTCATTTTCAGGCTGAAGACACTAAGACCCAGAAAGCCAATACCCTTGCTTCCAAGAGCTCTACCTTCCAACCTGTAGTCTTACTTAATTTGTAACTAGGAATTCCAGCACCTAAAGTAAGTTTGCCTGATCTACGAAGTAGGATGCTTCCTAAAAGGAAGGGTTTGAATGTGGTTCACATAAGACCATTCTTGTACATGGAAACAGAGATCATAGGATCGCAGACATAGAGTTGGGAGCGACTTTGACAATCACCTAGTCCAATCCCTCCCATTTCACAACTCAGAGAGAAGTGACCTTTCCAAGGACGCACAGGTAGCCAGTGGGGAAGACAGGATTTGAATTTCAAAAGTCTGGGGACTTTTCCATTGCATTATAACAGAAGAAGCTTCATGGAGGGTGTCTTAGAAAGGATTAGTCAAATAAGAGAGTGACCCCCAGGGGAGGCCCTGAGCAGAGCATGGAGCTGCCTTTGCTTCTGATCTCCCAGATGACTGAGCACTGATTTCAAGCTTGCAGAGTGGCTTTGTGTCCAGGCCATTCTGGGGTCAGAACCACCTGCCCCATGGGAAGGTCTCCCAAGAGAGGGGCATGATGACCATGGATGGGAAGTGGGTCGAGTGGCCCCAGTGGAAAAGAAACATCTCTCACTATATGTGGCCCTGTAGTTCTGGCTCTTTTTACTATGGAGGGAGTCACATAAGTAAGAAAAATTTCCATTTACCTAGGACTTTAAAGTTTACAAAGTACTTCATGTTTCATTTGCTACAGACAACTCTGTGAGGTAGGGAGTAGAAGTGTGATTTTTTTCCCATTCACAGATGAGGAAATTGAGGCTCAAAGAGGTAATTTGCCCAACTACTCAGGATTTGAACCAAGTTCGGGAATCTTTCCATTCCTCCACAGAAACTAGGGAAAGAGAACACACAGATTCCCACTTCCCAGTCCATCTATGCAAATGATGTAGATCTGGAAGAAATATTAGAGTTCGTTTTGTTTAGTCCCTTTATTTTGCAAATGAAAATGGAGAACCTAGAAGAATGAAATTATCCAAAGAGCCTTTCCTAACCATATGGATCAAATGAGATAATGGTAAAGCACTCAGCACAGTGCCTGGCACAGTAAATGCTGTATAAACGTTAGTGTTGTCATTGTATGGACCTCCATGGGTAAGAATGACATGCATCAGTGGGACAAGGGTTTACCAACAGGGGGCCCCCTCTTCCTTCCAGTGTTTCTTGGGCTTTCTTAGCGGTTTCCTAAGGGCCTCAGGGCCATTTGCATGCCTGAGTGCTGGGATGGTATGGAAATCATAGCACACTAGAATCCTAGATTGAGAGTTAAAAGGAACCTGAGAAGTCATCCTCGGTTCCCTCGGCTGTAAAATTGGGATAATAGCATCGACTTCACTGAGCTGCTGTGATGAGGACCAGATGAGATGTCTGTAAAGTGCTTGCCACAATGCCCATCACATAGGAGGTGCTTTATAAATGTTGTTCCTTTCTCCTTCATCAAGTCTAACCCCTTTGTTTTACAGATGAGGAAACTGAGGTCCAAAGAGGTAAGTGACTCATCTAGGGTCACATAACTAGTATCTGAGGTGGGATTCAAACCCGGGTCTTTCTGACCCTGCATTCTATTGTAGTGGTGGGTAGGGCAGCTACATGGCAAAGTGGAGCGCTGGGCCTGGAGTCAGGAAGATTCCTCTTCCTGAGTTCCAATCTGACGTCAGACACTTACTACCTGTGTGACCCTGGACAAGTCACTTCACCCTGTTTGCCTCATCTATAAAATGAGATGAAGGGGAGGCTAGGTGGCACAGTGAATAGAGCGCTGGCCCTGGAGTCAGAAGGACCTGAGTTCAGAGCCGGCCTCCGACAGTAATCCACACAAACAAAAACCTAGCCGTGTAACCTTGGGCAAGTTACTTAACCCCAATTGCCCTAAAGGGGCGGCTAGGTGGCGCAGTGAGTAAGAGCGCTGGCCTCGGAGTTGGGATGACCCGAGATCAAATCCGGCCTCAGAAAATGAGCACCCACGCATAAATAATGACTAGCCGTGTAGCCTTGAGCAAGTTACTTAACCCCAATTGCTTTAAAAAAAAAAATGAGATGAAGAAGAAAATGGCAAACCATTCCAGTATCTATGCCAAGAAAATCTCCAATGGAGTCAATGAAAAGTTGGACACAACAACAAAAACTGAACAGCAACAGCGGTGGGTAGGGGAAGAATGATGGGAATTTTAAAAAGGGCTTAGAGTGGGTCCAATCATCTTGCTCCCTTCCATCCCACAACACTCTATACACTCCAAGGGCTCCCTAGCACCTCTAGGATCAAATATAAACTCCTCTGTCATTTCAAGCTCTTTATAACCTGGTCCCATCCTGTCTTTCTAGCCTTAATAGTCATTATTTCATTCCAGGAACTCTATAGTCCATCCATATTGATCTTCTTGTGTACCCCACACATTCCTCCACCTCCCATCTCTGTGCCTCTGCATTGGTTGTCTCCCATGACCGGAATGATTCCCTCATTTCTTTTGCCTCTTGGCAAAATTCCTGGTTTCCTTTTCAAACTCAGCTCAAGTGACACTTTTGGCAGGAGCCCTTTATTGATCCCAACAGCTAGCACTTTCCTCTCTGAGGTTACCTTGCACTGGTTTTTGTATATTCCTCTATTGGCGAAAGTTGTCTGCCCTTTTGCATGTAAGCTCCTTGAGCGCAGAGACTATTTCATGCTAATGGTCCTGGGACACTTAGGAAACCTCTAAGAAAGCACAAGAAACACTGAAAGGAAGAGGGGGCCCCCTGTTGGCAACCCCTTGTCCCACTGATGCATGTCATTCTTACCCAAAAACTGCGGTGGCTCATGGAGATCCATACAATGACAACGTTTATATAGCACTTACTATGTGCCAGGCACTGTGTTAAGTGCTTTACCATTATTATCTCATATGATCCATATGGTTAGGAAAGGCTCTTTTGGTAATTTCATTCTTCTAGGGCCTCCATCTCCTAGTATATTGCCTGGCATATAGTAAGCACTTAGTAAATGCTTTTAGATTGGTTATGTACTGATTCCTTGTGTGTGCTAAGGGAATAAGGTTCTACCTGTATCTTAGGGTGGGGAAGAAATAAAAAGGAATTCACCTCTAACTTGGCTAATTATGATACACATGTAAATGGACAACATATGGAGCTTTTCTCCCAGCTCTTATAGACAGTACCACTAGACAATGAGTTGGGCCCTCAATTAAACAGAAGTAATGTAGGATAGATTGACTTTGGGAAATTGTTCACTGCTCTTAATGATCCTAAATTTCTTGCTGAAGCAAATGCCCATCCCTTTGACATCATCAATCTTCTAATGACTGCAATGTGGTTGTGAGTCATGGAAAACCACAGTCTCAGAGGAACTAAATTTATATGTCATCCAAAGGGCAATAGAGAAGCCACCGTGTGAAAGAGAAGGATTATGTAAGAGAAGTAGGGGAAAGGGTGTCCTAAGGAAGATGCTTGACCAGAAAAGAATGTGGGTGGGCCAAGTGGTAAGAACGAGGGATAACCAATGGACAGTCCTCAAGTTCCATGTAATGTCAAAAAAGCTAGAGGAAGGCTTCTCTCTTCCAGAACCTTGGATAGATCCTCTACATGAGGAGTCAGAGGAAGAAGTGACCAAAGTCTCTTGGGATGACAAGGCATGGGCAGATTGTGTTCCTCATAGTTGAAGGGAGTGCCCCTTGGTAATAAGATCACATCCACCAAAATAGCTCAGCTTAGATTTAGGGTTGTGACTTCCTGTGATGAAAGCCGGGACAATAAGTCCCATGGCTGTCTGAGCAGGGCTACGGGGTGGAGGCCAGAAGACAAGCAATGGAGTCAAAGATGGTCTAACACCTAGCCAACACATGGATCCCCAGGGGCATCACTACTGAAAGTGACAATACTCCCCAAGGCAGCAACAGCAATGGTGGTGATGAAGGGACAGTTTTAGCTGATGACATGGAAATAATCATGACAGCAGGAAGAGCAAGATTCCAAGTTTTGAAGGAGAGAAGATCCAGGGTGGGTAGAACTCACAAGCAGGAGGGTCCCTGGACACAGAGTTAGTTATACAAGTTCAGGCAGGAAGAGTGTTTTAACAACAGTGTAAGGCAACGGCATGCCAAACGCCTTTCCCGCCTTGGATTAGGGTTTTCTGGAGGAGTTTCCTTCCCCCACCAGTTCATGAATATCTGGGGGATTGTATTCATGTTGAGTATGGTGGGCTGAGAACAATTCCATTGCTTGATATTTCTCTATCAATCACTTTACATTCTGTCCTTATTAAATATTTTGTTATTTGATTTCTCATTCCTGTTTGGCCCCATATGTAGAAAATGCATTGGAGTGGGTCCAATCATCTTGCTCCCTTCCACGTTAAAAATTAGCCTTTACATTGAAACCAAATCTGAGTAGTAATGCAATTCCAGATTTAGCCATGTGCCTCTAATCCACCTGGTCCCTCCTTTCTTCCCTTATTCATCCACTCCCAAAGCAGGTATTCTATAATTATTAAAATGATTTAAGTACCGTGACCCCAGGGCTAGACCTAAGTGATTCATTTATCAAATAGGGGTTATTTCCTCCCACCTGCCCCACCCGACCTCCCCCAGGGCATGAGTCAGTCTGAGCACAGGCCTCAGGGGCTGCCCTTAGAAAAACTGCGTAATAGAAGTTTGTCTTCCCCTCTCTCCTGGTGGTGTTCATTCTCTCCATCTTTCTCTCTTTGTTTCTGTCTCAGCCTCTGTTTCATCTACTGTAATCTGTCCACAGAGGTCCAATGTTCTCATAATAATTTACATGCATATAGCCCTTTGCCATTTACAGAATATAACAGACATTTTTCATGAGAAACTCATTATTAAATAATAGATTAAACCATTGTATTGTTTATTATTAAACAATTATATTGTTCCAGGTTTACAGGTGAGGAAAACTGAGATCCAGAGAGTTAAAGTAATTTGCTCATGGTCACATAACAGAAATGGACAGATAGAGGATTTGAACAGTTCTCTGTACTCCAAATTCCCTGCCTTTTTTTCTATTACACCATACAGTCTGGTAGTCCCTTTTGTATTTACTCAGCCCCACCCGTACATGTCCCACCCTTCCCATACTCTCTCCAAGTACTGGGTGATCTGGTTTTATTTTTTCCTAATCCTCCTTCCAAATTTGCTCCTAATTAGCTGTTCTAGTGACCCAGAGTCACTTACGGCTAGAACAAGGATGAAAAACCTTTCATTGTAGAATGTCCCCTGTTAGAACTGAGCTGGTAGAGAAGAGTGTTTGGGGAAGGAGGCATGGGGTTATCTGCCTACACCATTAGATAGACAGAAGTCTTTTCTGCTTCATCTTCATAAAACCAGCCCTGCTGGCCTTAACAAGCTCATAAGGATGTTGTCATTATAAAATGAGACAGTTGTGTGAAAGGATTCTTGTTCTTATCATTGGGATAGGAATAGGAATTCAGCCTTTGAAGTCACTAACGTGCAGTGCAGTCATTTTCAGTCATGTCTAACCTTTGGTGACCCCATTTGGGGTTTTCTTGGCAAAGATACTGGAGTGGTTTGCCATTTCCTTCTCCATCTCACTTTGCAGATGAGGAAACCAAGGCAAAAAGGGTTAAATGACTTGCCTGGGGTCACACAGCTAGTAAGTGTCTGAGGCCAGATTTGAATTCAGGGAGATGAGTCTTCCCATTCCCAGGCCCAGCACTCTGTGCTACCTAGCTGCGACACTAGTACAGGGAACTTCCAATACCAGGTTATCATCTTCTCTGCAATTTATATTCTTAGAATGCTGCTAAGGGCACCTCGAGATTTACCCAGGCTCACACAAGCAGTATGTGTCAGAAGCAGGACTCGAACCCAGCTTATCCTGGTTCCCAGGCTGGTTCTCTACCACACTACAGGCTTCAATCTTTGTTTGTTTTATAAATCACTGTGTGGGATAGAGACCACTGCCAGATCTTTAAAATCAGAGTCTGAGTTGGAAAGCAGAAAGAGTTCTTTATTCTTTCTCATGAGAAAGGGCACAGCTCTGGTGGCTCAAAGGGTATTAGCCAGGGAGTGCAAATTTTGGAAGCTCACAAAATTCTGTTATCCTAATCCTAACCTGGCCCACTCCCCTCTCTGGTCTCACCATTGGTTGGTAAGGTAGGCTCACAATCTCAACTAATCTGCACAAAGCAATCTCAATCCTTCATTACCATAATTATTCATGAATTAGTATACTATCAGAGGACAGTGTTTTCTAATCCTTCAATATGCACCAAATTTGGAGACAGCCTATGAGAATTACAGCTGACAATCCTTTATTATCATAATTATTCATTTAACTCTTTAACTCCTGCCCCCAATCAGCAGGAAAACATCCTTCAATCCCTTATGTATGCATATTACACACCAAATTTGGGGGCAAACAATGAGAAGAAGGCTAGTGTTGTTTCCTTTAAGTTTCTTTACCTCAGTCTGGGCCTATGGAAACTTAACCCTTTGCTATCTCTCACATCACTAATAAAATTGTCTAGAGCAATATGGCTCTTCCCAAAATGCTTTCTTCAAAACAATCCTGGGATATAGGTAGTACAAGTATTTTTATTTTAATTGATTTTTAAATTTTTTACATTTCATTCATTTCTGGATATATTTCCCCCTCTTTTTACCTAGAAAAAGAGAAAAAGTTCAGCAAATCCAATTAACACACCAACCTTATGTGACAATATATACAACATTCCACACCTAGTCCTTTCCCCTTCTCTTCCCCCCTACACCTTCTGCCTCTGGAATGAAGGAAGGTGCATTTTCTCAACTTTTTCTAAGATCAACCTTGGTTGTTGCAAATACACAATGTCCAACTTTGGTTTTCTTCCTGTTTAATACAGTAGATAGAAAACCCTTGCCTGCAGTCAGGAAGTTTGTTGTTCAGTATTCAGTTGTGTCCCAACTCTGACCCCCATTTAGGGTTTTCTTGGCAAAGATACTAGAGTGGTTTGCCATTTCCTTCCCCAGCTCATTTTACAGATGAGGAAACTGAGGCAAACAGGTGAAGTGACTTGCCCAGGGTTGCCTAGTAAGGGTCAGACTCCAGATTTGAACTCAAGAAGATGTCTTCTTGACTTCAGGCCCAGTACTCTATCCACTTCCCCAGAGACATGACTGAACAACAAACAACAAAATCATAGTGTATGTTGTTTTCTTGGTTCTGTTTACTTTAAAGGTCAATCAACCTCTGAAGGGCAAAACTGAGAAACAAGATTTTCTCCTAGCCCTCAAGGCATATGCTCATTGGGCCTGATCCCACCCAACTGGGAGACCTAATTTTTAGAGTATAAACAGAATTCAGGCTGGGCAAGCCTTTTGCCTGGGGAAGGAACCCCTTCCTTTGGTCCCCTCCATGATTTCCCCTGTCCAGATTCCTTGAGGCTGCTGAACCTCATGATCAAGCCACATTCTCAGCAGCAGGAGCTCAAGATGTGTAGCCCACCTCCTCATTAAATGTGCACCGATCAGGGTTGAATTTCACCTGTCAGGGGGAGTTGCCTTTCAGGAGGGATTTAAGGCATTTCATGATCTCCCTTAGGTTACCTAGAGAAACCACTGATTTGCAATTTATTGATTGCTGGCTAGCCTGATTAATAAATTGACTATTAATTACACAGAAACTCTTTCAGGGTTTTCATTTGTCACAGCAATAATCTGATGGGGTGTGTGTGTGTGTGTGTGTGTGTGTGTGTGTGTGTGTGTGTGTGTGTGTGTGTGTGTGTGTAATGGGGAGGGATCAGTCCCACCTTTTCAATACGGGTGACAACAATAGAGATTGGTGGTGAGTGGACTGTAGTAGATAACAACACTGACTTACGTATAAGAAATGGCATAAAGGACATTCTGGGAAATGTATGATTGGAAAAAGAGGTGAGTCAGTCATCTAGCAAGAGCAAGGAATGGGAAGCCCAGTGATATACTGGTATCCATGGGAAAGATCCAGAAGGTCTCCCTCCATTACATTGGGCAGGTGCTAAATGGAGAACAAGAGTCATGAAGGTCAATGGGTTAAGTTGACACCATTAGAGGAATTACTTCCAATGAATGAAATCACACATCCAATGCAATATTGACCTATAAGAAAAAGTTGATTCTAGAATTGCCAGTTCATGCAGTGTATCTGTATGATACCCAAAGGGGATATATAAGGGAAGGTGCCTTTATTAAGTGCCTATCACATGCTAGGAGTTGTGCAAAACATTTTGCAATTATTATTTAATTTAATTCTCACAACAGCCCTGGGAGGTAAATGCTATTATTATCCCCATTTTGCAGTTAAAGAAAGTAAGGCAAACAGAGGTTAAGTAACTTGCCCAAGGTCACTTAGAGTTTAGTGTGGTGCTTAATAAATGCTTATTCTCTTCCCTTCTCCCTACTTAACTATGTAATGCTGGGCAATTCACTTTGTGGTTCTGAATCTTAGTTTCCTTACCTATAAATAGACGAACTTGAAAAGAACAACTGGGTTTTAGCCCCAGGGCGGCAGGGCCAGCAGCCGGCTGGAGGAACCCCAGAACACCAGGAACTGTGGCGATTCCAGAATTATCAACATAGACATGCCTAGGACAAAGTAAGAGGTTAGTGTCCTATGGACTTTGGGACCTGTATTGGGGGAATGCGGCAGCTCCCTCCCCTGGGGGCTAGAAGCTGCTGAGGAGACACGCCACTGTGTAGTTTTCAGAGGCATTTCCGGCTCCCAGCCTACAAATCGTGGGGAGATCCAGTGATCAGTCTTGGGGGGTAATCGCTCTTGCTTTAACCTCCCTGGATCTGGATTGTGATCTAGGGTGGAAGCTGTGGGTGGGTTTACAGCTTGCCAGAAACGGAAGTTGCCCCCCACACGTTCGGGACGAAAATTCCTCTAGCTGGCCTTAAAGCCATAGTGTGGCAACAAGCCCAAAAGTCAAGCAATTAAGTGGCAACATGCCAAGGCAAAGGAAACAGAAAAATGCAACCCTAGACTCCTATTTTGGGGGCATAGAGCGGGAAAAGGACTGTGAGGTCAGAAGTCCTGCTCCAAAAGCCCCAGGGGAAAACATGAGCGGGTTGCAGGCCATAGAGGACCTTAAGAAGGACTTTAAAAATCAAATAAGAGAAGTGGAGGAAAAATTGGAAAGAGAAATGAGAAGGATGCAGGAAAAGTATGAAATGAGGGTCAACAGCCTGACTGAGGAAAACAACACCTTAAAAAATAGACTAACTCAAATGGCAAAGGAGGCCCAAAAGGGCAATGAGGAGAAGAATGCCTTAAAAAGTCGAATTTGCCAGATGGAAAAAGAATCTCAAAAGTTCACTGAGGAGATTCATTCCTTCAGAGTTAGACTGGAGCAAATGGAACCTAATGACTTTATGAGAAATCAAGATGCTATTAAGCAGATCCAAACAAATGAAAGATTAGAAGGCAATGTGAAATATCTCATGGGAAAAACCACTGACCTGGAAAATAGATCCAGGAGAGACAATTTAAAAATTATTGGACTACCTGAAAGCCATGATCAAAGAAAGAACCTAGAAATCACCCTTCAAGAAATTCTCAAGGAAACTGCCCTGATGTTTTAGATCCAGAGGGCAAAATAGAGGTTGAAAGAATCCACAGATCACCTCCTGAAAAAGATCCCAAAAAGAAAACTCCCAGGAATATTATAGCCAGGTTCCAGAATCCCCAGATCAAGGAGAAAATACTACAAGCAGCCAGGAAGAAACAATTTCAATATTGTGGAAACACAATCAGAATAGCCCAGGACCTGGCAGCTTCTACACTGAGGGATCGAAGGGCATGGAATATGATATTCCAGAGGGCAAAAGAACTGGGAATGAACCAAGGGTCACCTACCCAGCAAAACTGAGTATTTTGTTTCAGGGGAAAATATGGTCATTCAGTGGAATAGAGGACTTTCAAGCATTCTTGAGGAAAAAACCAGAATTGAATAGAAAATTTGACATCCAGACACAAGAGGGAAGAGATGCCTGAGAAGGTAATCAGGGAAAAGAAATCAAAAGGAACTTATCAAAGTTGAACTATTTACATTCCTATATGGGAAAGCAATAACTGTGACTGATGATATCTTTCTCACTATGAAAATAATGGAAGAAGGGGGTGTGGTCATATGAATACATATGTGAATATGTGTGTATATGGTTACAGTTATATATGGATAGAGGGCATAGGTTGAATTTGTTGGGAAGGGAGAATACTCAAGGGATGAAATTATGAGGTGAGAGAGGAAAGTGGCAAGAGGAGATGGGGAGAGACAGGGTAGGGTAAACTATCCCATGTAGAAGAAGCAAGGGGAAGTGGTTGCAAAGGAGGGGAGAATAAGGAAGGCTAAAAAGGCAAAACCACATTCACATTGAATTTGGTTCAGGGAGAAAATGACATACATACTAAATGGGATATCTCAACCTGCAGCAGGATAGGGGGTAGGGGGATGAGAGGAGGGATGATGGATGGGAGGGCATCCTTGGGGTGAGGGGAGGTTGGAAGTACCCACTATAGAAGAGGGACAGGATCATGTAGGGAATGGACCAGGTGGGGGGTGGGATGAGTGGGAGGGAATTATAAGCAGCCTTGTACAATATATCTACTATGATAATGTTTTGCATAGCTAGACATGTACAACATATACTGAATTACTTATATCCCAAGAAGGAATGGGTGACAAGGGAGGAAGGAAATGGATCTGAAATTCGAGGTTGTAACATTAAATGTTTCAAATATATATATAATACTATTATTAATACTCTTTTGCTTGTAATTGGGAGATAAGATGTGCAGGCATTGGGACACAAAGATTCATCTTCCTCTAATGGAAAAGTCGATGGGGGTATGGGAGAAGGTATGGGAGAGAGCAGATTGGAGGAAGCGATATCTTGTGGGACTACTATTCTGGGAGGTTGGGTAGGGGAATAATGGGGGGAAAATGATTGTAACTCAAAATCTGGTGGAAATGAATGATGTAAAACAGAAGTTAATAAAGCATTTGTTTATTAAAAAAAAAAAAAAGAAAAGAAAAAAACAATTGGCTCCGTGCTTTTGGCAGTAAAGTAAGTTGCAGGTGAGGAATTTCTTCTCCCAGTGCAGATTTATCCCTATTCTGCAGTTTATAATAATAACCAGTCCAATCCAAACAACATTTAGTGCCTTATGTTGTGTTAAGTGTTAGGGATACAATCAATAAAAAGATAGTTCCTGCCCTCAATGAGCTTACAGTCTAAAGGGGGACGTAACCCTTAAAAGGAGGCAGGAAAGTGAGAAAGGGTGGTTCTGGGGGGGGAGACTAAAAATAATGATAACTGATATTTATATGGTGCTTTAAGGTTTGCAAAGTGCTTTACAATCAAGTTATTTTCCTACCAACCTGGGAAGTGAGTGCTATTATTGTCCTAATTTTAAAGGTAAGGAAACTGAGGCAGGCAAGTGACTTGCTGGGGTCTAAGAGCTAGTAAGTGTCAGGAGGGATTTGAACTCAGGTCTTTCTGACTCCAGGGCCCAGCCCTCTATCTACTGCACAATGTAGCTACAATTTATAGTTTTAGAAAGTTCCCTGGAGGCAGTAAAAGCTAAGTGGTTTTTTGTGTTGTTGTTTCTGTTTTTTTTCTTTTTGGAGGGCAACTGGGGTTATGCTTGCCCAAGGTCACATGGCTAGTAAGTGTGTCAAGTGTCTGAAGTTGGATTTGAACTCAGGTCTTCCTAACTCCAGGGCCAGTGCTCTCCATTCACCTAGGTGCCCCCAAAGCTAAGTATTTTGCTCAGGGTCCAGTGTGTGCCAGACTTTAGACCAGGTCATTTTGACTCTGAGGTTAGTGTCTTCTTTACCACCTCAAACTCTTTAAATGGAAGTTATTAATGCTTGCAGGATTGACTAGAGAGAGGTAGAAAGTGGAGTCAGGGAGAACCGGCCTCAGAGATGTACTAGCTAATGTATGTGGGGCATGAATGAATCCAGGAATAATTTAAATGAACCCTCTGTATCCCTGGGAAAGCCACTGCCTTCTCTGGGTCTCAACTGCTTCCTCTTTAAAATGAGAGGGCTGGAAAGAATTGATTTAGCAGAGTGAACACTGTGTTGTTGTTGTTCAGTCATTTCCAACAGCATCTGACTTTTTGTGACCCCATCTGGGGTTTTGTTGGCAAAGATACTGGAGTGGTTTGCCATCTCCTTTTCCAGCTCATTTTTCAGATGAGGAAACCGAGGCAAACAGGGTGAAGTGACTTTCCCAGGGTCACACAGCCAGTCTGAGGCTGGATTTGAAATCAAGAAGATGAGTCTTCCTGATTCCAAGCCAAGTACTCTATCCACTGTGTCACCTAGCTGCCCAAATGTGGATGCCATAGTTGGAGTCATAAAGATCTGAGTTCAAATCCTTTCTCTGACACTTACCAGCTGTGTGACCCTGGGCAAGTCACTTAACTTATCTCAGCCTCAGTTCCCCCAACTGAAAGGGGATGGTAGGATTTGTGTGAGGATCAAATGAAATAATGTATATAAAGTGTTTTGCAGAGCTTAAGGTGCTATATTAATGGTAGCCATTATTGTTGTTACCTCTATGTGTCCTTGGGTGTATTACTTCCTGTTTCCGGACCTCAGTTGCCTCCCTTTTAATATGAGAGGGGAAGAAAGAGGCAGTTTGGTGTAATGGGAGAGTGGGTCTCAGAGACTGTGGATGACCTGGGGTCAAGTATTACCTCTGACTCATACAGAACATACTGCCTCAGGCAAATCTGTAACTGTAAGTTGAAGAACATTGGCAAATCTGCTTTGGCAGAGGGAGTTTCCTCACCTAAGGAATTCCCTAAATTAAAGAAATCAGAAGTCCAGACCCTTCTGCCTCCCTGTGGGGGAGGGAAGGAGACAGAGAGAGACACACAGACAGAGAGACAGAGAGACACAGAAAGACAGGGGAGGGGAGGGGAGAGGACAGAGAGGAGTGGAGTGAAGAGAGGGGAGACAGAGACAGAGTCACACACATACATACACACAGAGACAGAGAGGAAGAGAGGACTGGACAGGACACAGAGGTCAGGGGTGGGGAGAGAGGAAAGAGGAGAGAGAGGGGAGACAGAGGGGGGGGAAGAGAGAGAGAGAGAGAGAGAGAGAGTTGAACTAGAGCAGGGGGCTTTTAATAGGGGGTCTGTGAATTTGTTTTTGCTTTTTTTTATATTTTGATAACTGTATTTGAATATAATTGCTTTGCTTAGTGATCCTATGCATTTTTATTTTATGCATTCAAAAACCTTTCTCTGAGAAAGGGTCTCTGGGCTTCAGCAGATGGCTAAAGTGGTCCATGACACAAACAAAATTGAGAAGCCCTGGACTAGATGGAGTCTCAGGTCCTTTCCAGCTGTGATATTCTGTGGCATGATCAAGCCCCAGGACTAGGATGGCAGCAGCAGGAATGGAGAAGGGACCCATAGGACAGAAGAATCAACAAGACTCAGTAACTGATTAGATACAAGAGAGGAAGACTGAATAAAAGAATAAGCAGGAAAGGAAGCAATGAATGCAGGTGACTGGGAATCCTCACAAGGGAAGTGATTAGGAAAATAGGAAGCTTTCTGAGAAAGAGAACATTTTGAAGAAGCCTGTACTAATAGCTTAAAGACATGGAAGAATGATCGTGACAGCAGTACCTTCTGGTGGCATGAAGGTGAGCCCATTTTCTAGGAGAACAATGACAGCTGAGTTTGCAGCAAGCAGCTCACATTTCTCCAGAGCTCCTAAGGTTGACAAAGAGCTGCCAGGTAGGTGCCGGAGATCTTTAAGCAGAGCCTGAGTTCTGTTCTGAGGGAGCTTGAAGAAGGTTAGGGCTCAGACCTAGATGATCTGTGAAGTCCCTCCTAATACTGAGATCCTAGTGGAAGTCACTAGACATTATTCTCCATTTTACAGGTGTGAAAAGTGAGTTTCAGAGATAGGAAGTGGCTTGTTCATAGTCACACAGCTCAGAAATATCAGAACTCCATCTCACACCTCCTAGATCCAGGGCCCTTTCTACTGAACAAAGTGGGTACGCACTCAGTCTGTTAATTGAGTTAATTAACAGAGTTCAGTTTTGGAGATATTTTGTAAGACTGGAAATATGTCATTTTGTATTGCAATATGTAATTGTATCTACAATGCAGATGAGAAGGGAGCTGAAATTAGGGGGCACCATCCACATAGAAGGTTATGGTTGAAGCTATGAGGATGAACCAGTTCTCTGAGAAAGTGTGTCAAATAGGTTGAGGATCAAAGGCCTTTCAGGGAATGGTTATATTAAGGAGATGGGAAGGAAAGAACTCAGGATAGGGGCGATAAAAGGAGTAGTCAAAGGGGTAGGAAGTGAACCAGAAGGCAACAGTGTCATGGAAACCAAGGAGGGGAAAGGAAAAGACCATTGAATGTGTTAAGTCAAGGAGTTGTGGCTACCAAAGTAAGATTGCGGAGGGCTGAGGAGTGTGTATGAAAGTATACACAAGAGACAGAGGGATAGAAGAGAGAAGAAAAGATAGATATGAGAGAGACAGGGAGAGCTACTCATTTGAAGAATTTCTCAATGAAAGTGGGAAGACGGTAATTAGATGTTAAACCAGGAACGAATGAAGTTCTTTTAAAAACCCCATTAGAATAGAAAGAACAGGAGTCAAGAATTACTAACTAGCTGTGAGACCTTGAGAAAGTCACTTATCTACTTTGAGCTTAAGGCCTTTCTGGTCTTTGACCAGGCCCTTGGGCAAATAAATGCCAAACTTGGAAATAAGGGTATACCACCTATCTAGCCTGTCAGTCCCCTACTCTGTCTTTTTGCTCCCCATGGCAGTGACCAGAAGCAGGTTACATTCAGAGGCTGCTGGGTTAGTTAATCATTAAGGGTCCCTGACAACTCTTAAGCTCTGTAGGGAAACCTGAGGATTTCCGGGTAACAGCCACCAGAGAATGGAGATGTTGGAGAGGGAAGGGAGCCTCAAGGAAGTAAGATTCTTAGGGACTGCTAGTCTCCAGCACAGGTGGGGATTTTAGTTTTAAGAGAAAGGACACAACTTTCTCTGAGAGTTGGGGGAATGGAAAAGTTGGATCTTAGAGGCTGAGACAGTTGATGTGAAGAGAAAGAAAGAGAAGGAAATTCGTGCTTGATAGCCTGTCTTTTCCAAAGACACAACCCCTCCTATATTGCCCCTTCAAGCACCAGATGGTCTTGTGGGAAAAGGGCAACTATAATTCATATCTCCTAATACAGATCAATAGCAGCTCCTGAACCCAATTGGGGAAGCACATACTGTCTGCCCTATCTACTAATGATGTGGTGATGGAATGTGCTCTGAGTTTTAAAAAGCCAAGGGTCAGGAAGCTGACATTAGCCAGAGAGAGTTTGGGAAGGAGTGGAGTCAGGTGTCAGTGGTCATGGAAGGGTCTGACCAACCTGCTACAAGATACTTTATGAGTCAGCTTTGCAAGGAGCTACTGTTCCCTTCTCTTACTCCTTGCTTATCCTAAGTAGTCTCCAGCTTCAGAGCCAGAATTCAAACCTAGTTCCTCTGACTCTGAAGGGGCAGGTGTATTGGGGTAGAAGATGCACTGAATTTGCCATCAGGATCTAGGCTCAGTTTCCGTGCTCTGTTCCTTGCCACCTCTGTAACCTCAGTCAAGTCTCTTCATTTCTCTGGTCTTCATTTTCTTCATTTACAAAATGATGAGTTTGAACCAAGATGATACGTGAGATCTCTTCCAGTTCCCATGTGCTGAGTGACCCTAGACAAGTCACTTAATGCCCCTGACCTTCAGTTTCTTCATCTGTTATATGGGAATAATACCTGCCTCAAAAGTTTGATGTAATGGGAAAAGTACTTTGCAAACTATAAAAGGCTATAGAAGGATATATTAGGAGTTGCTTCCAGGAAATCCTGATTTTAGAACTGTTGAGAGTGAGGAGATGGCCTAGGCTAGACTTCTTTGCTATGCCTCAATGTTTATGAATCTACCTCCATTTACCTGGCTCCACTTTCTCCAGCTTCCACCAGATCTCAGAATGACATGTTGGATGTATTGGCACTTGATTGTAGGAGGGGATAGGGAGAGGACTCTTCTTCCAGAGCAGGCCTGGCCCTAGTAAAATGCTTCTGAGTTTGACAGTGAAAGTGCTAAGCTGGTCTGGGAGGCCTCTGGAACTAGCTCTAGCAATCACTCCAGATACATCCCCAGAGGCCAGGGTGCTGCAGAGGCAGTTTCTAGGGACTCTCCCCTGCATTGAAGGTTTTCAATCCTGCCATTGTAGGCCCTGGGATAAATGTCCAGTTGTGGAGTCCCAAAAGGTTGTGGGAACATCCTCCCCTCTCCTCAGCACTCAATGCTCGGTCTACCTGTGGTTGACTCACCTGTCCACAAACCCTCTCTGGGCAGGGCTTGTCCTGGGAGCGCCCTGTCTTAGGGCTCTTTGGCTGAGCTCCACACAGGTAGCAGTTGACTGCAGAAACTCCAGGTGAAGTCAATCTGTCTTATTTATGCCAGTCTGCCCCACCCCCTACCTCCCCACCCCTTTCTGGGGACTGGAACAAGCCAAGGAGCTTAGTCCCTCTTTTCTCATCACAACCTTTCCTTATGGGTTGGGCTGAGTTAAAGTTTCCTATCCACCCCTTCCCCATCAAATTTCTATTTGGAGGCTTGTCAGTTACTTATTTAGGGGCCCCAAGCGCAGGAGCAACTGTGCCCTCTACTTCTGACCCCCCCGGGACTGACCAGGACTAGCTCAAGGCTGGGTTGTGAGCACCTCAGAGAGAAACTGGTGCAACCTGTCCCAGTTCAATGCATTTCTGCACAACTGGGTGTGTGCTTCAGGGGTCTGGTGGAAAGCTGCTGAGACACTAAGCTAAGGGAATGAGGAAGCACCCAGGATGAGAGAGGCCAGGGAAGGCTATTTAAGCTGATGGAAATTTTTCACATTCTTCCCTCTGAAGTACAAGTTGATGTACTACCAGGGCATCTTTCTAGTCTTCCCTGCCCCCACCATCAACCTTCTGCCAAAGAAGGGGAGGAAGTATAAACATCCTCCCCAACATAATGGCTTGGTCAGACACATTGTGACTAGCTTGAGGCTGTTTGGCAGTGAATAGAGTGTAAGATCTAGGGTTAGGAAGACCCAGGTTCATATCTCCTCTGACACCTCCTGGCAGGTGAAGGTGGGCAATTACCTTTCTGAATTTCCATTTCCCTACCTGTAAAATGAAATAATATCAGTAATTTTTATCTCACCCAGTTGCTGCAAAAATCACATGAGATAAAAAAGCTCTTGACCACCTTAAGGCCTCCTACTATTTCTTTTTGCTTTTTGGAGGAGGGAAGGTAGGGCAATTGGGGTTGTGTTAAGCCTCTGAGGCTAGATTTGAACTCAGATCCTCCTAACTCCAGGGCTCTATTCACTTCGCCACTTAGTCACCCCCCCTATTATTTCTTTAAAGCATCAATTATTATTTGGACTTGGAAGGGGTCCTTAGAACTCATGAGCATTTGGTTCAGCTTCTGATGAAACAGCTGAGGTCCCAGGGAGGTCCATTGACATGGCCAGTAAGTGGCTAGTATGAGATTCAAACTCGGGTCTCCCCACTCCAGAATCTAATGCTTTTTTTCCCTAGGCAACACTGCCTGAGCCTCTACTGTCTTGAGGGTTTCCTTCCAAAATTTCCCTGGGCTTCAGCTTTCTCTTCTGTAAAACTGACTTCGTTAGGTCATGGGATTTTAGAGTGGGATGGGACTTCAGAATTTTACAAATAAGGAGGCTAAGATTCAGTGAGAAGTGACTTGTCCAAAGCCCTAATGACACAAACCTTGTCGTAGGATGTTTGAATGTAAGGTAGCCTCAAACCAGCTCTTCTCACCTCCCACCTGGGGAGAGGGGAAGGTAATAAGAGTAAAGAGTAAAGAATTCAAAGATTTGACCTTCAGGAACAGAAAGAAAAGGATCTACCCAATTTCTTTTCCCACCCCACTCTCCCTCTTCTCCCTTCCTCATCCATCATTACTCCAAATGCTCAATGGGCAAGTTGGAGAGCCAGTCACGGTCAATAATCTCACACTAGGCTTGTTTATTTCCAAAGCCAAGAAAAACCCACTTTCTGTCCTCTCTAAATAACATACAGCAGTTAGCCCACACCCTATCCCTCCTGTGGGTGCCTTAGTACAGAATATAAGTTAACAGATTCTCAAAAAACAACGTGTAGTGAAAATACACACAAGTTTCATATACATAGAGCCAGGGCTGGGCTTGGAGGTAGTGTAAAGCACATTTCTTATAAGGAGATGGGCAGATACCATTCCCTGGACTCAGCAACAGATATGCAGGGATATTTTAAGTTCTCTAGCAGGCTACACATCCATTCTTCTGTTCCCTACCTTTTCCCCGACAAGCTGTGCCTTGTTTCCTCAAAACTTCTTCTGTGCACTCCTCACTGGGCACAACTAATTGTACCATACACTGATAGCATTCATAATCCTTGTCACCTAATGGAGCACTCTGACCCCCAGGGGACAGAGATGGGCAGCTCCCCTGGCCCTGGTCTGTGCTCAGGAATGTCACTCACCTGACCCTGGGCCCTAAGGAAGGACTTTTGGGGGGAGACACATTGCTTCCAAAGCAGATGACCCTGCCTTGAACTAGATTGGCTAGACATAATCCTTCTCTTCCTCTCTCCCTCTCTTCTCACATATCAGTTAACCATTAAACTCATTTGCTACAAATCATTCACTGACACTACCTCCCATTATTCTCTTTCATATTTTTTTGGAGGGGGAAGGCAAGGCAATTGGGGTTAAGTGACTTGCCCAAGGTCACACAGCTAGTTAAATGTCAAATGTCTGAGGCTGGATTTGAACTCAAGTCCTTGTGCTCATTCACTGAGCCACCTAGCTGCCCCGCTTCCCCTTATTCTCAATCCCTTAGCTATAGATTTTAAAACCCCAGTGATATTTATGGCGAACAATTTCTTTGAGGAGATAAATTGGGGGAATAGGGTGAGATCTGTGAGAATTCCTCCTCCTAAGCCCATTGGCAGGCCTGGCTAAGCTAATGACTCCAAAGCCAAGCCCTAGAACCTGGGTCTTCTGGCTCCTTTGTGTTCTGATCCCAAAATCATGGCTAAGAAGACCTAGACTTGAATTGTAAAGCAAGTCCCATTCACCATTCCCCTTGATATATGACTCATCTTCCCCTATTCCTAGCCTAAGGAAATGGAAAAAAATACAGTGTCCCCTCCCTCTTCCTCTACTCCAGGCAAACAGCATCCAAGGCACTTTCGATCTTCTTGGGACCCCACGTTACTGAAGTAGCTCTGGGTGGGAGTGGGTCAGGGGGCTCTTCCATTTTGGGGAGTGAAAACTTTGGGACTGGCTGTAGTCAAAGGACCACCCCCCCCCAATTCCCCTAGGACATAGCCAGGCCCTCTCCCAGAAGTGGCAAGCACTTAGAGCAAGATTGGAGGGTCAGCCAGATGTAAACTTCATCTGTTCTATGGGGCCCCATTAGGAATCCCATGGGGGTCCAATTAGGACTTATAACTCTTGGTAGACCTGGGGGTTGGGGACAGTATCCTTGCTATTGTAGTCTGCTCACAGGTTATTTATGGTTTGAACTTTTAAAAATCTCATAAAATTTTTTGCATAAATTTTGGGGGGCATAGGTTCTAACCTGCCAGAAACTTGGACTTTGGCTAATCAGGGATCCTAGTCAAGTGTCTTCCCTTTTATTCCCCTCCCCTCCAACATCTAAGTCAATCCAGGTGTTAATGACAGTGTTGTGTCAAACAAAAACCCAACAGGAGCCTTTCATTCTCTCCAGAAGACTGCTTCTCATTTGTCCATCTGTCTTTCAGCTAAGTTCCAGCCAACTGAGGCAGGCAAAGAGCTCAGGATGTGGCTTTTCGATGTGCTCCAGAGTATACGTAGGAAATGGGTTGTCGGGTTCCAGGCCGCACTGTGAAGGTGTTGAGGGGACTGCCATATTTAGGTGTGCTGGGGGAAGACCTGGGATTGGGAAAAGAGGTAGTCAGAGCATTGTAGGCAGCTGGTCTGATGAAGTTCCCCCACCCCCACAAATCCCAACACAGACACACACACACACACACACTGTCCATGGTGCTACATTATTGCCAAGGAAAAGAAATTCCACGAGTATTTAAGCATCTTCAGCCTAGCCCCATGTTCCCAGTCCCGTGTCCCTCACTCTAATAGCCTGGGCCCATTTTTCCTCAACAGTGTCTCACAGAAATGGCTGCCTAATGTCGCAATGTGTGGACAAGGACAGTCCAGAATAAGTATATGTTGATAAAACTGCCAGCCTCTGAAATTCTAGGGTTCTATACCAAAAACAGTCTAAAGTTATGAGATTTCAGGAAGAGTAGAAATAGAGGGTACTGGGTGAAGAAGGAATCTAAGAAAAAGGTGGGAAGGAATGAAGGAAAGGTAAATAAACAATCCCAAACTAGAAGGGATTAACATTCCTTAAAAAAAAAAAAAAAATACTATTCTCCACAGTGTTTCTTCCAAACCTTTTTATCCCTCCTCAACCCTTCCATGGCTCCCACTCCCCCCACCCTCTCCACTGAGATCCTTGACTTATACTTTATATAAAAAATTAAGGCTGTTTGCCAGGAGCTCTCTTTTCTTCCCTCTTCCTCCTCTCCTATCACTCAGATGACTTCTGCCATTATCTCACACCATGAGGTGGTCTTACTCCTTACCAAGGCTAAACCCTGCTATCTCTTCTATCAATCCCATTTCATCTCATCTCCTCCAACAGATTGCCCTCCCTGAAACCCCCATTTTGTCACTTATTTTTTTGAGGGGGGAAGGCAAGGCAATTGGGTTTAAGTAACTTTCCAAGGTCACACAGCTAGTAAGTGTGTCAAATGTGTCTGAGGGGGGATTTGAACTCAGATCCTCCTGACTCCAGGGCCAGTGCTCTATTCACTGCACGATTTTCAATCTCTCCCTGTCTACTGGTTCATTCCCTACTGCCTACAAACATACCTGTCTACCCCATCCTCAAAAAGCCCTCACTTGATTTTTTCATCCTAGAAAGGTGATAGAAATCACCTATATTTCTCTTTTTCTCTGTGTAGCTAAACTCCTCGGGAAAAGTCACCCCAGTATCTCCACTTTCTCTCCTTTCACTCTCTTCTAAACCCTCTACCTCTAGACTTATCATTGCACCAAAACTGCTCTCTCCGGAGTTGCCAATGATATTAGCTGCCAGTTTCAGTGGGCTTTCCTCCATGCTCATTCTCCTTGACCTCTCTGCAGTTTTTGTCACTGCCAATCACTCTCTCCTCCTCGATACTCCTTTCTTTCTAGGTTTTTGGAACATCACTCTCTTCTGGTTCTCCTCCTGCCTATCTGACTGCTTTTTCTCCACCTCCTTTGCTCGATTCTCTTCCAGATTGTACCCTCTGACCACAGATGTCCCACAGGATTCTGTCCTCAGCCCTCTTCTCTTCTCCCTCCATATGATTGCACTTGGTGATCTCATCAGCTCCCATAGATTTAATTACCATCTCTAAGATGACAATTCTCAAATCTACCTTTCCCACCCCAATCTTTCTGCTGACCTTCAATCTCACATCTCTAATGGCCTTTCTGACATTTCAAATGGATGCCCTATAAACATCTTAAACTCAACATATCCAAAACAGAATTCATTATCTTTTCCCTTAAACCCTCTCCCCCTACTTTACCTATTACTGTGGAGGGCAACACCTCTTCAGGCTTACACTCTTGGAGTTACCCTCCAATCCTCACTCTCTCAAAGTGTTGCCAAGGCTTCTAGATTTCACTTTTGCAACATTCCTTGACTATGCCCCCTTCTCTTCTCTGACACCTACACCACTCTGGTTCAGTCCATCATTATGACTGCCATCACTGCTGGTGGGTAAGCCTGACTCAAATCTCTCCCCAATCCAATCCATCCTCCATTCAGCCACCAAAGTGATTTTCCTATAGCACAGATTTGATCATGACCAACCCCCCCTGCCCCGGCCAACTCCATTAAACTCTAGTGGCTCCCTGTTGCTTCCAGGATCCAATACAAAATGCTTTCTTTGGCATTCAAAGCCCTTTATAACCTAACTGCTCCTCCCTACTTTTCCAGTTCTTACAGCTTACTCCTCTCCATCTTCTCTCTTAAGAACAAGTTTCTTTCCGGTTCAGGTATTTTCTCTAGCTGCCCTCCATGCCTGGAATGCTCTCCCTCCTCAATTCCACCTACTAAACTGGATTCCTTTAAGCACCAACTAAAATCCTATCTCCTACAGGAAGCCTTTTTCAACCCTTCTTAATTCTAGCACCTTCTTTCTGTTCATTAATTCCTGTTTATCTTACATATAGCCTGTTTGTTTAGATTTGTTTGTATGTTGTCCTCCCCATTAGATGGGAGTTCTGTGAAGGCAGGGGCTGTCTTTTACCTCTTTTTGTATCCTCAGTCACATATGCCAGGCACTATGCCTGGCATATAGTATGTGCTTAATAAATGTTTACTGACTGATTGATCCTTCCCCTTCTCCCCCACCACTGGAGGGGCAGGTTGGGGGAAGGAGGAACATTTCTTTACACTCCTTAATAGGTCACACATAGCAGAGCTGCTGAAACAGTGGCCCCTGTGGTCATAGTGAAAAGAACACAGATTTGTAGTTAGAAGCTCTGGATTTGTACCCTTATCCTACCACTTAATATGCTCTATGAGTTCAGGCATGCTACATTTCTGGGTAACAGTTTCCTCATCTGCAAAATGGGGATGATACTTGAACTATATATCACCTAAGTGTGATGCTTCTGTCTTGTAGGATACCCAGTGGAAGTCTGAGAAGTTATCTCATCCCCTTAATGATGTCAAGAAACAGGCCCTTAGAAGAAGAAGATGCTAAGTCTAGTGCAGGTGGGTTTGGGGAAGAGACTATCCAAGATACCCAGAGGTCTAGCAAGGAAGGGACAAACGGCAGAAGGTATCACTACCCCAGTAGCTCTGTCTTGTGACTTGTATTTGAGAGCAGATAAAGAAGCCCTCAAGGAGGCCTGCAGCTGGGGTCTGGCAGTGAATACTGGTCTCTTTCTATATAAGGAAGAAGGAAAAGAGAAGAGAGGGATGGTGGAAGAAAAATAGAAGAGTCGAGGAAGATATTACCAGCATCTGAAAACCATTACTGGGTATGAGGGGAGAAATCCCAAAGGGTCCCTAGCAAGTCACTTTTGATGAGGTTGCTGTAAGTAGCTTATCACAGTCTGGCTTGGCTTGGCTGCCCCTCCCTTTCCAACATCTTCCCGAGTTTACCCCAGGACTCACCTGCTAGCTGCTGGGGCAAAGCTGTAGTCCGTATTAGATACTTTGTACATATTCTCCCCAGGTCCACCACTGCCAACTCCCCCTCCTGCATAGGGTCCATTCCTTCCAGTCCCTTCTAGGGATAGCCTTCGGGAATGCAGACCCCCGGGTGTCCGGCCTGAAGAATTAACCCGTCGCATCTCTGTTCCTCCATGCCCAGACCCATAGGTCCCACCAGGTTGAGGCCCAAAGGCATTTGGGGTACTCAGGCTTCGGGCAGTGCCACCTCCTGGGCCACAGCGTGGGGGTCCAGGGCTTCTCCTCGGCTCATTGAGGTATAGGCGTTTCTTAATGAGGGATCGGCCCCCACCTGAGAAGCGTTCCAAACCCCCAAACCCACTGTAGTGGACACCAGGGTAGTAGCGGGAGTAGCTATTTCCTGGCGATCCTGAAGGTGATGGCCGCTCGTATCCTGGAAGCCCCAAGTCCAGGGTCTGGCCATAGTCTGAGAAGCTGTTTCTCAGAGGAGAACCCCTATGGCCCAGGTAGGCTGGGGTTGGGACCGGAGCTGGGGTGGGAACAGGAGGTGGGTTAGAAAGATCAGCATCATTGCTGAACTCAGGGGGTGGTGGGATGACCTCAAAGTTGAATTCTTCTTCCTCTTCCTCCCCTCCCTTGTATGACGGGGAGGATGGCGAAGAGAAGGACTTGGGCAGCAGGTGGCTTTGGGGGCTGTAGGAAGAAGCTGATCTCTCCTGGCCCAGGGAGGCCTGAGGCTCTTCCTTTGACCATCTCTGCCTGGGCTGGAATTCTGAAATCACTGGCCTTCTTGGAAATGGGGAGCCCCACTTGCTGGCTCTGTCATGCTGAGTTGGTATAGACATCTGGGTAGCTTGTTCTACCTCTCTCACGGGCTTGGGCACAACTGTGAAGGAGTTGGGTCTGATCTCACTGTAGATAATACTTTCAGAGGCAGACTCTGATTGATTTCTGTTGCCACGGAGACTCCCTGGCAATGAGGACCGGCCCAGGGCACTGCCCCTAGCCCGTCCCTTCTGGGCCCTCTGTTTGGCAGCGAGGAGTAAGGCCATTGGAGATCCCTTTTCCACCACCTCCCCTGTCACTGGGTGTCTGAGGACCTCCCTGTCTGACTGATCTTCTCCAGGAGTCTTGAGTGATAGGCTTTCATTTTCCTGTATTCCTTGAGGCTCCCTCTTGGCAAGGCTGGGTGTAGTTACTACAGCAGCCTCCTGGTCAGATTGTGCTTCGTTTTGGCCCTCATGGTATTTATAAAGAACCGGTACCTCCTTCTGGGCTAGGGGAATCTTTGGTGCAGGAGCTGGGGAAGGAGATGTTGCCAGCCTATCAGGTTTTGGAGGTACCAAAGGGGAACCCTTAGCCTGGAAGGAAGAAGATGCTGATGGTTGAGGCTCTGTGGCTTTCTCCGATGGTCTAACAGTCCTGGTTGTGGGGACGTCTGGGTCCTTCTCTGCTTCAGGCTTGGGTGGGGTAGGCAGAAATGGGACCTTCTTGGCCACTGGCTTAGGAAGCTTGGCATCCCCAGCCCCATTCTCAACTATCCTTCTGGCTTCTGGTGGGGGCTTAGGGGATGTGAGACCTGCAGCTGGCTTAGCTTCCTTCTCCAGTGAGGGGGACATCAAGGCTTCCAGCTCACTCCTAATGCGCTGGACACTTGGAGTTGGGGGGTCTGCTGGGGCATAGTCCACAGGTGGAAGACTCAGGTTTGGGGGAGATTCTTTCTTGGGTAAATTGGGGCTCTTGTCTCTGTTCTCTCCAACTTTGGAGGGAGGTGTGGAACTAGTCCCATTGCAGGGAGAGCGTTCTTCTCTCCTTGAGCCACAGAGGTAGGCAGCCAGCTCACTTCTCAGTTTGTCCATTTGTTTGGGATCCCGCCAGTCCACAGGATCTGAGGAGACCTCAGCCACTGGGGTGGGAGTTTTGGGTTTGGGGAGGGGAGAACTTGGTTTGGGGCCTTTCCCAAGACCTGTCACTGATACTGGGACCTTTCCGATCACAGGCAGAGGGGGAGCCTCTGGAGGGAGAGGGGGAGCCTCTGGAGGGAGAGGAGGGGCCTCTGGAGGGAGAGGGGGAGCCTCTGGAGGGAGAGGGGGAGCCTCTGGAGGGAGAGGGGGTGCTGGAGGTGGTAATGGAGAGGCTGGGGGTGGTGTTACTGTTTTGCTCTTCATTCTGGGGCTCGTTTGGTTAGGTTGAGGACTGGCTGGCACAGTGTCTTGAAGCTTCCTGGGGCCATCTGGCTCCCAAGTCCCATCAGGGTATGCCTGGGATGCAGGGCGGATATGAAAGCTGGGTGGTAAGGGAAGCCTGTTTGAGATCTTCTTAGGAATCTCCTTCTCCTCTTGGGGATCCCTAGGAGATTCTTGAACTGGGATGGATGAGGTCCTGACAGGTGCTGGGGGGGGTACCTTTAAGGAACGGGGGAAGGTAAGATGGGGGTCAGGCTTGGACTCAGTAGGAGGGGCAGCAGGGCTCCTGGGAGGGCTGTTCTTGTGGGCTTCAGACTGCCCTCCATTTAGCACAGTCTCTGATTTCCATTTGGAGACACCAGTGGAAGGGAAAAGCCCAGGTCCTGTTGGGGTACAAGGAGACTCTGGGACAGGGGGTCCCGGTGCTGGCACAGGAGGGGGTGGGGGTGCCAAAAAGGTGAGGGGTGGGGCTGGAGGGATAAAGTCCGGAGGGGTGGGGGTTGGTGGGGAGGAGAGTGTAGATGGGGGAGACAGAGCCCCAGGAACAGGTGGTGGAGGTGGGGCCATGTTGGGTGGGGGTGGGGGTTGAGGTTCCAGCAGAAAGGGAGGAGGTGGGGGTGCCATGGAAGGTGGGGGAGGGGGTGGAGACTCTGACTTAAACATGGAGACGTCAGGAGGGGGTCCTGGGGCTGGGCCCACAGGGGGCGGGGGGATGATGGGCTCTTCACCATAGTGCCCAGACCTCAGGTCACCCACAGAGCTGTACAGTCGGAGGTTACCATTGACTTGCAGGCTGCTGCCTATAAAGAAAGGAGAGAAGAGTAAGATAGGTCTGGGCCTTCCAGGGTGCCTACCTCATCGTGCTCCACTCCCAGGGAAGGCCACCCTGAAGGTAAGTGATCAGTTCCTGTTTCTCAGGTAGGAAAGATGGGGCAGCAGAGGCCTCAGCCCTGCACACCTGGCAGGGTGGGAGGACAATGTGACTTCACAGGATTGGGGGATGAGTGGCCAGCACAGCCCTATTCTGGGCCCACCTGACAAAGCTCTCCCAGCACAAGCACAAGAGACAGAGTAAAGGGGTTGGGAGGTGGGGGCAGTGAGAAGGGGGAAAAAATGCTACTTATTAGGGATAGGAGGGTTGGGCAGGGGGTAGGCCAAGATTTTCCCTTCCTCCCTCCCCCAAACAGGCCTTTTCTACCTATATCTTCTCCCCCACCCCCTCCAGTTCAGTTTTGCTGCATCAGCAGGCAGAGGATAGCAGAGTGTAGCTGGGTTCTCACAATCTGGGCGGGTTTGGAGGCAATAACTACTATCTGAGAGCCCCTATAGCCCAAAGGCAAGGGGACCCCAGGTACCTTTATTTGTCACTTCTTTGCCCACAAAATCCTCAGGGACAGATGGGGTTGGCACAGCCAGTCCATGGTTTTCCTGTGCATTCTAGAAGAAATCCAAGAATGGTGAGTAGGGAAAGATGATTCATCTTTTCTTTTTTTTTTTGCCTTTTGGAGGGCAGTTGGGGTTAAGTAACTTGCCCAAGGTCACACGGCTAGGTTTTTTTTTTTTTTGTTTGTGTTTGCGTTAAGTGTCTGAGGCTGGATCTGAAATCAGGTCCTTCTGACTCCAGGGCCGACGCTCTACTCACTGCGTCACCTAGCCGCCCCAGATTCATCTGTTTTTTAAATGGCTTTACCCTGGAGTCAGGAGGATGTGGGTTAAAATCTAGCCTTAGACACTTGACACTAGCTGTGTGACCCTGGGCAAGTCACTTAACCCCGAAGGCCTCGCCTTAAAAAAGAAAAAAAACAGTGGGGGGGACTTTTATAAAGTCACTCCTTTGACTCAAGAGCTTAAAATGGTTCCCCACTGTTACTATTAATTTTTTTTTTTAAGCAATTGGAATTAAGTGGGTCACATAGCTAATAAGTGTCTGAGACCAAATCTGAACTCAGGTCCTCCTGACGTCAAGGCCAGTGCTCAATTCACTGCACCACCTAGTTGCTCCTCCCCATTGCTTATTAGACAAAATCTAAACTGTTGAGCCTAGCTTTTATTTATTTGTTTGTTTGTTCTTTTCAATATTCATTTCCACAAGATTTTGAGTTATAAATTTTCTCCCTGTCTTTCCCCTACCCCCACCCCAAGTCAGCAAGCCTACTGAATACCCCTTCCCCCACTCTGCTCTCTCTTATATCCTCTCCCATCTCCCCCTTACTTTCTAGAAGGGGAAGATAGATTTCTATACCCCAGTGCCTACATATCTTATTTTCAGAGTTGTATGTGAAAATATATATATATATATATATATATATATATATATATATATATATATATATATATATATAGTAGGTTTTTGTTTTTTTTACTAGCCTAGCTTTTGAAGCCTCCATAGCTGACCCTGACCCACCTTATGTCAGATCAGCTTCCTCACTCTCTCTGTTTACCATACCATTTTGACTCCCAGGGTTTGCCCCTTACTTGGAATACCTACCATTCTCTCCTCTAGCTATGGCAAAACATTGATCAGGATGACTGGAAATGGCCCCAGATACAGTGGGAGACCTGGTGACTTTGCACAGCCCTGCCTCACTTAAACCCAATTCACTTGCAAGTCATGACATCACCTTTCTGATATCATTGGTCCTCTTTGTGAAGGAAGGACAAACAACAACATTCTAGCCGTGCAGATCCTATCCTTGCTTCAAAGCTCAGTTCAATTCTTGTATCCTCTGAAGTCTTGCTCTCTCCGACACAATGACTTCTCTGTTCTCTGACCCCCTCAGAGCACTTTGGGTCTGTATGACAACACACCGTTAATTTCAGTTTCACCTGTCCAGCTTTGTCTGTTGGACAGTAAACTCGTTGGGGGCAGGGATAACATCTCCTAGAATGCATAGCCCTTCTGGTGCTTAGTGGGGTGCTAGATAGGTGCATAGGTGATGTCTGCTGATGGACATAGCCAGGCCCCTGGAAGGATGGCATAATGGCTCCTAAAATCCAACATGAGAAATTCACGTTCCAGTGAAACTGGTCTTGCTATTTCCCGTCCGTGGCATTTTATGTCTTCTCTTTGTCTTCTCCCAGGTTGTCTCTCCTGCTTGGAACGCTGTATTTCACCAACACCCCTACTAGTACTTCCTCCTCCTCCTTCTTGCTTTTTGGAGGGCAATTGGGGTTAAGTGACTTGCCCAAGGTCATGAGCTAGTGTGTCTAGTGTCTGAGAGGTCAAATTTGAACTCAGATCCTCCTGACTCCAGGGCCGGTGCTCTATTCACTGTGCCACCTAGCCACCCCGCTCTTCTTCACCTCTAACTCTTGAAACTCCTACCTGTTTTCAAGGGTTTGCTCAAGTGCCATCTTCCATGAGAGGGTGTTCCCAACTCCCCCCAGTGGTTAGTACCACTTCCCCAAATTCTACATTTCACTTTCGATTGTGAGCTCCTTGAGGGCAGGTACTAT
This sequence comes from Gymnobelideus leadbeateri, assembly GCA_011680675.1. Taxonomy (NCBI): domain Eukaryota; kingdom Metazoa; phylum Chordata; class Mammalia; order Diprotodontia; family Petauridae; genus Gymnobelideus; species Gymnobelideus leadbeateri. The sequence goes on from WOXC01006421.1 coordinate 1,171,427, forward strand.
CTTTTGCTTTTTTATTTATTTATTTATTTGGTATTCTCAGTGCTTAGCAGTGTCTATCACACAGTAGGTGCTTAATAAATGTTTGACAGAATTTATTTTTGTATATATTTTGTATTCACTTACTTGGATATGTATTGAGGTCCCCCTCCCTACTTCCCACCCTGAATGGAAACACTTTGAGGGTAGGGACCATTTTATTTTTGTCTTTGTATGATATCTAGCCAGTAGTTTATAAATGCTTGTTATACTGAAGTTAGATTTTAAGGAGAAAATAACTTAGAAAGTGTTGAGAGACAAAGTTGGAAAGGGCTTTAGAGCTGACCTAATCCAAATTTTCCACTGGATCCATGAGGAAACTGAGACTCTAAGGGGTAATCAGGATTGAAGGACTCCTAATTCAAGAAATCTTCTGGTACTAGGGGCAGCTAGGTGGAGCAGTGAGTAGAGCATCAGCCCTGGAGTCAGAAGGACCTCAGTTTGGATCCAGCCTCAGACACTTGACACACTTACTAGCCGTGTGACCTTGGGCAAGTTACTTAACCCCAACTGCCCTCCAAAAAGCAAAAAAAAAAAAAAAATCTTCTGGTACTGAGCTTGAATTGGCTTCTCCATCCTCCCCTAATCTTAGCCACTCACTGCTGTTCTCAGCATCCTTACAGTTGGCTCTATCCTCACAAAAGCTGACATCAGTTATAGAGCCAGGAGGAGACAAACTTTTATGGAAATGAGATGTAGTCCTTGGCAAGTTGCCTGGACAAATCTGGCTACGGGGTTTACCTTCGGGCTTTCCGGCTGGAGGTCTGGGGGGAGGAGTGGTTTGCAGCTGTTTCTGCAAACAGGCCACAGACCTCCAGACTGGAGGCTTCTGAAGGTTGATGTCTTTATGGGGGCAGCTGTTGTAATCTTCATCTTCCAATACTACCCTACATCAAACCTCTGGGGAAAAAGTTGGCTTCAGACTCAGGTCATAGAATCAGAGACCTTGGCACAGAATTGAACACATAATAGGCATTCACTAAGCCATTTGTTGAATGAATGAATAAATGAATGGAATTTTAGAACTTTAGAGTGGCCAAATCTGGAAGGGACCTTAGAAGTTATCTAAATCTAACTGGCTCATTTTATAGTTGAGAAAATATTGTCTGAAGAGGAGAAGAGATTTGCCAAAGATCACAAGTCTAGTGAGGGGGGAAGACAAGATTTGAACCCAGACCTTCTCCTATTATTTCCACTATACCCCAGAGTCACTTTGGACGGTTTATATACAATTCTATAAGGAATGATCCTCAGTTTCAAACAGCCCTTGACCTCAAAATACACTTAAATTTTATTGCACTCAAAAACCACAACTAATGCAAACCCATTTTCAGACTCAGTTTGCAACACTGACCTGGATAGATTGGATGCTTTTTAATAACCCTCTTAATACCCTTTTTAAAAGCACTGTGAGGATTCATGGGGCACACCCTTCATTCCTTCCTCTATTAGAGAAGCAAATGCTTTTAGGGTGTTCCGGTCACATAACAGAGAGGGCAGGACACCCCTTTGAACCTTAGAGTAGAATTTGGGTGAGGCTCAAAGTAAGCCTCTCGACTCCTCACAAAAGCCTTCCTCGATAGGGCCTAAATTGGCTCACCACCCACTCCCTCTCCTCCCCTCATTCGGTCTTTATACAGTCAACTCAATTACTCACTGCCTTGATGATGATCTGTGGCATGCTTTAAAATTCCTGGCTAACTTGCCTTTCTCATTCAATAGACTCTTCCGGACCCATCTGTCAATGCTCATTTACTCAGGCAATGCAAATATAAATTCATTTAAATATCAGCCCAAGAAGAACCCAACTAGGAAAGTAAGCCAGCTGCCCTCTGTGAGGATAGAGAATTGAAAGCCTAGACTTAGGTCTCCCCATGTATGTAGACCCAGAATAACATTACTATATGCCTTTCCATCTGACTTGAAGCTGCATTTCCCTCCTATGTGCACTGTCCCCCCATTAGAATTTGATCACCTTGAGAGCAGGGTTTATCTTTTTTATTTGTGTCTCTGGTGCTGTAGCACATAATAATACTTAATAAATACCTTTTCATTCATTCAATAGCAGTTCACATTTTTATAATATTTTATGGTTTCTAAAGTACTTTCCTCAAAACATGTAGACAGTACAAGATTGCTGATGTCATTTTGCAGAAGAAACAAAGTGAGAAGCATTTATTTAACATGTATACACACACTGGTGGATATATACACACACATATGTATATATGCTAATTATTTTTATTATCCAATAAATAAAAGCATTGCACAGAAATGGGCCAAGGACAAAATCTTATGCTGCATCACTGGAAATCTCCCCTTGGAGAGGTCTATTAATCAATAATCCTTGGATTTAGTCAATTCTTTTTTCTTAGGAGCATTTAATAAGAACTACTATGAGCCAGGCATTGTACTAAGCACTTTATAAATACGTCCATCTGATCCTAAAAACCACCGTGGGAGGGAGGTGCAATTATTATCACCATTCTACAGTTGAGGAAACTGATGCAGATAGTGGTTAAATGACTTGCCCAAGATCACAAAGTTATTAGGTATCTGAGACTGGATTTGAACTCAGGTCTTCCTAACTCTTGGCCCTGAGTTCTATCCACTGAGAAGTCAAACTCCCTACTTAGCTTGCCTTAATTGTCCCCATTTTGCAGAAGAAAAAGCAGGAAAAGTGAGGTGAACTGGGTTCTTGGTAGGTAGCTTCACTTTTCTAAATTCATCAGCTCTCATCAGGACTCTGAAATAGCTTCTAATTGGTCACCAACAGATGGATGCAATAATTCCACCGGATGTTTTTTCTTGATTGGTTTACTTTGCCATATGGGAGGGGAGTTCGGAAATGACTGTCGTTAAGATAAAAGGCAGTAAGACATTTTAAAAAAGTGAACTGGAAACCAGCTTCTGGAAGGGGGAGTTACTGGACTATGCTGGGATCTGGTTCTCCACCAGGACTTTCAGCTGATTCCCCCCAAAATGTAATCCAAGGGAAAGCCCACAGAGAACCAGGAGTAACGTGATCTGGGTGAGAGTTCTGGCTCCCCCAGTAAGTGACCTTGGATGAGTCGTATTTCCTCATTTGTTAAATCAAAGACATGATCTCTAAGGTCTTTTGCAGCTAATATCATTAGGGCCAAAGTCATGCACTGGTCAGGGATAGCAGAGAGTGGATCCCTGGTCTCCTGCCTAGGTATCCCAGCATATTTCTATATACACTCCTGCACACCTGAGCTTTCCTTCACCAGTCTTTTCTTTGTTATCCTAGAGTATCAAGACTGGGAGAAGGGACTCATCTTTGGACTTTGGACTTTCTTTGGGGAGCCTTCAGGAGTTTTTTATTCCCCAGAATACAAGCCACTTCCCTTTCCCTGCCCTGTTCAGGCAGGGTAGTAGAGAGAACACTAGATTTGGGATCCAAAGTGCTGGATTCAAATCCTATTTTTGCCACTTGGACAACTAGCTAGCAGTTAGGTGATGCAGAGGACAGAGTGACAGACCTGGAGTCAGGAAGACTTGATTTCAAATTCAGCCTCAGATATTTACTAGCTGTGTAACCCTGGGCAGGTCACGAAACCACTTCTGCCTCAGTTTCCCCAACTATAAAATGAAGATAATAATAGCATTTACTTCTGAGGGTTTTTGTGGGTATCAAATGTGGAAAATATAAAAATGCCAGGGCGGCTAGGTGGCGCAGTGAGTAAGAGCGCCGACCTTGGAGTTGGGATGACCCAAGATCAAATCCGGCCTCAGAAAATGAGCACCCACACACAAATAATGACTAGCCGTGTAACCTTGAGCAAGTTACTTAACCCCAATTGCTTATTAAAAAAAAAAAAAAGAAAATATAAAAATGCTTTGCACACCTCAAAGTGCTGTATAAATGCTAACTATCAAGGAATTATTAGTCTTTCCTTCTTCCTTCCTTCTCTCTCTCTCTCTCTCTCTCTCTCTCTCTCTCTCTCTCTCTCTCTCTCTCTCTCTCAGAGACTTGTCCAGGGTGCTCACACAACCAGTAAATGTGTGAGGCTGCATTCAAACTCAGGTTCTTCTGACTGCAGGGCTGCTGCTCTATCCACTGGGCCACCTGGCTGCCCCTAATTATTATTATTTCATTATTTTTCTTCTCTGCGATTCAGTTTTCCTCCTTCCAGGTTGTTAGATTAAATGGTCTCTGATGTCTCCTTGAATGCCCAAATCCCACAATTCCTACAAATAGCTTACATATATACTGTACTTCATGACTACAAAGTACTTTTAATCAATAATGCCTTAAGGTAGGTACAGTTATCCCTCCCACATTGAGACTTTACCCATCACAGTCTTGATACGTCGAGGTTTCGACATATCACAAATTGGCATAAGAAATTAAATGGGAATATTTTGGAAGTTTTGCAAAGCTGCAGACGATACAGAAAAAAACAACTTCAAAACTGTAAATACCCCATAAAAGAAAAAGAAAAAATTCACACTCCCACTCTGGTACAAAGAGAGGGCCAAAAAATTCTAAGAGGATTTTCCAGATCAAGGGGGTGTATCTCCCCAAACCCCCAAGATGTGGAAGAGAGAACTATAGTATAATTATCACCTGTTTGACAAATGAAGAAACTGGGATGAAGAGGAACTGGAAGGGACCTTAGAGTCCGGGAAGGCCAGCCTTTACAGAGGATGAACAGAGGACTACAGAGAGACAGTGACCCACCCAAGGTCACTCATGTAGTTACATGATAGAGACTGTGAAAGGTTAATTCAAACTTGTTCGGGGTCACACAGCTGGTAAATATTAGGACTGGAACTCGAATCTAGGCCCAATACCCACTATTAGGCAACTAAGTGACACAGTGGATAGAATACTGAGTCTAGAATCAGGAAGACTCAAGTTTCTTACTAGTAGTGTTACCCTGGACAAGTCTCTTAACTTGTCTGCCTCAGTTTCCTCAACTGTAAAAAGAGTATAATAATAGTACTTAACTCCTAGGGGTTTTGTGAGGATCAAATAACATTTGTAAATCATTTAACACAGTGCTGGGCACATAGTAGGCCTTAATAAATACTTGTTCCTTTCTCCCCTCCGCAGTTTTCCCACTATACTCCTACTGCCTCTCAGGAAGTTGCCCTATTATTAATAGCCATGCCCTGGATTTGAACTGAGTTTGTTGAGGGCCCCAAAGCAAAGTACTAATCACCCTAAAGCCACTGTGTGCCATGAGGGCTTAATCACTTCCTCCCTCTAAGCCTCAGTTTCCTCTTCTGTAAAAAGAGCCAGTTGGACTGGATGACCTCTAAGGGCTCTTCCGGCTCTCCCATTAGAAGATTCCTTTCCTCCCTGGCCCATAGTGAAGCTTTGCATATGAGTCACCCTGAAGTTCTCCAGAGAGCTGTCAGCAGCCACCTGGGAGCTGGAGGGCATGACTCAGTTACAGGAACACTGGGAGGAGAAGGAACAGAAGAGGGGACCTAGATGGGGAAGCCTCAGGTGTCCCAAACAGCTGTCTTCTCTGGGACAGGGAGGAAAGGGATTTCCTTGTCCCCTAGGCCAGGAGAAAGCTGCTGGGGCTCAGGGCCGGGGACCATTTCCTCCCACTGCCCTTTTTATGAGTTCCAGGCTTGGTGCTTGTGGATTTGAAGTCCTATGTGTTGGATGCACAGGAGTGTCTGGACCAGGGGTGGGTAACCTGTGGCCTCAAGGCCACATATGGCCCCCTAGGTCCTCAGGTGTGACCTTTTGGCTGAATCCATACTTCACAGAACAAACCCCCTTAATAAAAGGATTTGTTCTGTAAAACTTGGACTCAATCAAAAGGCTGTACCCAAGGTCACATGTGGCCTCTAGGTCACAGGTTCCCTACCCCTGGTCTAGACAAAGCATGTTGGAGGTGAGTAGGTTTCATAGCCTAGCCTTCCTTTTCAGGTAATTTTGCTACTTTCCTCACACATTGCTACATCCAACCCAACAGTTTAAGAAAGATCATAGATATGGAGCTGGGATGGAGTTCATTTTGTCAAACATATAAGGAAACTGAGGCCCAGTAGGGTTAAATAACTTACCCAAGGTCACACAGGTAATAACAGAGTTCAGATTCAAATTCAGGTCCTGGGACTCTATGGCCTGGGACTTCAATGCTTTCCCTCCATATTATGTTGTCACCTCTTATCTGGGAAAGATGTGAGCATAACCCTCCTCAGGGCCACCTGTCTAACTTTGAGTCAACAGATTTGAGGGGTAATCAAAACTAAAGAAATGAAATTTGAGTCAGGATTTGAACACAGGTCCCCTGACTCTAATGCTAACAAGCTGTGCCTCTGTGGACAAGTCATTTTCCCTCTCTGGATCCATTTCCCAATCTGCAAAGGTGAAGTAGATTATTGATTCTCAGGCGCCTTCCTGCTCTAAATTTTATGATTCTAGTACTGAAACAGGTGTACAATTTGCATGTTCCTCATTTGAAGTCCAAATCAGGGTTTGGCCTACCCCTTGGAGGCAGGGCTCCAAGGCAGAGATTGCAGGTGTGTGAGGCCATCGCCTCTCTTTCCCTCCTCCACCCCTCTAAAGGTACAAATGCATTACTCCTTGCTCCACCCATGGCCTCTCAGATTAGGCCCAGATCTTCATTTGGTGTCCCTCCCCAAAGCCTGCTCTCACATGGAACTACTCCAGCCCCAGGAAGCTATTGGTCCAGCTGCTGACATCAGTGTTCCTGCACTTTGCAGGAGGCACTTATGGTGCAGTGGAAGGAACACTGGCTCTGCAGTCAGAGGTGGGGGTGGTTGTTTAGTCCTGTCTTACATTTTGTGACCCCAGTTGGGGTTTTCTTGGCAAAGATAATTTAGTGGTTTGTCATTTTCTTCTCCAGCTAATGAGGAAACTGAGGCAAACAGGGTGAAGTGACTTGCCCAGGGTCACACAGCTAGTAAGTATCTGAGGCTAGATTTAAACTCAACTCGTCCTGACTCTAGGCCTAGCTTTATCCTCTGAGCCACTTAGGACGCAGGGTCAAGGCCCACCTCTGACACTTCCAGTGGGATTTTGGGCAAGTCACTTAATCTGTCTAGGCCTCAATTTTCTCAGCTCTAAAATAAGAGAAGTGAACTACCTCATCTCTGAAGACCCCTCTAGCCCTAGAGCTGGAAGAACTATCAGAAAGCACATCATCCAACACCCTCATTTTGTAGAGGGAGTTAAAGTCCAGAGAAAGAGCACAGCACGAAAGAACTGGAGACCAAAAGAAGCTTCTGAGGCCACAGGGTACAACCTCCTCACTTTCACAAATGAGGAAACAGGTTCAGGGAACCTCTTTTTCTTAAGGCCACAAAGAAAGTAAACATTGGAGGTTGCTTCCCATAGGTCACAAAGCAGAGTCAGAAATATCGATTAGGTGCTAGGTTCAGGGCTTATTCCATTGGACTGCCCAAGTGGGATTGTGGCATCCAGGGCCATCTCCAGTTATTCTGATCTATATCTTGTTACTGGACCCAGGAGGAGACTCAGGAGGAAAGTGTGAGGCTGGTGACTTCACACAGCCCTGCCTCACTTCAAGCCAATTCACTTGCAAGTCATGACATCACCTTCCCACTGTCACAGTCCTCTTTAAGAACAAAGGGCAAACCCCCCCACCACCACCAGTGGCACTATGATTGGCCAAAGAGGCGATGGTCCATTCATGGGGTGTGGGTGAGGAACCACACAACCCCATACATATAATCAGGCTCCACAGCCTGCCTATCCCAGCTCTTAAAATCCTCTCTCAGAATATAAGGTACAGGGGCGGCTAGGTGGCGCAGTGAGTAGAGCGCTGGCCCTGGAGTCAGAAGGACCTGAGTTCAGATCCGGCCTCAGACACTTAACACACACAAACAAAAACCTAGCCCTGTGACCTTGGGCAAGTTACTTAACCCCAACTGCCCTCAAAAAAAGCAAAAAAAAAAAAAAAAAGAATATAAGGTACAACTAGCCTAAAAAGCAATTAAGTTGTTTGCCCTGCAGGATGGGGGGGAGGGGGAAGCCTGATTTCAGCCCAGGGGGAGAAGACCATGTAAAGTCTTGAGCCCCCAGATACTTTGCCTTTTGGCTCAGTTTCTTGAAGGGAGTGACAGGAGCTGTTAGGGTGAATCCATCAGGAATCTCCCTATATTCCCTATGTTTAGAGACACTCCTTACTTTTCTAAATGATGGGACTCATTTTTTTCCCCCTGGAAGTCCCAGGTCAGAGCCAAAATCCAGAGTTCACCTGCCTCTATACTCCCCCCACCCACTCAGCCCCCAACTACACACATATACACCTTTTCTTCTACCCTTCCCTTCCAATTTCAATTTGACAAGATGTATTAAGCCTGGGTTAAGTGCTAGGTGCCAGAGACATAAAGACAAAATTTAAAATATCTTCTTCCCCCAAGGAGCTCATATTCTATAAAATATATTCAACACATAACACAGATAAGTAAAGACATGATAATAGATAGGTAGAGAACCCTAACTGGGAGGGTTAGGAAAGGCTTAGAGTAGAAAGGTTTATCTGGGGTGGGCCTTGAAGGAAGCTATTGATTCTAAGAGAGGATTATAAGGAAGGAGATCTGAAGTCTTTCTGATTCTGGGGCTGGCACTCTATTCACTCTGCCACCATGCAATAGCCCTAGAAAAGCAGCCTAGCCTGACCATAAAGGGCTTTATGTGTTACACTGAGGAGTTTGCCTTTTATGCTGGAGGCAATAATTGAGTCTCTGAAAGTTTGTGAACAGAGGAATATGGTCAAAAAGTCTGCATTGGGAAGATGATTGTGGCAGCTGTGTGGAGGCTGGATTAGAGAGGGAAGAGACCAGGGGCTGGAAGATCAATTAGGATGCCACTGAAATAGTCTAGGCAATAGATAATGAGGGCCTGAACTGGATTGGTGACTGGAGAAGGGGAAAGAAGGGAACAGATTAAACAGATGTTGTATGTATAACATATATAGATATAGATAGATAGATATTTTTTTTGAAGGGGGGAAGGCAAGGCAATTGGGATTAAGTGACTTGCCCAAGGTCACACACATAGTAAGTGTGTCTAGTGTCTGAGGATGGATTTGAACTCAAACCCTCCTGACTCCAGGACTGGTGCTCTGTGTCTCCTAGCTGCCCCTGTATAACCTATAGTGGATTGTTTACTATCTCAGGGAGGGGAGAGGGGAAGGAAGTAGGAAGGGATAGATTTTGGAACTCAAAACTTTTAAAAAAAATTTAAAAATTGTTTTAACATGTAATTGGGGGAAATGATATATATGTATATATACATACATATATGTATGTTTATATATGTATTTATGTATACATGTATATATATGTGTGTGTGTGTGTGTGTATATGAAAGAGATTTGTAGAGTAGGAACTTATTATCCTTGGCAACTGGTTGGATGGAGAGAAGTATGAAGGACAGGGATGAAACAAGGATGGTGAAGACTAAACCTGGACAACTAGCAGGATGGTGGCAGCCATGAATAAACGGGGAGTTTTGGAGGGGGAAGAAAGGAATACAAAGTGTCTGAGATGTCTAAGAGGCATCTAGGTAGATGTCCAGAAGGAAGTGGTCAATATGGAATCAGAGCCTAGGAAGATTAGGGAGGGAAATGCAGATTTTTTAATTCATCTGGCAGCAAGGAGGAAGAGCAGAGTGGAGCACTGGATCTAGAATCAGGAAGACTTGAGTTCAAATCCAGCTTTATTTACTAGCAGTGTGACCTTGGACAAGTCACTTAGCTTTATATGCCTCAGTTTCCTCATTGAGAAGGAAATGGCAAACCACTCCAGTATCTCTGCCAAGAAAACCCCAAAGAGATGGACATGACCAACTGACTAATGCATTCCTTAATGCTATCAAAACACTGTCTATTATTGTTACCTGCAGAGAAATAAGTGAACTTGTGAGAACTGATGGGCTCCCACTCTTCATAGACTTTGGAACCAAAAGGGATATTATAGGTCAGTTAATGCTATGCCTTCATTTACAGAGGGGCTCAAGGAGGTTAAGTGATTTTCCTAAGGTTCCACAGTAACAAGGCTGTTGTTCAGATAAAAGGCAGTAAAACATTTTTTTTTAAATGAATTGGCGGGGACAGCTAGGAGGAGCAGCCCTGGAGTCAGAAGGACCTGAGTTCAAATCCGGCCTCAGACACTTAACAGTCACTTGCCAAGTGACCTTAGATAAGTCATTTAACCCCAACTGCCCTGACCTCCCCCCTCCAAAAAAAAAATTAACTGGAAACTAAATTCTGGAAGGGGGAGTTATCAGGCTACATTGGGATCTGGTTCTCTACCAGGACTCTCAGCTGACCCCCTCAAGGGAAAGCCCACAGAACCAGGAGTTAAATGATCTGAGTGAGTTCTGGCTCCCCCAGTAACTCACTGTGTGACCTTGGATGAGTCATGTTTCCTCATCTGTCAAATCAGTGCTGTTCCTGGCATCTGACTCTCCATCTCTTTACTCTGTGCCTCTCATTGGCTGTCCTTCATGCCTGGCATGCTCTTCTGGGTTCCTTTAGGTCTCAGCTAAAATATTACCTTCTGCAAAAAGCCTTTCTGAGGCCCTTTCTACACGCATGCCTTCCCTCTGAGATTACCTCCAATTTACCCTCCACAGATCTTGTATGGCTGTACATAGCTGTTTGTGTGTTGTCTGCCCTATTAGAATGAGAGCTCCTTTTGTACAGGGACTAATTTTTTACTTTCTTGGTATCTCAGGTGCTTAGCGCAGTGTCTGATATGTAGTAAGTACTTAATAAATGTTAACTCGACCACACTGCCCCTAAGGGCTGAGAATTCATACTGTTGTCCTTTTATATCCCTAGCCTACAGATTCCTTCTCAGAGATATTAGAAACAAGCTTATGGACCCCAGTTTAAGAAACCTTGCCCTAGAGAGAGAGAAGACACAGGTCTCTCTGCCTACTGAGTGAGCCAGGCTTCCTCACCTCTGTTCCCTGAGCCATACATTCCCTTAGACACTTTCACAAAGCTCTTTGTTCTTGGATACCCTGTCCCCACACCCAGGGCTTGGTGTTATACACACACAGATCTTCATTCTTAGAATTCCTTACCCAGCCAAGCCCTGGTCATTCAGGCTCAGAGATTGGTTGGTAGGTAGAGGCTTGGCTGGACATCACAACCACAATTGCTCTTTCCACCAGATCCCACACTCTCAGCTACCCTGCCCTGAGCCACCCATCCAGGCTTCAGAGGGAGGAACAACTTGTCTACACTGGCCTGGAGGTAGAAAAACATAAAGGAAAGAGTCTTGAATTGAAAAATCATCATCCCTATCCCTTGACATAGTTCATTTGGCCTGGGAAGAGGTCTATCCAGAGAAGGAGGAAGGGAAGGGAAAAAGCATTTATTAAGTGCCTATTATATATCAGTACTACACAAAGTACTTTAAAAATATTATCTCATTTGATCCCCATAACAACTCTGAGAGTTAGGTGCTATTGTTTTATAATTTTACAGTTAAGGAAATGGAGGCAGACAGAAGTTAACTGACTTGCCCAGAGCAATACAGTTAGTTTGTGAGGCTGGATTTGAACTCAGGTCTTCCTGACCCTACGCCCCGCACTCTATCTGCTATACCATCTAGCTTCTCAAGTGAAGACCACAGATATTAAAGTGCCTCCCTCCTCTTCCCCCAAACCCAACACTGATTGCAAGGTTTTTCATCACTACTGGGTGAAAAAAAATCATTATTTCCCCAGTGTTGGCCAATATCACCTGGTGAGGAGTGATGATGCCAAATTGGAGAGTGGGACAGAATAAAAAAGGCCAGGGCCCATGGAGAACAAATGAAGGGTAGATGCCCTTCCCTATGCCAAATAGCATTTCTGTTGCCAATTCGTGAATTTTGCTTTTCTGCACATTTGTGTGTTTTTTAATGCCTTAGTACATAGTCAATTTTTACAAATTGAGAAAGAAGTATACTACTTTCTGTTCCCATTCAGTAATCTCAACAGGCCTAGCATATCTAACTTTTCTCAAATTCTATCTGGGTCCTTAACTTTTCTTGTTTATATTATTTTGGTTACATTTGTCTATTAATTTCTTCTGTAATTCAATGAACTTTTCCTTTTAGTATTTAGATGCTGTGCCATTTGGTGCCTAAGTATTGATATTAATTCAGTGTCTATGGTGCCTTTAAGTAAAATGCAATCTACTTTTTCTCTGTTTTGCTATCAGTTTTTTTATTGTTGTCTAAGATCACAATTGCAAACTCTGCTTTAATCAACTACATTTTTTGGAAAGAGATACCCCCCTTTACCTCACCCCACTTCCAAGTTACTGATTGCTCCTGTTCCTCATTTTTCTATTCCCTAGAGGATTCTAGTTCCTATATTCTCTCCATGTCTTTTTTCTCCAATGGTTACTAGATAGAAGGAGGAGGAGCTCAGTCAGGCTACTTAGATAATCCATAAGTGGGATATAATCAAGGATGTGCTGGAGCCAAAAAAGAATCAATTGCTAAATTTTCAGTGTGAGTACATATTCCCCTAAAACCATCAAACACTACAAATTAAGGCTTAATTTGTTTTGTTGCTTGTCTAGACTTAAGAAAGTGATAGAGAAAATGTTAATATACACATTGAACTTAAAAGTGTGTTATGCTTACTTTTTTTTTCCATCCAAAGAGGTGGTTGTTAAACATTTACCAGTACAATTCTGGATACAATTTCTCTCTTGTAGAGCCAGGACCCCAGGAAACAGTTGCCTATCCGGGGAGCTGGACTTAGGAGTAGATTACTCCGTCCCAGCAAAAGTAGTGCCTTATCCTAGGGTTCCCTCACTCTTCTCTCATACCAGATCATATTGATTACATTACCAATCAAAATCAAGATTGCCACCCATCTCCTCTATCTAAACTCCAGCAGAGCCTGAGTAAGTTCTATTTATAAAGCAAGTTTAGTTGTAAATAAGAAATATAAGAAGATATCTCCTCCCACTCCTCTGCAGAAGGCAAGGGCAGGGTGGTACTGGTGGGGAATCAAGAAGGTGGTAGAACATTGCAAATGGCGCCAGATCTTTTTTGAAAGATTGATAGGTTTTGCCAATTTTTTCCCCTCTTCTTTCTCTACTTCCTTTTCTTCTTTTAAAAAAATCTTTGTTATAAGAAATGGCTCTGAGGAAAATCTAGGTGATATAAAAAACAAAAGACTGGATAAAAATCTATTAAGAAAAAGAAATAGCAGGGCTCCATCCAATTTTGGTCTCCTCATTCCAGTGGCCATTAAGTAGAGATAATGGTCCAGAGGGTAGATGGGGTGGTCAGAATGACACCTTCGGGGCATAGCCCAGAACACCTTCCCCCAGCTCCCCACCCCCCCCCCCAAAAAAAAAAAAACTATTATCCAGCCTGACTCAGAGAGGGTGCGGTGACTGAAGTGCTCTCACTGCCCCAGGCACTGAGGACCTGTCTGGCCAGTTCCTTATATCACATTGGTATTAAATGTTTAATTCTCTGACTATACCTCATTTGGGGATGGTTTGGTCTGGATCTGGAGAGGTGTCAAGGGGGAGCCCCTGATAGGGGAAAGTATACACACACACATCTCCAAGTTGTTAGTTCAATCCCAGTAACACTTCCTCTATTTTTACCAGGAAGCTCCAAATTGGAGGGTGGGGTACAATAAAGTACAACGAATTCTAGGCTTTTCTCCCTGAAGTTCACAGAATCATAGACTTAGAGCTGGAGGAGTCTTATGACCCTTATTTTACAGCCAAGGAAAATGAAACCCAGGAAGAAGGGACTGGCCCAAGGTCATACAAAGATGACCTACAGAGCAGTTCTCAGTTCAGTCATTTGTCGTGTCTGACCCTTCATGACCCCATTTGGGGTTTTTTGGTGAAGATACTGGAGTGTTTTGCCATTTCCTTCTCTGGATCATTTTACAGATGTGGAAACTGAGGTAGACAAGGTTACATGACTTTCCCAGGGTCATGTAGGTAGGAAGTATCTGAGACAAATTTGAACTTAGATCTTTCTTTGACCCATGTCCCCCATTTGGGGTTTTCTTAGCAAAGATATCAGAGTGGTTTGCCATTTCCTTCTCCAGCTCATTTAGCAGATGAGGAAACTGAGGTAAACAGGGTGAAGTGACTTGCCCCAGGTTACACAGCTAGAAAGTGTCTGGGTCAGATATAAAATCAGGAAGATGAGTCTTCCTGACCCCTGACACTCTATTCACTGTGCCATCTACCTGCTGCTCTCAGAACCATCTCAGTTGCTAAAACACCTCTAACTTAACATAGATCTTCTCAGTCCATTGGCTAAGGCTGGTTGGGGAACAAGTTTTCCACGGCTGCTCTTAGCATCATGGTTCTTTCTTCTCCTGTCCCCACTTCAAATGGAAAAAAATCCAAAACTTTAAGGGAGAGGGGAAAGATGGCTGGTTCTCATCCCCTTCTCCCTATTACCAGGCTCATCCTTCCTCCAAAGTTCATTCTGCCCCTCTTTCTCTTCCTTGTCAGAAAGAGGGTTGCCCTATAACTGAAGGATGTATCTAGAAAAAGGAAAGGGGCAGACCCCAGTGAAAGAGACCTCTCTTTCCACCTCCTTAATATGCCAATCATCCCAAATATTCTTGGTAGCAACTCTGTCCCTTTTTTCCTCCTTTTATGCCTTGTACTTAGCCCTCTCTTGTCTTCTCCCCTCCCACCCCATGCCAGAGAATCCTTGAGGAGGTTTCTAGTGAGTGTGAGAACCATACTGCAAACCTGGCACTGCCAACTTGGTGTCAACTTCCAAGTGAGCAAGTAGGCAGGGCCCTGGGCATCAATCCAGTTACTTTACCCACCCCCAGCCCAGGGCAATAAAAGAAGACTAACATGACTTGACAGGGGTGTGTGTGTGTGTGTGTGTGTGTGTGTGTGTGTGTGTGTGTGTGTGTGTGTGTGTATAGCTGCCCTCCTCACTGCCCCATTTCCTGGGTAGGGTGATAAGAAGAAAAGATTTGATGAGGAAAGCAGAGTTCATCTAGTCGAAACCCCTCAGTTTAATCCATAGTCCCTCTGGAATCCAGAGAGCAGAAATGTCTTTAGGGTATATTGGATTTGTGGACAGAGAAAGAGATGATGGGTTTTCACTGTTTACCAGACCACATAGCTGAGTAGGGAGTCTCAAAAGGGAGAAAAGATGCTCTTACAAGCTGCTTAGAAAAATAAATCCTAAGGTTTATATATAGTCATCCCATATACTTCCTTTATCACCATGAGATTAGGGCTGCCAGTGAACATTCCTCCTATATTATATCATGGATCCAGAAGCAAAAGGGACTTCAGAGGCCATCTAGTCCAATCCTGTCATTTTTATAGATGGAGAAACTGTGCCTTAGGGAGGTTGAGTTTCCCAAGATCACACAGGTCTTGTCTGAGGCAGGATTTGACTTTGACTTTGACTCCAAAGCCAGTGCTCTAACACCACCTTTCCTCTTTTGCTTTTCTGCCTTCTTTGTGACTCTTTAGTGTAGTGATCAGATTTGTCACAGGCAGAAATTTGGGAGAAGAATGTTGGATGGCTGCATAGTAGGATTTGCTCATGGTGCCCATCCCCTAAAGAAGGATTCAGTCTCGACTTTGATAGACTTAGCCCTTCTCAGCAATGCAAGGACCTAAAACAATTCCAAAGGGCTCATGATGGAAGATGCCATCCACGTCCAGAGAAAGAATTATGGAATCTGAATGCAGATGGAAGCCATTTTCTTTTTTGTTGTTGTTTGGTTTTTCCTTTCTTATGGTTCCATTCATTTTAATTCTTTTACACAACATGACTAGTGTGAAAATATGTTTAATAGCAATGTATATCTAGAACCTATATCGGATTGCATGTCTTGGGGAGGGGGGAAGGAAGGGAGGAGGAGAAAACTTAAAAATTATGGAAGTAAATGTTGAAAATTAAAAAAAAAAAGGATTCAGTCTCCCAGTAATGTGCAGAGCCTTAAAGAAGCATTTTATCCAGTAAGGAGTCTGAACCTGACCTGTAAACTGGGCTAAGTACTACTCTGCTGCCAGGAGTCCTGTCTCCAGCTCCCCAAGAGTGAGTCACTCATCAACTCCATACAAACACTGACTTGAGTTAGACCCAAATGGACAGGAAGGAAGGAGTCAGCTCTTTTCCAACTTTCGGGATCAATACTAGTAGTCAATATACCTTGTAGGGCCTGACCCACCCTGGGAAGTGACCACTACCATCAGGGAGGCAAAAATCCATTCTCTCTCCCACCAACAATCCAAATGCCTTCACAACCCAGGCTTCTTCTCTAGCTCTGAGCAATTTCTCCAGCTCCATCCCCCACCCTGGATTGCTCCTTCTCTCTTCATCTCTTCATGGCTTCTCTGGCTTCCTTCATTTCCCAGCTAAAAATCCCACCTTTTAGAGGAAACCTTTCCCAATCCCCCTTAACTCTAGTGCAATTGCTCTGTTGATTATTTCCTGTTTATCCTGCACATAGCTGGTTTATACATTTTTTTTTGCATGTTGTTTCCCTCATTAGACTGTGAGCTTCTTAAGGGACGGGACTGTCTTTTGCCTCTTTTTGAATCCCCAGGTCTTAGGACAGTTCCTGGCATATATAAGGCACTTAATAAATACTTACTGGGGCATCTAGGTGACAAAGTGAATAGAGCACTAGCCCTGGAGTCAGGAGGACCTGAGTTCAAACCCGACATCAGACACTTAACACTTATTAGCCATGTGACCTTGGGTAAGTCATTTAACTTCAATTGCCCTGCCTTTCCCCTCCAAAAAGCAAAAAAAAAGTGCTCACTGATTGACAATCATCCAAAAAATACTTCTGTAATTAAAGACTGCTCTGTGCCCATAGGGTTAAAAAAAAAAAGGCACAGTTTCTGCCCTCCAAGAATTTAAGAGTATGTGTATGTAGGAGGGGAAACAACATATGCATATCTATATATCTACATTCATATCTATATAGATGTAGGTATAGATATATGCACATGGGAAGAATTCAAGGCTGAAGAAGTGGGACTTCAGTTGGAAATTGAAATAGATATTATACAGTGGTGACTGTTTTTGACTGGGAATGGGGGAACAGGGTGCCGCAGTGAAGGAATAAGAGTAAAGTGTACCTTTCAAATACATTGAAAGAAGGAAAAATAGAATAAGAAAGTCTTTCTAACCTCTAGAAGTGATTGATTTAATATAAACCCAAGCTCACAAAATATCTGCTTTCCATCACGGTGTTTAAGGTTCCCACCAACCCCATCTCCTGTGCACATCTCAAACTCTCTCTCTCCATCCTATCCCCTCGGATTTTTGCTTTGTTTTTGCCTTTCTTTGTGTCCTTGGGGTTCAGCCCAGTGCTTGGCATATATATTTTTTTATTATTAAGTCATTTTTCAGTTATGTCTGATTCTTTGTGACTCCATTTGGGGTTTTCTTGACAGATATATTGGAGTAGTTTGCCATTTTCTTCTCCAGGTCATTTTACAGATCAAGAATGAAAGCAAATAGGTTAAATGATTTGCCCAAGGTCACACATCTAGTAAGTGTCTGAGGTCACATTTGAACTCAGGAAGATGAGTCTTCCTGACTCCAGACCTGGCATTCTATTCACTTTGCCATCCAGCACACAGTAGGTACTTAACAAATGTTTATTGACTTTACCTGACTTCACCCAGAAGGTCAGGTGGCTAGTTGCCGATTTCTTCATGGTTAATGACTGATGTCCTTCCCTGGTAATGGCACCAAGGACAAAGATGACCTCACATGAGTGAAGGGAGGAGCGGCCTACTACAGCAGCCACGTGGCTCCCACCCCCTTAACCTCAGGCAGGCAGGCCCAGTGCCTCCCTCCGCCAGCCCACACTCCAGCAGGCTGGAACTCCATACTCACCAGGGGTAAGAAGGTTAACAGGGGGCGGACTCTTGGCCGAGGCTTGAGGGTAGCAGTTCCTGACTCACTCACTGTATTAAACTGATTGTCTCCATAATAAATTCCATCTGGAGGAGATAAAGGAGAGGGAGACAATGAGCTAGAGGATCAAAGACTTCTGGGCACCCCGACTTGATACAAACCCACTAAGTTTCCAAATCCTTCCTGGCCAAATAAAAGTCCCGAGGTAGATTCTGATTTGACCTATACAAAATTATCTCATCTTTCATAACAGGCTTGAGAGGGTAAGAAAGAAGGACAGATGTGCATGCCACTCTGTTTAAATGAATCAGTAGGATGGGGTGAAACTAACTGGACCCAGTTGCTTTTTTCTTTAAACATTTTTTTAAAATGTCTCATTGAGGGGCGGCTAGGTGGCGTACTGAGTAGAGCACCAGCCCTGGAGTCAGAAGGACCTGAGTTTGGATCCGGCCTCAGGCACTTAACACACACAAACAAAAACCTAGCCGTGTGACCTTGGGCAAGTTACTTAACCCCAATTGCCCTCCAAAAATGCAAAAAAAAAAAAAGTCTCATTGATGGTTTTTGTTTTTAATAATAACACCTCAAATATAGAACTTAAACCCTTATTTACGAAGAGTTTTACACGAATTATCTCACACTCACAACTCCCTAAACAGTAGGAGCTACAGTTATTCCCATTTTTCAGTGTTCATATAAATAGTGAGTCAGAGGCAGGATCTGAACCCTTGAGGGAAAGGATTGTCTATGTTTTGTATTTCTTTCCCTCCCAACTAGACACAGTGTCTGGCTGTACGTAGTAGCATATAGAACAGTAAGGGAACTCGGAAAACATCTAGTTCAATTCCCTCATTTTACAGATGAGGAAACTGAGGTTCAGACAAGTGATCTGTCCAAAGCCACAAAGCCAGTAAGTAGCAGAAACAACATTTGAACTCAGGTCCTTGAATTCCAAAGTTGGAGCCAATCCCACCCACACCCACCCAGCCCAAGGCCCCTTTTGAGTTCTTGATATCCCTTGTAACCAGATTTGAGGCTGAGATAGGTTAAACAGCTTGCCCCGGGCTCATACAGTGTTAGAAGAAGCTAGCCCAGGAGTAAGATTCTTCAGGAATGCCAGGAGCACCTCCTTCTTCCCACCCCTAACTCTTTATACACATTGAACTTTCCCTTGTAATCAGGAAAAACAGTTCAACAAAAATACCAGATGCGTGAACACACCTAGAGCACAACATCCTGCCTCTGCTGAGAAGAGGGAGCCATGTCACTTTTATTTTCCTCTAGCTCCGAGCCCAGCTTCCTTTTAGCAGGTTTTTCATTAACATCATTGTATTCATTGTGTACACAGTCCTCCTGGCTCTGTTTCAGTCCATACAAACTATTTCTCTGAATTCCTCATTCTCATTATTTCTTACCACACAATAATACTCCTCTATTCCCTGATGGATGGATGGTCTAGTTCAATAGATAAGACAGGGAATTATGAAGTCAGAGCTTTAACCCGAAATTCTGGCCCTGGGCCAAATTCAATTGTTCGGGGTGGGGGGGGTAGGGTGGTGGTGGTGATGGGAAACCTCTGTCCTGGTTGGGTCATGCTGGGAGGGAGGGCAGCTGGGCTCCCAGAGGGGCTGATGCATGGTTGATTATCCCTGACTTTCCAACCCCCAGGAAAAGCTTAGGATGGGATGTGCAGCAGAGAAAGAAGGAGGCAGGGGCTTAGCAAGGGAAGACTGAGTGGCAGTTATGCCTTGTGCCATAGGGCTAGCTGGCTGAAAGACCAACACAGGGAAAGAAGCCTGCTCTCTCTGTCATCTACCCTCCTTGCCTGGGACAAAACCCCTGATCACTCCACTCCTAATAGCTCTGGTCCAGACCAATTTCCTAGATTCCCTGCAATTCAACTTTTAGGAATTTTATAGACTAACAAAACTTATAGCCTGGCTCTCTCTTTGGTCTTCCCTCTCAAGCCTTTAAATGCCCTTCCGAGGGCAAAGCTAAGCACCCAGCCCAGCTTCCCAGACAAAGCTTATCTCTTAAAGAGAGAGAAAAACAAGAAGGGTTTTTTTTCTCAGGTGCTTGAATTTCTAGCTGGGATTGATTAGAGGATATCCCTCTCTTCCTTCCTGGCCTCCCAGACCCTGCCCTACTTAGAATCTGAACCTTACTTTCAAGCAAATATGTTTATCCCCAACACATATACTATGTAAGTATTAGTATTCCAAAGTACTACTCTTCCCATCCTATAATGATGCTAATGACCACCTTCCCACTACCAGCCAGCCAAGAGTCACTGGCTTAAGGTCACATGGTAAAGCAGCAGAATCCAGACAGAAATCCCATCCCAGGGTCTTTTCTAGTCTCAGAGTCTCTGGGAGATTCAAGGTCAACAAAAAAAAATTTCATTTGTTAGCCCTATATGCTATAGACCATTAAGAAAAGCAAACTCCCCTCCACACACACTCACTCTCTCTCTCTCTCTCTCTCTCTCTCTCTCTCTCTCTCAGAAAATTCTCAACAAGGGTAGAAACAAATGGCTTTACTCCCCAGTTATGGAGAAAATGCAACTGCTTAGTATAGCCTATTTCCTAAGTATTCTAGTTATTTTCCTGTCAAGAAAATTCTCTATGCAAGCTGCCCAACAATACTTGGAATGAGGGGAGTGCTGGGGCCAGTTCAAACTGGCTTGGGAGAGCTGATTGTTAAATTTTCACTGTGAGCATTTATACCTCTAAAACCAGCAAATGTTATAAATTATAACTTGATTTACTTCTTTTTTTGATTGTCTAGTCTTAAGACAGTGATGGGTAAATGTCAATAATTTGGATTAAACTTAAAAGTGTCTCCTGCATACGATTTTTTTTTTTAGTAGGGAGAGCCCGATGTTAAAGATTTACCCTCACACCATGACCTGGAACACACTCTCATCTCCCTTTCAGAATTCTCATTTTCCTTAAATGTTGACCTTCTCTTACGATGAAGGCTTCTTTAATGGCCATCCTCTCCCTCTCCTGGCTCCCACGAGCTCACTTATGTCTCAGATTTTCCTAGACCCTTTTTTTCTGGATCTTTTCCTCCTTGTCATACTCTACTTTGTTTTAATGTACATGGAAGTGCCTTGACCACCCCTTTTTCTTCCTCTTTTTTTTTTTTGTCTCTACAAAAATGCTATTTGTTATATAGGATGATTCTCTGGGAAGAGATGGGGAGAATAATAGGGGAAATTAAGGTGACTAAAACACCAAATTATGTCAATAAAAATTTATTTTAAAAACAAATTTAATGGAGGAATTATGGAACAAATTCATAGCTACAACCC
The DNA here is from genome assembly GCA_011680675.1 of Gymnobelideus leadbeateri. NCBI lineage: Eukaryota > Metazoa > Chordata > Mammalia > Diprotodontia > Petauridae > Gymnobelideus > Gymnobelideus leadbeateri. The sequence goes on from WOXC01006421.1 coordinate 1,192,665, forward strand.
AGGTCACAATCCAATGCTCTCTCCACTTCACCATCAAATCCATGGTTATCATCCTGGGGGGAGGGAGAGTAGATTCCTGGATGAAGGTCTGGATACCTGGGTTCTAGTCCCAACCTGGCTACTGACACTCTAGCTCTTGGCAAGTCTTTTACCTACCTTCATTTGATAAACAGGAAGGTGCAGGCTGGATACATGTAGGGCCTGATCCATACAAAGGATTCTACTGGGAACAGTGATATAGGTCTTAAGAGGAATCATCCCTGCCCTCAAGGTGTTCACCAGCTAGCTGGGGAAGAGGAGACCTTCAGGAAAAGATAACCAGGTTGTCTATTCTAAGAGCTTAGAAAGTGGGACAATGGATACTCTAGAAAGCTCTGAGGACACAGAGGGCCACTGTTACTCCTGGAGAGGTTTGCCACTTCCTTCTCCAGTTCATTTTACAGATGAGGAAACTGAAGCAAATAGGGTTAAATGACTTGTCCAGGGTCACACAGCTAGTAAGTATCTGAGGCCAGTTTGAACTCAGGAAGGTGTCTTCCAGACTCCATGCCTGGAACTCTATCCACTGTGCCACCTAGCTGCCTTCCTCCCCCCAAAGGACCTAGGAGATCATCAAATCCAGCCCCCTCGTTTTATAGATAAGGAAACCAAGCCTGGAAAGGCGAAGGGACTTGCTTAGAGAGGATTTGATCCCAGGTCTTATCCCTTATTATACCACGCTGCCTTTTTACTCAAGCTTCATGAAATTAGGAACCCAGGAACCATATCTCTATCAACATAGAATCTTAAAAATACCCATTAAGCAGCTATTATGTACAAGTGGAAACAAAGACAAAACACAGTCCCAATTCTCTACTTTATAATCCAGTTATCTCTTTCATCTTTGTATTTCCCCTCCCTCTCTAGTGCCTAGAGCACTGCCTTACACATAGGAGGCATTCCAGAAATGCATGTTGAATGAAGGCTTGCTAGTCAAATGAAGGCTTTGGACTAGATCATCCCTAAATTCTTTCCATTTCAAAGGACCATAATCTTATTAATTACTGTGAACTAGTCTAATTGGTCTTTCTGGAAAACATAGGCTCTGAGCTGGGTCTTGAAGAATGGGAGGATTTGGAAAGGTAGGTAAGAGGGAGGAAAAGAGGGTTCCAGGCACAAAAGCATCCAGCAATGAAGTTAGGGACGTACCAAGAGTATTAGGGGAATAAGGAGACTGACTTAACTTGAACACAGGAGTCATGCAGGGGAATAGTGGTGATGGGGTGCTTGTAACATCAATCTATGCTTGTAACATCAGTTTGTAATATCAATTTGTAACATCAGTTTGTAAATGGGGTGCTTTGGGATCTATGTCTGTAAAATCACATTTCCCCACCTCAGCCTCAGAGCATTGACTCGGCCCCTTCCCCCTGTCAGCACTCTGCCCAGCAACAACTCATGAACTGTTTATCTCTGCTTGAAACAATAAGCTACTTATGAATCCTTCACTAAACTATCTATAAACATTTTAGCTTAGGCAAATGTTATCTCCCTTAGTAGAGTGGTCAGCTGCACCCTGAATCCTTCAATACCCTATCTATAGGGTAACTCCATAGCCAATTATATCCATACTGCGTCTCTGATAGCTTTGGTTCCCAACATCTATCTTGTCAAGCTTGACATTGATGGGTGGCAGACTGGGCACTCCTCAGTGTCCAGACCGAGGGTGGACTTTAGTGACATGTCAGGCCTAAAACCACACCTCTAGGTAGCCCCCCCTTGGGCTATTTCCCAGTGAATCATAGGCAATAGGCCTGCACAGTTGATATTAAAAGTACAGGGTCCTTTAAGCACTGACCACTCCTTAACTCCTCCCTGATCCCACCCTTACTCACCTAGTTAGCATAACTGATTCCTGATTTACTGTCTTGACTCCTTAAAACTATACCTGTGATTTCTATAAGGTTGCAGGTTCCATAAGAATCCTTGCCTGCTGTACAATGTAACAATAAACTTTACAATCTCAGCTTCCAAGTTTGCTTGAATTCTTTCCAGACTGAATTGCAGGGTTTCTGGTCACTGATAGTGATTAGGGTCCCTGGTAGAACCTATTACCCTTCCCTCATCAGTGGGAGTCCAATCTGGAGAAATTGATTGGAACCAGATTGTGGAGGGATTTGAGCTAGGGTGTTTTTGGACTGGACTCTAAATAGTGGGAAGTTGACCCTTCAGGGAAGCACATGAAACATATGTGGATGGACCAAGTAAAAATCTCTTAGTTCTTTCTATATTCATTCCCCAGATAGTCTCCACACCACCAGGCCTCAGCTTGGTAATGTGGACACTTCCCCAGGTTAGATTTACTAGGGAATTCAGGGCTTTCTTTACCTCACCCAGAGCCTAGGATGAAAATAATCTCCCTCCCAGACTTATTTCAGAGAAGAGGGAGCATCTCAGTCATCCTGAACTATATCTTGCTACTAGACCCAGATGGCTCCAGAGGAGAAAGTGAGACTGGTGACTTTACAGTGCCCTGTCTCACTCAAATCCAATTCACTTGCATGTCAAGGCATTACCTCCCTGATGTCATGGTCCTCTTTGAGAAAGGACAAACAACAACCTCTGTGAGTAGTAGTAAGAGCTCCTCCATTTGGGACTCAACAGGAACTTGCCAGTTGGGCAACAGAGTTAGCTCTCTCCCTCTCTCCTCCTTTCCTTTCTTCTTTCCCATCCCTTTCTTCTGTCCACATAGGGTATCAAACACTTACCTGCAGGTGCTCTGCCCAAAGGAATATAAATTTTGATAACTGAAATGTAAAAGATATCTTGGGGTTTATGGGCTAGATTTCTTTCTTAAGGATCATGCCTTAAACTCAAATCACTCAGGCTCTCAAGGATTGGTCAACAACAAGTCCCAGGCCAAGCCCTACTTGGTCATGGTTTGAGCCTAGATTGCCTCAGAGTGAATGTAAATAGCAACTGTTTCTGTTTTGGCCAGAAACCCTGAGGGTCTTCCCCTCCCAGATTGGTTTTTTCTTTTGACTAGGTAAAAGAGGATAGCCTCAGTCTCATTTCTAACCTAGCCTTAATCACTGATTGGGTGTTACCTCAGTCAAACTGGGATCTGTTAAAGACCTTAGTTTAAAAAGGCCAAGGTGTCCCACTGCACCCAGAGCCATCTCCAGTTGTGCTGATTTAAATCTCACCATTGGACCCAGATAGCTCCAGAGAAGAAAGTGAGGCTGGTGACTGCACAGCCCTCCCTCACTTCAATCCAGTTCACTTGCAAGTCATGGCATCGCCTCCCTGCTGTCATGGTCCTCTTTGAGAATGAAGGACAAACCACAACAACAATTTCAGAGACTGACATCAGGGAATAATAACCTAAGATCATTTTCCCAACATGAACAGGGAATATAATTGAGATTAAAATAGATTAGAGCCTTCAACTTTTTGCATCCAAAGTGTACTGGATTTGGAGTCAGATAAACTGGATTCAGATTCTACTGCATTTGCTTATTAGCTAACCTTGGGCAAGTTACTTTGCCTCTCCGGGCTTCCTCCTTCTGTATCCTTCATCTGTAAATGAAGGGACTGAAGTAGATGGTCTCTAAGATCCTTTTTGGTTCTAAACATATGCTCCTTTTCTTGCCTTTATGTTTTCCTAAAACATCATGGTATGAGAGCGGTCCACACTCACACTCGATATGGAAAATCTACGTAAAAATGTTTGTTCTTCCCTTCGTACGAGAGAAGAAATCTGAATCATTATGGTATTAAAGGATAAAATATATTGACATTATACAACACTGAACATATTTTTATGCATTTCTGAGTTTCCAAATTTGTTTTGTGTCATCTGCAGCTTCCATGAAATTCCCCCAAAATTCCCATTTAATTTCATATGCCATCTTGTGCTATATTGAAACCGTGACGGGGAAAGTCTAGAGATGAAAGGGATAACTGTATATGTATTGGCGAGTTTGGCAGGTAGGGGTGATGACAGAATAGCAGGAGTCCCAAGTTCTGAACTCAAGCTTCCTCATTCAGAAATGCTATGATTCTGAAAGAGCTTGGTTGTGAGGAGAAAGAAGAGACTGGAAGATAAGATTAGAAACAATCCAGCTCCGTTTGCATTCTAAGGAACCACAGGGCCAACTTCAGTGGTCCCTAGTGTGAAACTCAAAGGTTTTTCCTTTCTTTGTAAGTTTTATGCCATCTGCTTCTCTGAAACTACGAGCAGTAAAAATTCTTAGAATATTTCTGAAAGCCGATGGACTTGTTTCAGAGACAAAAGAAAAAGGTATGTATGAGGGGTTATCTAACTATTCCAAAACAGATTTGCCTCTTGAGAATCACAGGACTTTTTTTTTTGGGGGGGGGGGGTCTTTTTGGAGGGAGGAATACAGGGCAATTAGGGTAAGTGACTTGCCCAAGGTCACACAGCTAGTAAGTGTTAAGTGTCTGATGTCGGGTTTGAACTCAGGTCCTCTGGCTCCAGGGCCGGTGCTCTATTCACTGCACCACCTACCTGCCTCAAATAACAGGATTTTTATAGATGGGAGACACCTTGGCAACCATGTAGTTTAACTTCAGCTTTTGTTATTATTGTTCAGTCATTTCAGTTGTATCTGACTCTTTGTGACCCCTTGTGGGGTTCTCTTGGCAAAGATACTGGAGTGGTTTGCCATTTCCTTCTCCAGCACATTTGACAGATGAGGAAACTGAGGCAAACAGGGTCAAGTGATTTGCCCAGGGTCACACAGCTAGTAAGTGTCTGAAGCCAGATTTGAACTCAGGAAGATGAGTCTTCCTGACTCCAGGCCTGGCCCTCTATCCATTGTGCCACCTAGCTGTCCACCTTCCTCTTTTACTGATGTTGAAAATAGAGGCCAGAAAGTATAGCAATTGGCCCAAAGTCATAGAGTTGGTTAGTGGCAAAACCAGGAGTAGAAGCTGAGAGTTAAGAGGCAGAAACAAAACAAAACAAAATAAAACTTATTGGAGTCACAGAAAGTGGCCCCTAGAAACAGAGCAGTCAAGGCAGTCCCTGGAGTCAAAGGAACAAGGGACAAGAGAGTGACTTAGGAGCTACTCTAAGAGGGTCTGAGCCAGCAGGATACCACTTACACCAAAAATAGGCTCTGGATTGTACCTGAGACACACTAAATTGCAGAATTCCCACTTACAGGTTTGCCTAGTAAACCTTTAGAAGGGACGAGTTCCATTGTTGATCAGACACAGTTTGGGACCTCTCAATTAATGCAGTAAGTGATCTTCCTCCCCACCCCATTTTAATTTTCTAAATGATAAAAATACATACATATGTATGTATGTAAGTAAGTGTGTACATACACACACACACACACACACACACACACACACACACACACACACACACTATTTAAAGCAAACTCCATTTCTGAAAAATCCAGATTTCCAAAACGAGAGAAATTAAGCTCACTTTTGTCCCCCCCAAATAAAGGCTTTAGGATAGGATTCCTTTTAAGTTCCCCTAATGCAGTGAAAACAGGATTTGTTTTCTCTACTTCAATTCAAGCGTAGAGCAATGGATTTGGAGTCAGAGCACCAGGGCTCAACTCCGGGCTCAGCTACTTCCTGCCTCTTAAACCAGCGGGGAGGGGTTTGTGGATTAGATGATTTGTACAATCTGTTCCAGCTCTAAATCCTGTAATTGCATGATCCAGTTCAGTATGTATTTATTGAACGCCGGCTACATGCTATCGTGGAATTCCCAAATATTCAATTAATGCAAGACTTTCCAGGAATGTGTCTTTCATATGAAAACGAGGGACAGCTGCATTTGTGGTTTCACATCAGGTTGCAAACTAGAGCCCTGAGAACCTGAGACAAATGGGCTACTGCCCATCTTTAGAAGGGGCCCTGGTCGGGGTTGTTGGCTTCAGGTCATAGCTGTGATACTAAAGAATCTGGTCCTATCACAGGATAAGAGAGGGAGGTTGAAGAGCCCCATTCCTATCAAATCCAGCCTCTAACTACCTAACTACACGACCTTGTCCAAGTCCCTGAACTTCTCTGGGACTCAGTTTCCCCTTATACAAAATAAGGACATAAGATTAGGTAAATTCTGAAGTCCTTTGCATTTTTAAGCCTATGTTCCTATATATTGATCTAGGAATCAGGAGACCTAGGCTGGAGTCGCAATTATGCTGCTAATTTGTTGTGTGGTCTTAGATAAGTAAGTTACTCTACTCTCTGAGTCCAAACTTCCTTCTGGCTAAAATGAGGGACTCAGGGTAAGATGATCTCTAAGATCCCAGGGCTTTAAGGTTCAAAGTGTGGTAGAGCCAAGAGAATGATGCTATTGACATTACAGGAGAGTACCATCCCCTCATTGCTATAATTTGGGTGTTCTTAGCTTTGTTCTTTGACACTGGTGAAGCCTATAGATGCCTTCTCCAAATAATGTTTTTAAATGTCTAAAGTAAAATACATAGTATTACAAAGGAATCTCGCTATTTTGAAATAAAGATGTAAATTTTTTTTCCATTTAAGTTCATGGACACCCTGGAATTTATCCTCAGACCCCAAGGTAGGAACCCCTTATTATAAGGGAAGGCAGACATCTCTCAGCAACTCTGGCACACTAACTAGTTACCAGTAACCATCCCTCCAACCACCATTCCCCAAGTTTCATGCTTTTTGCCTCCTCAAATTAGATTGTATTTATTTATCTATTTTTTACATGGTATCGCTAGCTGGCCCTGGTTCAAAGAAGGTGCTTAGTGAGCGTTTATGGAACTCATTCTGAATTCACAAGGATTCAGAAATTTCCTGGATCTGAAGACTGAGATCTCTGTTACCCAATCCTCCTCACTTACCCTCAGTGACACCTCCCCTCCACAAGGGTTCATCCTAGGGTTAGAAGCAGGTTGGTCAAGCTGCATGCAAAACAGGGATTCATGGGGAGCAGGGGCAGCAGTCCAATTCTAGAAATTTGCATGCTATTCATTAGGCAGGCCCAGGGGCAGCACTCCAGACCCAACTTTTATTCAGATCCCTGAAGGGAACTCTTCAAATCACTGACTAAGAAAGCTAAGTGAAGTCTCTGTGTTCTCTAGGACAGAGGAATGGAAGGGGTGACCCCCTCCTTGGACCCTGCTCACTTCTGAGAAATCCAGGATGGGAAATAAACTTTCTACAGGGTGTAAGCTCCTTGAAGTCAGGGACTTTGTCTTTTATTCTTTGTATCCCCAGCCCTGGGCCTGGCACATAGTAGACACTAATGAAATGCTTGGATTGGATTGCTCCAAAGCCTTGCTAGTTATTCCTCATTCCCTGTCCTGCCCTTCCCTCCTTTGCCTGGCCTCCTGAGGATCCTGCCATAGATTTTATTGAATTTCTCTTAAAAGCACAGTAATGCAAAAGTTAATAGTATCTTAAAAAAATAAAATCAGATCAAATACTTCCCTGTTTTCTTTTCCCTTCCTCACCCTGAAAGCTGCCTTTGAATCTAAGTTAGGGTAGAGAGGGTCTGACATCAGTAGTCAATTATCTCAACCTGGAATGCCCTTCAAATAACACATACGGAATAAGGAGGGAGGAAATCTGCAATGAATGGAGCACTCAGACATGGGAGCACACCTCTCCCCATCAAATGTAAGGAAGCAATGTCAGAATCAGAATCCGTGGGGCCTCAGTGAACAAGAACCACATGAAGATTTGGGAACAGCTGTCTGGCCTATTCTCAAATCCTGGAAGGGCTCAGATCACCCAGAGAACTCTTAAGACATAGACCTCCCAGGGACTTTAGTAAAAACCCCAAACCTTTACTTGAGACATAGTATGAAAACTGATATGAGAAACCCATCCTCACAGGCTCCCAAGGGAAAAGGAAAAGGAACAGGATTTATTAAGCACCTACTATATGCCAGGCATGCTAAGAGCATTACAAATATTAACTCACTGATTCTTACAACAATGCTATGAGGCAGGTGCTAGTATTATTCCCATTTTATAGTTGAGGCAACAGAGGCAAGGAGAGGTTAAGTGACTGGTCCAGAGTTAGCGTCTGAGTTTGGATTTGAACTCAGGTCTTCCTGAGTCTAGGTCCAGAGCTCTATTCCCTGTGCCAACTAGATACCTTGGCTCAGCATCTCCCTTGAGTGAGAGTAGAATTCATTATTATATTTATTGGAGACAATCCGGGATAAGTGACTTGCTCAGGGTCACACAGTTATTAAGTGTCTGATGCCCCATTTGAACTCAGTTCCTTCTGACTCCAGAACCAGTAGGCTATCCACTGCTGCCCCAGTAGAATTCATGATTAATGATTATGATAACCACACTAATATATTTACATAGCTTTTAAAAGTTTACAAAGTGCTTTCTTTACAACAGTCCAGTGAGGCTGTCAGTACCACTATGATTAATCCTATGTTTCCCAGGGATCTGAAGCACAAATGGCTTTCCCAAAGCAAAATGGAGAATAAACCCTGAAACTGGGATCCAAACCCAGCTCTTCTGACTTCTGGTTCAGCACTCATCACTACTCCCTTTTAATTTTTTTTCTTTATTTAATACTATATTCTATTGATTTAGTTTTATTTATTTAATAATATATTTAATAATTTTTTTTCTTAATCAGCAAAAATCCACCTTCTCTTTCTCCCATCTCCCCCACTGAAAAAGGAAGAAAAACAAGACCCTTGCTATAAACATACATAGTAGAAGCAAAAACCAAACCAAAACAAAAACCCAAACACAATTGCTATATCCCCCTCCCCCAATCTCATTTCTGGATGCTGAGGCCTTCACCTCTCTATAAGGAGTTGAGTAGCCACCACATTCCTTTTTTAAGCTGGATAAGCAACAGAGGAAAAACCTGTGGCCTGAGTCAAGGGCCAAGATTCCTCATCATGGCCGCCCTCTTCCCCTCTACCCACCCAGGACTGAGTTTAGGAATTTTCTATTTTCACTTCCCCTGTTCTCCTCCTCACACCTCTACCCCAACCCCTAGACCCTAATCCCCTGAACAAACTCCCTCGAGACAAAATAAAAGAAGCAGTGCAGATTTCCTCTGCCCAGTCAACAAGCATTTATTAAGTGCTTTCTACCAGGTCCTGTGCTAAGAGCTGGGGAGAGACAAAAACCCAGTCCCTACCGTAAAGAAGCTTACATTGTAGAGGGGGCCCTCTCAGTAGCTACACAGACAACCAGCAAGGTCTATGGGTCAAAGGTGCCAGGACTCCTGGGTCCTAGCCTCAGCCTGGCCACCTTGGGTAAGTCTTTTGTTCTGCCCTGGGTCTGGGAGTCCTGAAACCTGCCAAACTCAGGCACTGTCACAACCTCGCAGGTAGCTATTGGTGAAGAAAAGTGATAGGCAATCTTGAAGGGAAGGGAAGGGCAGGGACAGATGTAAGAACTGGAACAGCATCATTAGTGCTCCAGCTGTTTGTGGTTCTTCTTTATGAGTTTCCTACAGACTCCACTTAAGAAATCCTATTCCTGGAAAGTTAGAGAGGGGAGGAAGAGGAGGAGGAGGAAGCCCAGCAATGAGTCATGAGGCTGGAGCCCCACGGAGCCAGAGTGACTGCCAGGCCCAAGATCCTTTCTCTACCACCCTTTCCTCCTGCCTTTGTGTCTCTTTTCTGGCTGGCTAATAGAGCCAGGCTCCGAGTGATCCAATGCCCTGATCCATTTAGTATTTACTAGGGAGCCATGCAAAGGCACCCTGTCAGGCAATGTGTGGGATGTTGAGGTCTGTTGGCATTTCCTACTCTTTGGGATCTTTAAAAACTAGCTAACAGTACAGCAGTACAATAGTAGTGTATAACAAACCATCCTTTTCCTGACGTCATGGTCTTCAAAAATGAAGGGCAAACACAACAACAATATACCAAACACTAAATGAACAATGGCAGTCAGGAGCACTGGGTTCTACTCCCAGCTCTACCATGAATTTGCTGTGTGGGCTTGGGCATGTTGCCTTCCTTCTCTGGGCCTCACTTTTTTCCTCACTAAAAGCAGGGAGTGGACAAGATTATCTCCAAGGTCCCTGGCAACTCTAACATTCTAGGAGTGGGTGATTCCATAAGCGGTTCAGACAATGAAGACTGAGAGCTAAGGCGATGAAATACGAGTGTGGACTGGGGCAGTCGGGGAAGGTTTCCTGGAGGTGCTCCTGGGGCCAAATCCCCCACTAGGATTCTAATCAGCAAGCATGTAGGGGTGGGACAGGACAGGAAAACAGGCAGAACCAAGGCACCAAGTGGTCCTGAGGCAGAATTTCCAGGCTCCTGTTTCCCCTTCTTCCTTGACCTTTTTCATTTCTAAAAAAACAAACACAGCTTCCCTGCCCCCTGTTTCCTCCCTCCTTCCTCCATCAAATCTTATCCTATTGGGCAAATAGACTCTAGGGTCATCTTAATCCTATGTTTATTTGTATACCTAGTTCATCCTCTCCCCACCCCCAGAATGAAAGCTTTTTCAGGACAGGATTGTTTCTTGTATGTTTGCCCAGTACCTAGGACAGTACCTCGGACAGTACCTCGTATGTAGTAGGTGCTTAATACTTCTCCGAGGAAAGGAATGGAATAAATGCTAGTTGACTGAACACTCTGAGAAGACAGAACTGCCTTCAGGGCAGGGTGAGTGTGGAAAAAGAGTGGGGGGCAAAGACAGTGACCTTCCAAGCCCAAATGACCCCAGAGCTGCAGGCTGGAGGGCAGCCTCTAATCGGATCGTGGGGAATTAGGTAGGGACAGAGGCTTACTTCTGCTATTGTAACCCAGAATAATCCCAGTGACCCCAGTCCCCCTCATCCCAGGTCCTATTCTAATCCACTGTCCCTGCCAGCCAGGGGGCAGCCATAGCCTTCCCAGGGGAGGGCTGTCAGGGGAAGGAAGGGATGCAGGCAGTAACTGACCATAATGAAATCCTTCCCTGGTAATTAGCAGGTGAGGACAAGAGGTTGAAAAGCTCCAGCCCTTTCCAGAGGGACTCCTGAGTAATTAGTAATTTCCTCACTCAAAAGCAAAAGGAGAGAGAACCGATTAGTCCAAGAACAGCAGGAGCTTTAGAGGGCATGGAGAGTTTAAGGGGATGTTCCCAAAAGAACATAAAAGATGGTGGGTCGAGAAGAGTGGACATATACTTGTGTGAGGGGGAGGGAAGAGAGATGACCATAGATGGAAAAAGGATAGTATAGAATAGAGGAAACCACAGAGGGGCTATGGAGTGTGTATGTGAGGTGGGGTTGGAGGGAGCCACCCTATCCTTCCTGGGAAATACAGGATAATGGAACTGGAAGGGATCTTAGGGATCTTCTAGGCAAGAGAGTTCTTAACCTTATTGGGGTCATGGATCCCTTTGGAAGTCTGGAGAAGCCTTCTCAGAATCACATTTTTGGATGTATAAAATATACAGGATTGCAAAGGAACTCAAGGATACTGAAATAGTTATTAAAATAATAAAAATTTCCAAGTTCACCCCCTTCCCCAATCTATCCATAGATTCCCCCAGGGATCTGTGAACCTCAGGTTAAGACCCGGAGGTTTGGCCAAGCCCTTTATTTTAAAGGTGGACTGAGAGGTCCAAAGCAAGGAAGTGGTTTGCTTAAGGTCACACAGACAGTTAAAATACTGAAATTAGATTTGAACCCAGGCTGGGAGACTTGAAATCTAGGGTTCTTTGGCCAGCACTATATAAATTGGCTACAAAAACAACAACAACAAGGGATTATATAATACGTGTACTTCAGAAGGGGGAGCTAGGGGAAGAAAGGGGTGGCAGGTTGAGTATGTGTATGTGCAAAGCTCCAGGCAAACCACAGAACACCTCCAGGAAACAAGAGCACAAACAAAAGTCTCCTTCACATCTCCAGAAAGAAAGTCACAGGTCAGCCTTCTGTAATGGTGCAAACCCGGTCTTGGCTGAGAAGATTAGCTTAGTTCCACCTATAAAGAATGCACCTCCAGAGGCCCAACAAAAACCAAACCCTAGACCAAGGCCTCTTCCAGGTTTTCTTTAATCCTCCTTTATTGCAGGAGGCTATGAACTTAAAAAAAAATAGTTTTCAATAATTGTATTTCAATATAACTAGTTTTTTTTTGTAACCCTATGTATTTTATTTGTTGAAAAACATCATTATTTTGAGGGGTCCACGAGCTTCATTAAACTGCCAGTGGTGTCCATGACACAAAAATGGTTAAGAACCCCAACTTTAATGAGATGCAGGAGAAAAAGCAAATGACTTTTGTTCCAGCCCAGGACGACCTGCTATTTGCTGGCTGTGCAACTCTAATCTACAAAAGAAGCCAGGTGCTACAGTGAATGATTTTGGGTTTGGTTTTTTTTTTCCTTTTTGGAAGGGGGAAGGTAGGGCAATTGGGATTAAGTGACTTGTCCAAGGTCACACAGCTAGTTTTTGTGTTAAGTGTCTGAGGATGGATTTGAACTCAGGTCCTCCTGACTCCAGGGCTGGTACTCTATTCACTTCATCACCTAGCCACCCCTAGCTGCTACAGCGAATGGAGTGCTGCATTTAGAGTCCAGAAGACCTGAGTTCAAATCCTGTTTGATCCTGGGCAAAGTAATTTTGCTTTTCAGTTGCAGTATACTTATCTGTAAAATGGGGATAATTATAGGTCCTACCACACAGATTGCTGTGATGATCAGAAGAGATCACCTATGTGAAGTGCTCTATAAACCTTAGATTACTATATAAATGCTAGCCATTATTATTGTTGTTGTTAATATTATTATTATAGTAATATCTGTACTAGGTTGACATGGGACCAAAATAAGAGAGCATGTCTAAAATATTATCTGAACATTAAGGACAGTAATGATAGATATACACTGTGGAGATTTTGGGGTGGTGGCCTCCTCTCTACTGCACTCAGCCAAATGGCTCTGGGGTACAAGCCAATTAGAGAGGCATTAAGGAAACCTACTGTGGGGGCAGGACTAGGTCTGGTACAAAGGAGAGAACACTGGCCCTGGAGTAAGAGCTCTTAGGCTTAAATCTCCCTTCTGATACTTTATAGCGGTGTCACCTTGGGCAAGTCACTTAACCTTGGCGGGCACATCTGTAAAATGAGGACATTGGATTAGACAACCTCTGAGGTCCCTTCCAGGCCCAGAGCCATCAGCCTATAATGCTTATGCCATCTCTGGGTCCTGGCATCTGTCTACCAGATACAAGGTAACCAGGAAATGGAGAACCATACTCTGGACTCTCTAAAGATACTCAAGGCTGCTTCTCCTCCTCCAAGTCAGGGTAGAGTGGGTGACCACCCACCAGGAAGCTGATATGCAAACAGTATAGCAAGGAGGAGGGTGATGACGGAAGGGATGAAGAGGAGCTTGGGAGACAACTTCCCTTCCAGGTCTTCAGGAAGTAAGGGAGCACCCTGGCTTAAAAGGAAGAACCACAACTATGAACACAAGAGCTAATGCTTAAAGAGTGCTTTAGGATCACAAAGTGCCTTCCCATCCATTATCTCATTTTATCCTTACCACAGCCCTATGAGGCGACGGTGAAGGCATTATTCACATCAACCCCATTTTACAGATGAGGAAATTGAGGCCCAGGGATGTGGGAGGATTTGCCCAAGGTCACTACTGCTAGTAAAGGGTGCATGACTCAAACCTGGAATCTTTGGACTCCAAACACAGTGCTCCTTCCACAAGGCTCATTAGAACAGGAGATCTTACCTAGTGCTAAGGGGTCTGATGGGCATACTAGGGATAGTTACAGGCAATAGTGCAAATTCTTAAAATTCCATCAGCAAAAAAACATGTAAATTTTACCCTGTGCTCCCCTTGTGCATCTGGGGAAAGGGGGAGGGGGTGGAGAGTGAGGACTTCCCCAATCTATTCCAAGCACCCAGCACCCCTGCCCCAAATCCTTCTACATTGATTTTTCCACCACATCTCTATTACTATTGTCTCCCAACGGGCCAATCCCCATCACCCCAGGTTCCAGAGACAATCACAGAGAGAGGGTTGAGGGGTCTAGCTCTTTGTGTGATCCTGAGAGAGTTGCTCCATCCCTCTCAGCATCAGTTTGCCCTGATGGCTAACAGGACAAGTTAGGAGAAAAGAGCTGAGGAAAGCCTGAACAAAGAACGCTGGAAATAATCTTTAGATGGGAGTGGTAGAAATAAAACACCATTTGTATAATTCCTAGTGCTCTTCAAAGTACTTTCAAGTCAAAAGTGAGAATCTATGATTTTCCCAATTCCTGGAGATTGTCAGAATGGTGAGAAGATGGAGTGAAGCACAGAAGCAGCCAGTAGCTGCCAGGATTAGAATCTGGGGCTCTTGACGCCTAGTCCATTCTTTTTATACATGGGCTTTGATATACACAATCCTTCCCCCACCCCCCACCCCTCCATACCATACATACCCACCCACCCCAATTCCTGTTTGACAGGGTGGAGGGCCAGCTGCCACACCCACCAGCACCCAACACCTCCAACTCAGCACACGGGAAACCCTGGAGAACCGACTACCCAATGCACGCTTTATTTTCCACCCCTACCTGTGCTGGGATGAGCCCAGGCTGAGTCAGCTGTGTGCCTGGGCCCTGCCCTGGGGAGAGGGAGCTGCCCAGATGAGTGCCTGGCCCTGCCCAAACCTAGGAAGGATACCAGCCACTTCTTGGATCCAGGGTTCCCTCTTCCACTGTCTCCCTAGGTTCTATGTGTCAGGGAAGACTGAGACAGAAAGGTTTCCTTGTCCTTCCTCTTCTTCAGTTGCTACCTTTGGCTAATCTCTATTGGCCTACCTATGCCCTCTGTTTTGCCCAGCCCAGAGTTCAGAGCTTAGATGAAGATACAGAAAGAAAAAAAAAAGTTTCATACCCTTCTCCTTCTCAATCCCACTGAATTAAGAGCCAAGAAGGTCCTATGAGCTCTGCCTGGCACATGAACACACAGGGTGTATCAGGGCAGACCTTGGGCTCTATCCCTTCCTCCAAATACACAGCTTCAGATCATAGGATTTAAAGGGGAAATCAGAGGCCATCTATTGGAATCCCCACCTGCACTATGTGAGGAAAGGAGTCCTGGGGAAGTCAAGGTCAGGAAGATGGTAAAGCAGTCCCACTCCATCATCTTACAGATGACCGATGCTCACTTTGAGGTTATCCTCATAATGGCTGCCCTATCCCCTCCTCACCAGCCCTCTTTGCTCATTGACTATATAACTGCAAATATCTGGGGTATGTTTTGCATTTGTAGAGTTTGTTTCCGTGTTTCACATGGGGGTAATGGTAGGGGCTGTGCTCATAAGTTCCTCAATGTCAGGGGCCAGGTCCATACAACTTTTCTCTCTATTTAAGCTACCACAAATTCCTCAAGTCCCCTACCCCACCACTGGTGCAAACTCTGCTGCCGCCGATGTAACTAGTACGAAATCAAGAAAGGATCCCTGAAATCAGGAGACTAGAACCAGCCAGTGTCCAGTGACTGAGGGGGGGGGGGGGCCCAAGTGGGGTTCTTGCAGCACACCCTTGCTATATCTCCAGGGACACAAGGTCATCTGTCCACAACTGAATCTTCTTCACCTCTCCATTTCCCCCAAATTAGAGGAAGTACAAATTGCATTGAGATGAACTGATAAGGTGACACAAGGCCCAAGCCCTGGGGCTTAGCAGACCTGTCCATTAATTTCTTCCTTTTTAGATGGTTGTCCATCCTGACCTTGCTAAGTAGGGAGTGCAGCAGGGGGGTGCAGTGGAAAAAGTCAGAGGACCTGGGTGACCTTGGGTAAGCTACTAAAACTTCCTGGGCCTCAGTTTCCTCACTTATAGAGAGGGTGGACTAGGTGGCCTTGGAGCTCTAAGGTCTTATGACCACTTTTCCCACTTTCCCAGCTCCTACAAGTTTCATCTCTTGATCCAAGCCCCCTTCTTCCCAACAGAGTCCCTTCAGACCATTAGAGAAATCCTGGCCCCAGAATGACTCTGATGACAGGGATGGAAGTGGGGGGAAAGTGAGTATTAATAAGTGAAGATGTGAGTCATTTCTTCACACATACTGGCACCAAGGGCAGTCAACCCCCACCTCTATTGACTTTTTCCGCTGATAGAAAACCCAAGCATGCCAAAGTAGGAGGGCCTGCATGAATAGAGAGAGTGGCTCTGATGACCCTGAAACAACTGGCTCGCTTCTCTGACCAACCTGACCCCAGTGTGGCAACACTGGGCAGGGCCTGTGGCAAGGTCAGGGCCTAGAAGTCTGGGGTAAGGGCAAGGCTGGGCCATCCAGGGAGTCAGTCCTTCAGCTCTCTTTGATTGGGAGCTGGAACTTTAGTGATCATTTAGTAAAATCCCTTTTTACAGATGAGGGAACTGAGGGTGGCAGAGGGAAAGTGATTCAGAAAGAAACACTTCCAGATCAGAAAGACAAAGGGGGTGAGGGGGTTAGGAAGTTCCATTGGTGGGCCTTTCTACAAACCCTGTGACTGTAAGAACTTAAAAAAAAAAAATTTACTTAACCAACATAGGGGAAGAATAAATACTGCAGAAAGAGGACTGTGGGGATCTCAGGCAGGGCAGGGAGAAGGAAGGCCTGCGTTGGGACCTGTTGGGATCCCCTCCGTGCGCACAGACATACAGACATGCACACATACACACACCCCCCTCTGGATCCTAACAGCACCTCCTTGTCAGAGCCCAGCCCAGTAATCAGGCCCCCAGCTCTCCTCCCCCTTCCCCAGCAGTTTCTCTCTCTCCCTGATTCACAGGTTCTAACGCGTCCCTTTCCCGTCCACCCTCTCCTTGAGTCTCACGTCTTCTCTGCTGTGCACAGAGCCCCAGGAGAGAGCCTCAGCCTCGCGCTCTCTGGGCATATGCGCCTCTCAGCTCGCTGCAGGAGAACGGAGCGAAGACACTGGGCCAAGTCCTTCAGTGAGGGCTTTCGGGGACCCTTTAATTCCCTGGCCCCACCCACTGACAGAGCTCTCCCTCTTCCGGCCCCAACGCCAGAATCGACTCACCAAAGGTCCTGGTCCCCTCTACGGGGACCTCCTGGGTGAAGATCCAGGGAGGGTTGGTGGCATACAAGGAGGTGGTGGTGGGAGTTGTATGTTTCTTCCCAAAGAGTTTGCTGAAGGTCCCTTGCACCGACTGGTTCTTCTTCATCTTGCCCTCTGTCTATGCTGGGGTGCGGAGGACTCCCTCCTCCCTGAGCTGGCGCTCTGCAGAGTTTGACTGGACTCTGCCCTGGCCTGTCCCCGAGGGGAAGGTTCTAAGAAGCCATGCCCCGGTCCTTAGCCCGTCAGGGGCTGCAACGGGCTGCAGGTGTTGTCGGCTGCTCAGCACTCCTGGAAATGGGAGGCACCTGGACAGGTAGAAGGGCTGCTTGCTGTTACCTGGCCCCGCCCAGCCGCCGCGCCACAGCAGCCGCCCCACCGCCCAACTCCCCGGGTCACATTCCTGCCTGCCTCCTGCCTACAACAAGCCATTGTTCGGCTGGCCTAGCTCTCAGGTAGTCTGGGGATCTCTGGATGGCCATGTAGGACCTCCCTGGCAAGTCTTTGAGAGACCCACTGAATTCAGGTTCCCCGATCTCTCCCACTCCCATTGAGGAGAGGGTTCAAATTCGCACAAGACCCAGGGGTCGTGGCGGTTCTTAAGACTAAAGGTAGAATTTGAAACAGAAACAGAGCTTAGAGAGCACCTTGACTTGTTCAAAGTTGCCCCAGATAATATGGAATGGAGGCAGATTTCAAACCTAGCTCCTTTTTTTCAGTCCTTCAATCTCATTCCACAAACATTTAGTAAATGTAAACTAGAGGCAGCTGGCCCCGTAGATCGTCCACCAGGTCTGGGGTCCGGAAGGCTGGGGTCAAGGTTGGGGTTTGACCCCCAGGGACTCTTACAAAGCTGAAATTTAGGAGTTCAGACACTTGCTGAATAAGTTATTGAACCTCTGAGTGCCTCGGCTGTCTCATCTGTAAAATGACAAAATTAGACTCTAAGGTCACTAAATCTGTTCCTATGACCATGCAAGGAACCTGAGGGGTTTCTTTAGGAAAGCCATCAGAGGCCTGAGCAAGTTGCAGGTCACACACTGTTGCCTGGGTGGATAGAATGCTCTTCTAGGTCCTGTTTGCTCCAGGGCCTGGAAGCCAGAGGGAAAGATGAGGGAGGAAAGGGTAGGTGTCAGGCTTATGCCTCTTGATATGCCCATCATTTCGGGAGGCTGTGAAGTGTTATGTTCAGTGACAGATACTGGGCCTTCCTCTTAATTACCCTCCCAGCAGCCCCTCTTTTCAGTTCCCCTTTTCTCTATCGGACTTACAAAGGCTCAGGAATGCTCCAGGTATCCAGATGCTTGTAGTTTTGATTTGGCTGTACCAGTGTGGCATGGAAATTTCTGATTCCCACAAACTAGTGTCCCCCAACCTTTGAGACACCTGTGACCTAAGGAGGTCCTGAGATTGACTGCTCTTATTCCCCATCCTGTTCCTGGATGCTTGTTGTGCCACCCACTCCTGTCCAAAGTCCATATTTAATTAGAATCCTCTATTGGAAAGAGCAAATCAGGTTGTCACCAAAGTTTTTATTAAGTGCTTTCAACCTGTGCCAAGCACTGTACTAAGCATTGGGAATATAAATACAAGCAGAAAGAAAAGTCCCAGCCCTCAAGGAGCTTCTACTTTAATTAGGGAAGACAACACCTGAAAGGAAGCAGAAACGGGGCGGGGATAGGGGAGAAAGTACCCATGAGGTAGGATGAGGAGTGGAGCCTGTAGAGAAATGGAGATATGGCTGGCCTGGGAGTTTCCCTTGCAAAGAAGGGTCTGGGAGAAACCAAGCAATCAGAGGAAGGTGTTCAGAGTGGGAAGTGTACTTTCAATATGGGGAAAAGTGAACTTCCAGGGTGAGGAGGCTTCTGTGGCATTGGAGCAAGTTTGAAGATTCAGGGGTGGATCCTGGGGAGGGATGGAAACACTGAACTTAGACCCAGGAATTCTTCGTTCAAATTCTGTCTCTGGTACTCTGACTGAGGATTAGAGACAGGTGACCAGAACAGGGAAAGCTGGTCGGGATTTCAATTCAATAAATCATTTATTAAGTACCTACTATGTGCCAGTAAGTACCTACTACTGTGCTAAGTGCTGAAGATTGTTGTTATTTGTCTTTTAGAAGAGGATCAAGACTTAGGGGAGGTGATGTCATGACTTTTGAGTGAATTGGATTTAAGTGAAGCAGGGTTGTGCTAAGTCACCAGCCTCATTCTTGTCTTCTGAGTCATCTGGGTTCAGTGGCAAGATATAGATGGAGATGGTCCTCCTTGGGGATACAGAAAGAGGCAAAAGACAGTCCCTGCCCTCAAGGAACTTGCAATCTAATGATAACAGGACTGCTGGAAGAGGGAAGGACTTGACTGAATGTCTTCCCCATTCTTCCGGTTCCATCTGTATGACCAGGAATAAATCACTTAATTTTTGAAGTTTCCTTATCTGTAATATGGGATAATAATACTTGTACAACCTATTCACAAAGGAGTGTTTTGAGACAAAAGTTCTTAAATCTTAAAACACTAGGGTGGCTAGGTGGCACAGTGAATAGAGCACCAGCCCTGGAGTCAGGAGGACCTGAGTTCAAATGTGACCTCAGACACTTGACACACTAGCAGTGTGACCTTGGGCAAGTCACTTAACCCCAACTGTCCTTCCTCCCCCTCCAAAAAGCAAAAAAAAAAAAAAAAAAAAAGAAAAAAAGAAAGAAAAGAAAAGAAACATGCTGTTTAATAATAGAAAAGAATGTACTGGGTGCTGATTGCCCACTATCAATCAGTCAGTAAGCATTTATCAAGTGCCTTCTACAGCCAGGCTTGGAGATGCAAAGATAAAATAAAACAGACCCTGCCCTCAAGGAGTTTTCATTCTCTTGGAGGAGGAGAGAAACAATATGTATATACATAAATGTAAATTACATGCAAAATAAATGCAAACTAAATTTGGAGGGGGAGGGCATTGGCAGCTAGCTGGGTGTCAGGAGAGACTGTATGAGAAGGCGATGCTTGAGTTCTTCTTGGAGGGAGCAAGAGATTCTAAGAGGCAGTGAGAGAGGTGGGAAAGGGGGACAGTAAACAGTAAAGGCCAGTAAACAGGCTTGGAGACATGGATAGCTGGGAGATAGCAATGTATCCAGCCTGGCTAAGCGCTGTGAGTGATAGCTAAATATTCTTGGCCAGAGTCTCATCATAGAGACAAACCCTGCATAGAGAGAACAAGATAAACTATCTCACACACACACATGAATCTATATACATAGATAATAGATCATAATGGATCAACTGATAGATAGGGACTGGACCTATGATTTCATTGACATAGAGAGCTCCAGGATGAGGGAACTCTTTCTACCAATGCAAGTTGACACTGTCAACTTATAGTCTTAGGGAGTTTCCTAGAACTCAGAGAGGTTAAGTGACTTGCCCAGGGTCACACAGCCAGTATATGGCAGAGGCAGGGCTTGCTAGGTCTTCTGGCTCCCAAAAGAACTCTCTGTATACCATATGGGTATATATTATTGCATCTATTGATACTGCATTTCCATCTATCATCTATCAACCCATTACTCGGTATTTATGTTTCTCCATCTACCTCTCTTTATCTATGTATCTAAATACTTACCTATTTCTTTATATCTATCTGTTTCTCTATATCTATATATTTCTCTCTATTTCTCTATATCACTCTATCTATATTCTAATTCTCTTTCTATATCTACCTATTTTTGTATCTGTATCTGTCTATATCTAATTGTCTATATTTATCTATGTTATCTATAGCTATCTGTATCTATCAGTCTCTGTATCTACCTATTTCTGTATCTATATCTGATTGTCTATAGCCATCTATATGTATCTATATTTATCTGTCTACATATCTATTTCTATCTATTTGCCTCTGTCTCTGTTTCTCCAAAAATGAGAGAGGCACATAGCACACAGGATATAATAGAAAAGACACTTGGGTTTGGAGTCAGAAGACATTAGTTAAAGACTGTCCTCTGCCACTTCCTGGCTGTGTGATTGTGGGAGAGTCACTTCCTCTTTCAAGTCCTCAGCTTTTTAATCTATTAAATGACAGGGTGGCGTCGGCTAGGTGGCACAGTAAATAGAGCACCAGCCCTGGGGTCAGGAGGACCTGAGTTCAAATCCAGCCTCAGACACTTAACACAAAAACTAGCTGTGTGACCTTGGGCAAGTCACTTAACCCCAACTGCCCTGCCTTCCCCCCTCCAAAAGAAAATGAGGGAGTTGTACTGTGATCTCTGAAGCCCTTTCCATTCTGACACTTTTGGGATCCTATGTGTACAGGGAGCACATGCAACAGGAGTTCAGAGAAGAGGGCAGATCTTTGTGTGGGCTCAAGTGGCCCAGGAAGCCTTCTTGGCGTTGGTGGGATTTTAGATGGGCCTGGAAAGAGGAGTAGGATTTTATGATAGGAAGAGAGAAGGGAAAGCATTCCAAGTTGGGGATAGGTAGGAAGCACACAGGAGCTGGGAATTTAAAAACAAGTATAGGATGAGGTCACTCAAGAAGCTTACATTTGTGTTTGAGGAGGCACGCTTAGCCCATGTGAAACATGGAAAGAGAAACAGCACTAAACTGGGAGGTGCTGACGATAGTTACCGCAGAGGCAGGCATTCCTGCACAGTGGATAGAGGGCTAGACTTGGAGTCAAGAGAGACATGTGTTTGAATCCTGCCTCAGACATTTACTAGCTGTGTGACCCTGGGCAAGTCACTTAACTGATGCCTGCCTCAGTTTCCTTATTTGTAAAATGGAGGTAATAACAGCATGTACCACATAGAATTGTTGTAAGGATCACATGAGATAGCACACACAATGCTTAAAATGCTATGTATGATTAGGTATTCTAGGGCTTCAGAGAATAGAAGTCATTGTGGCTATCAGTGTCCAGGAGGGCCTCACAGGATAGGTTAGTAGGATTTGTTTAGGTAGAAGGAGGCTAGCCATTCCAAACAGTAAACAACAGGAGCTAATTTAGCATGGAGATAAAAGCAAGCAAGAAGTAAATGCATTGCAGGGGAACTCAGAAGGAAAGAGGCATCAAGGCATAGTGGACAGAGTACTCTTCTCAGAGCTGGGGACACGGGTTCAGGTCTCACCTCTAATACTTTCTGGTTGTGTGACTCCAGGTAAGTCACTTAACCTCTCTGTGCCTTATCTACAAAATAAGAGGAATGAACTCAGTGACCTCTAAGTTCCCTTCCAGATCCTATGACCTACCTGATTGGAAGAGTGGCAGGACATAAGATTGTTTAGTTTAGATGCAGGGAGTACATTTCTTTTTCTTTTTTTTCTTTATCTTTAGTTTCCAACATGTACTTTTATAAGATTTTGAGTTCTAAAATTTCCCCCCTCTTTTCCCAAGATGAGGGAGTGCCCTTCTTGAGGGTCTCAGAGCTTGGACTTGATCTGTGATTCAGGAAGGAATACCAGACTGGGAATCAGAAATCCTGGATTCAAATTCTGCCTCTGACACACATGTGACCTGGAGCTAGTCATTAAAGCTCCCTAGCCTTCAGTTTCCTCATCTGTAAAGTGAGCTATTTGGACTAGAGACATTTCTTGCAACTCTAGAATTATTATTTTGTGACAGAAAATAGGGGGAAATGTAGAATCTTGAGCAAGGGAGTGGCATGATGAAAGTGACAGGTGTGTGCAGTCAGGACTTGAAGAGTTGGGGACTACAGAGAGGCAAGACAGATAGACAGCCCCCTGAAACCTATGAAGATTTGCCAACTAGGGCCTGTTAATTTACCTTTCTTTAATTTAATTTGTTGTCCTAATGTAGGGGTGTATATAATATAGGACCTCAAGGTCACAGGTTCCCCACCTTTGTCCCAATGTTTTTGGCCTTTTATAAACTATCACTTTCACTTCCCAATTACTGCTCTCCTCTCTCCTACTTCCCATGGAACCCTTCCTTTAAACAAGGGCAGTTTGGTGATGCAGTAGATAAATGTTGGACCTGAAGTCAGTAAGACCTGAGTTCAAATCCAGCCATCAGACACTTACTAGCTATGTGACCCTGGGCAAATCACTTAATTCATTTACCTCAGTTTTCTCATCTGTAAAATGGGGCTAATAATAGCACCTACCTCCCGGGCATAGGGATCAAATGAGATGATGATTGAAAAGTTCTTAACACAGTGCCTGGCACATATATAACATCTAACAGGGCATGCTGCATTCTGCAATGGTAGCCCAGCACCTCTCTCTGGAAGAAAGGTCATGTTTCATCATCAGTTCCTCAGAATCAAGATCAATCATTTTATCAGTCTGAATCCTGATGTCTTTCAGTGTGTTTTCTTTTCCTATGCTAGATTTATTATTTGGTTCCACTTGTGCTTTCTATCCTCTACTCTATTAGTATGAGTCTTCCCAAGTTTCTCTGAATTCTTCATACTTTTTCTCATGTTGTCCAATATTTTATTAAAGAAATCATTTCCTTCTTACTGTTATGGTCATCAGTCAGCAAGGATTTATTAAGCCCCTTGTATGTGCCAGGCATTATGCTAAGTGCTGGAGCTCCCAGGAAAGGCAGAAAACAGTCCTTTACCACCAAGAAGCTTACATTTTAATGGGGGAAGTATGGTGATAATGAGATGCTTATTAACTATATACCTAGTAGGTGGCGTGTAATCTCAAAGAGAAAGGCATGAGCATCTAGGTGATTAGGAATGGTTTAGTCCAGATAGTGGTTTTGATTTGAGTCTTGAAGAAAGCAACAGAAACTAAGGTAGAGATGAGAAGAGACAGCATCCCAGTTTGGCAGATTGCCTATGCAAAGGCATGGAGATGGGAGATAGAAGTTTGAGGAACTTCAAATAGCCAGTGTAGCTGGATTATGAAGTTTGTGGAGGGGATATAAGAAGACCCTGTGGCCATGGGTTTTATTTTTCTTATTTTGATAACCTTGAAACATTTGGCAACTAGGGTTCAGTGAGGGTCACTTCTTCTTAAAAACTATTTATTTATAACAGTTAAAAAAATTTGAGTTCCAAATTCTCTTCCTCTTGCTCCTCTTCCATCTCTTGAGCTGAGAAACAACATGATATTGATTATGCATGTGATGTCATGCAAAACATATTTCTCTGTTTTTGTTTTTGTTTTGGTTGTTTCAGGCATGTCTGATTCTCTGTGACCCCATTTGGCAAAGATAGGGGAGTGGTTTGCTACTTTCTTCCCCAGCTCATTTTACAATTGAGGAAACTGAGGCAAACAGGGTTAAGTGACTTGCCTAGGGTCACACAGTTAGTAAGTGTCTAAGGTCAGATTTGAACTCGGGAAGATGGTTCCCAGGAAGACTTCACCACATAGCTGCCCCTCTATTAGCCATCTCTCTCTCTCTCTCTCTCTCTCTCTCTCTCTCTCTCTCTCTCTCTCTCTCTCTTTCTCTCTTTCTCTCTCACACACACACATACACACACACACACACACACACACACACACACACACACTAAAGAATGTAGAAAAAGTATGCTTTAATCTGGACTTAGAGTTCATCATTTGTCTTTCTGGAAGTGGATAGCATTTTTCATCATGGGTCTTTTGGAATTGTTTTGGATTATTGTCTTGATCAGAGTAGTCAAGTCTTTCAGAGTTGATCATTCTTACAATACTGATGTTAATTTGTACAATGTTCTCTTGGTTCTGCTCTCTTTACTTTGCATTAGTTCAATGAAATCTTCCCAGGTTTTTCTGAAACCATCCTGTTCATCATTTCTTATATCATAATAGTATTCCATCACAATCATATACCACAACTTGTTCAGCCATTCCCCAATTGATGAGCATCCATCAATTGGGACACTTCTTATTAGTGCTTTTAAAAAATGTACTCCCTCTAGGCTATATCTATTTATTTTGTTGTATATCTATTTGCACGTGTTATTGTGAAAGCTCAAAGCCTCCATTGAACTGTCACATACAAGAGGTGCAACTTTTACAAACAGAAGTTTTCTACCTTATCTAGGACAAACAAAGGTCACATCATGGCTGGCTCTGTGAACTCAGAGTAGGGTAACACTGGAGGTCAGATTCTGTTGCAATCAATTAGGCACAGGGGGGTGGGTCTTAAGTAGTCCAAAGACCAAAAGAGGACATTTGAAGAAAATACTTTAAATTTCTTTTTTAATTTTAGGAAGAAAGAATGATAGCTTGGTAATAGCTTGTATGCAAGGGATGAAAGAGAGGCAGGAGCTAAAGAATAAAATTGTTATGGTATAGTTTGATTGGGAGTCAGAAGACCTGGACTCAATTCCTTTTTTCCCTACTTCTTAGTTGTGTAACCTTGGACAAAGGAGGAGGTAAAGGGAAGAAGCATTTATTAAACACCTACTAAATGCCAACTGCTTTGGAAATATGATGTCATTTGATATTCACAACCCCTCTGGGAGGTGGGCATTGCTATTACTTC
Organism: Gymnobelideus leadbeateri; assembly: GCA_011680675.1. Taxonomy (NCBI): domain Eukaryota; kingdom Metazoa; phylum Chordata; class Mammalia; order Diprotodontia; family Petauridae; genus Gymnobelideus; species Gymnobelideus leadbeateri. The sequence goes on from WOXC01006421.1 coordinate 1,218,105, forward strand.
CATTTTACAGGTGAGAAAATGGAGGCAGACTGAGGTTAAATAACTTGTCCAGGGTCACACAGCTACTAAATGTCTGAGGCTGGATTTGAACTCAAGTCTTCTTTTTTTTTTTTTAAGCAATTGGGGTTAAGTAACTTGCTCAAGGTTACACGGCTAGTCATTATTTATGTGTGGGTGCTCATTTTCTGAGGCCGGATTTGATCTCGGGTCATCCCAACTCCGAGGCCAGCGCTCTTACTCACTGCGCCGCCCCTTTTAGGGCAATTGGGGTTAAGTAACTTGCCCAAGGTCACACGGCTAGGTTTTTGTTTGTATGTGCATTAAGTGTCTGAGGTCAGATCTGAACTCAGGCCCTTCTGACTCCAGGGCCGACACTCTACTCACTGCGCCACCTAGCCGCCCCTCAAACTCAAGTCTTCTTGATTCCAGGCCACAGGGCTCTATCATTCTACTGGGCTGTAATAGGAACGAAATTTGAAGATCCCTTTGTATTGCCAAGCTAAGAGGTACTTAGCACCTAGTTTCAAATTAAGCCTCTGTTAAAGAAACAGAAGGTGTGATCCCCTGTTGCTGATGTGACAGGAAGGGGCTGAACAGGGAGAAGCTAATACCATATATAAGGAAGAGCACAAGCTGGACAGTCAGAACTTCTTGGGATACACATCGTGGAAGCAGGGCAGCTACTGCTGGACTGAAGACTGAACTGAGAATTGAGAAGAACTGAGAAGAGAAATGAGAATTGAGACAGAATTTCTTGGAGCAAGCCACATGGAGGCTGGATAAAGTGATTTTGATTTTGAGAATGGAGCTTATGGTGCTGAAGACTTCCAAGCGCTAGCCAGAGCTGCTGAGGATTTCTGAGGTCCAGCCAGAGCTGCAGAAGACTGAAGAAGCATAACTGTGGTGCTGGTATTTTGTACAAATGTTGTTATGACTTTGTTAATGTGCATGAATGTTATTGTGGCTTTGTTAAGCCTTGTCTTCCTAGGAACAGAGACTGTGAAGGATTTGAGATGGACTGAACACTGTGAGTTGCAGTGTGGAGCAGGAGCTACACAGAGGGCTGGACAAGGAGCTGGGAGCTGTCTGCCTTTGAACCCAGATGACAGTCTGGTGGATTTAGGTAGGAGCTACCTGCTTCAAGTCAAGATGAAAAGACCTCTCCATGGATACTTAGTAGTGATTGATGAAACTGTCTGAGTAGTGACTAATAAAATAGGATACTGAGTAGTGACTGATGAAATTGTAATTTACTTGTGCCCTAGGGGTGGATGGCTCTTGTACCTTCCACTACCCCTTAAGAGGGTACTAAGCAGTGACTGTTGAAGTTGTAATTTAATTGCACCCCATGGGTGGAGGGCTTTGACTTTTGTACTTTGTTGCCTCCTTAAGGATGATTGAATTATTGAGTTACTAAATGATTGTACTTTGTTCAAAACTATATGACCACTTTGGTGAAAACTATGTGGCCATTTTAGTGATAAGTTGTTGAGTTGTGACATGGCAAATGCTGTATTTTGATTTTCTATGAATGTTTTGCTCTTATTTGTTATTGAATAAATAGAAAGTTTGCTAGACTATATAATCAGGACCTTGAAAGCTGTTCATAGCAGCAGTCCTCTGGAAATCTGCTCATGCTTGACTTTACATGGGCCACCTAGCTGTCACCTCAGACTTTTTGGTCTTCATTTTCCTTATCTCTAAAATTCGAGAGTTGGATTAAAGGACCTTTAAGATTTCTTCTAACTCTAAATCTTTGATTCTGTGACATCTCTGAACTTCTTCCCTTTTTTGTTTGTTTATTTTATACCCATGCCAGAGGCTAGAAAAATCATACAAACTGGTGATACTTCAAGGGGGTTTGGTGTAATGCCCTTCTTGACATCTTGACTCTTTCACCAGAATCTCCTAAAGTGTTTCTCAAACATGAAGCTGTTACGCCTCTTTTATAGATGGTCGAACAGAGCCTAGAAAAGGCCTTGCATCCAAGCTGTTTATTAAGACCACCACAGTGACTGAGATGGAGAACAGAACCCAGGTTTCTTAAGATTTCAGCCACCTCTGGCATCCTACCTCTGTCCCTTTCCCTTGGATTTCATCCTCTTACCTTGGCAAGTTTCAAGATGGGGAGCATAGGGTGGGGGTTCCCTAGGGCAAGGATGGAGCCTAATTCTCCATGCAGTTCAACACCCTTCGTGTTGTTTATGTTCAGCCCCAACAACACTCACCTAATAATAACAACCAACACCCTTGGTTCCCCCCAGTAAAAGAAACAGTCAAATAACAGGGCTCCCCACTGGAAACAGACAGAAGCACCATTCCTGTAATTAAATAGCCAGCTTCATAATTACCTTGTAACCCCGGAGAGCAAAGTTTATAGTCAGTCACCTGAAATCTGAGATGGAGATATGGCCTAGAATCTGTGATTCTCCTCTCTCCAGAGTCAAGTACAGACTTCCAGCATGGGATTTCCTGACCAAATAGGGAGGGCATTTGAGAAACAAAACAAAACAGACGGACATTGCTTAGGTAGCGTGTGGGTGTCCAGTGGCTAGGAATGGTCTGAGATAGACTCTCCTGCCTGGAGGCAGGGGAAGAGCTGAAATGATATACTAACCTCACTTTTCTTCTTCCAACACAGGGCCAGGGCCCCAAGAGTTCCAGCTGAGTCTCCTAGATCTGCCTTCTCTATTCACAATGCCACCACCAAGGTCCAGAACTTTATGAGTCCACATTTGGATTATGAAAGTACCTTCCTAGTTGACCTCCCTTTTTCCAGCCTCTCCCACATTGGTAACAGAGAAAGAACAATGATTCATCATGAGGAAAAGGTGCTTGGTTAGCTTTAAAGTAATTTTTGAATTTAAAACATTATTATTCAAATACCTCTTTCATTATGGGACTATAGATTTAAAGCTAGAAAGAACTTTGTAGGCTACCTAGTCCAACTCCCTCATCCTATAGATGGGGAAAATAAGGCCCAGAGGGGCTGACTTGTTCAAGGCCACACATCTCTCCTCTGCTCAAGAACCTACAATGGCTGTCTACTGCCTATGGAAAGTAAGTCTAGTTAGAGGGGGACCTCAAAGGCCATCTAGTGGTAGTATTTTAGGATCATAACTCTAGAGCAGGAAGGGCCCTTAGAGAGCATGGACGTCAGCCCCTTCATTTCTTACAGAGAGACCAAGGGAAGTTGAGTGACTTGTCCAAGGATACACAGGTAGTAACTATCAGAGAGGGGAATTTGAACCCAGATATTCTGATTCCAGAACCAAAGCTCTTTCTATTACAACATGGCTGGGGAAATCATTGTGGACTTGAGGGAAGGGAAGACTTCCTAGAACCAATGAGATTTAATTTGGGTTAATTTGGGTCTAAAAAATTAGACCAGAAGTTGTAGAAGGAAAATTCAAAACCAGAAAGTATTCATTTAACTGTTTCCTATAAGATACAGGTACAAAGAAATCTCTTTAGACCCTTGGCCTTTTTGCTTCTTTCCAAGCCCCCATAAATGACAGGTTCCAGCCTGGAAAAACTTGGTCTTGTGCTCAGATAGGGATTAGGAGCTTTAGGAGCTCCCTTCTTTTGAGCGTCTTTTAGACCTTTCACCTCTTCTATCCTTTTCCCTCAATGTCGAGGGTTCCAGTCTCCTGGTAGCTTTCTTGTCTGCTTCTAAGTATCTACTCAGGCCAGAAGCAGGCCTGTCTCCTCTGTCCATTTTTGAATTCAATTCCACTATGAAAGGCCTACTATGTGTGTACCATGCAAAGTGATACAAAATGACACAGTCCCTGCCCTTAAGGGGATTATAGTATCCTAGGGGTAGGGAAAGGTTACATGGTGAAGAAGAGTGGTAATAATTTGTCAGTTGTGTCCAGTTTTTTTTTGGAGCCCCATTTGGAGTTTCCTTGGCAAAGATACTAGAAAGGTTTGCCATTTGTTTCTCCAGCTCATTTTACAGATGAGGAAACTGAGGCAAACAAGGCTAAGTGACTTCAGGTGTAACAACTTCATGTTTGCGAAATACTTTGGGAGATTCTGGTGAAAAAGTCAAGATGTCAAGACAGAATCACACCCATATCTCCCTGAAATGTTACCAGTTGTATGATTTTTCCAGCCTCTGGCATGGGCATAAAATAAACAAACAAAAAAGAAAAAGTGCAGAGACGGCAAAGGATCAAAGGTTTACAGTTGGAAGAAACCTTGTAGGTCATTTCGTCCAACTTCTCATTTTAGAAATGAGGAAAGTGAATGGCAGGAGAGGTTGAGACTTGCCTGCTAGGTGGCTCAGTGGATGGATAGAGCCCTGTGGCCTGGAATCAAGAAGACTTGGATTCAAATCCAGCCTCGGACACTTACTAGTTTTGTGACCCTGGTCAGCTGAGGGTCACACAGCTCATAAGTGTCTGAGGTCAAATTTGAACTCGAAGATCAGTCTTTTTGACTCCAGGCCCAATCCCTCTATCCACTAAGCCATCTAGCTGCCCCTAATACTAATAAGAGCTAGCATTTATTTAGAATTTTAAGGTTTGCAAAATACTTTACATACATTAACTCATTTAGTTCTCACAACAACCCTGGGAAGTAAGTGCTATTATTATCAACATTTTACAGATGAGAAAATTGAGGCTTAAGAGAGGTCTAGAGAATTTGCCCAGGGTCACATAGCCAGTAAGTATCTGAGAAGGGATTTAAATCTAGGTCTTCCCAGCACTCTGTCCTGCACCACCTGCTGCTAAGGTAGCCTTCTAACTGGGTTCCTTCGCTCATCTCTCCCTACTCTCATCTATCCTACACTTGACTGCCACTGTGATTTTTCTCAAACATAGGTTCATCTTTTCACCCCTTGCTCAACAATCTCCAGTGGCTCCCTATTACCTCTAGGATCAGATATAAATTTCTCTGCTTGGCATTTAGTTTTTACTTTTTTTTGGTCACTTTTGGTTTTATTTTTATGTTATATACACTTTCAGATTGCTTCCACTTTGTAATTGGGGTCTCTAGCTGGGCCCCTTACTACCTTTTCAATCTAAGTCCACTTTACCCTGTTCCACAAAATCTGCAATTCGGTTAAAATGACCCACTTGCCAGTCCTTGACCTGCTGCTCCAAATCTCCTTTCCATGCCCGAAACACTTCTCCTCCTCACTTCAGCCTTTTCGTTTCCCTGGCTTCCTCCAAGTCTCAGTTTAAGTCTGATTTTCTGCAACAGATCTTCCCTTTTTCCTCCAACTGCTACTCCCTTCCCTTCTGAGATTACCAGCCATCTACTGAGTACCTATCTTGAATGTACCTTATTAGGCACATGGTCATTTCTCCCATCAGACAGTGAGTTCTTTGAGATTGGAGACTCTGGTTGTTTTTTTTTGTTTGTTTGTTTGTTTTTTTACCTTTGGCTGTCTCTGTAGCACTTGGCACAGTCAGTCCCTGGCATATTGTAAAATCAACTGGAATGTGATAGGTATAAAAAATAGAGAACTAGACATAAAATTTCAGGAAAATGTGAGGAGGAAGAGATGCTTAGAGCTGATAGGATCAGGGGAGGCCATAGAGGAAGCACCTGAGCTGAGCAGGAAGGGAAAGGGGAAGAGACAAAGAATGGAAAGCAGCTTATATAAAGAAGCAGGGAAGCAGGAGACTTTGGCATGAGCTGGAAAGGGGGGGGGGGAAGCTGGAAGTTTTGGCTGTATTAGCTATCATAAAGTGTATAAAGGGGCATAAAAGAAAATAAGATGGAAAGGTAAATTGGAGCAAGACTGTAGGGGCCCAAGCCTAAGTATCCATTAAACAACAGGAAGTCTTGGAAGACTTTTAGACAGAAGAATAAAGTGGTCAGACCTGTGTGTTATTATTACCCAGGTAAGTCACCTAACCGCTCTCAATCTCAGTTTCCTTACTGAAATGGACATAATAATAGTACCTACTACAGAGGGTTATTGTTAGGCTCAAACAAGATAACCCATGTAAAGAACCTTGAAAATATTAAAGCACTATTTGAAGTGCTAGCTAGAATGATGATGAAGATGAAGGTGATATGGGCTTTAATGTAAGTGATGGATCAGAGTGGGGAGAAACTGGAAGCATAGAATTAGCTAAGAGGATGGTGGTCACCGTGGGGCTCATTCTGTCCCCTTCCCCATAATCCCTGCCTTTGTCATCCACCTGGAGATAGCGTCAATCTTAGAGTGCTTTGAGATCCTAGATCAGACAGTCAACAGTTGTTATGGTGACTTCTCTTGTTATTTCTCCCCCTGGGCCTGCCTCTACTCCCTCCCCTCCTATTTCCACCCTCAGCCTTGCCTTTCTTCTCTATTATTAGAGGTCATTATCACCAAAATATAAGATCTGAACACTGGGACCAAAGCTATTAAGCCCTGGATCTCGAGGTTGCTTGGCCCCAAAGTCCACAGGTAACCAACACTCATTGCTGACTAAGCACGAAAAGGTAAATAAATAAGGTGTATTCCCCTGCCTGAAGCCAGCCTGGCCGATTACCCGCCAATTGCAGCTGTTATTTTCTCCCCTCCCTCCCTTCCTGCCCTGGGGATGTATGTCACTCACATCTTTAGCATTCCTGACACACTTCTAGGAGGCACCCACCCCAGAAGGGTTTGAGGGGAGTGGGAGCACCCTAGGAAGGTCAGTAGTCAGGATTGTGCTGGAGCCAGCTCTAACCCACCATTAAGTAAGCATTTACACCTTGGAAATCTACAAAAGCTACAAATCAGAGCTTGATGTATTATTATTCTGTTGAGCATCCAGACTTATGAAAGTGATGGGGAAAATGTTAAGATTGCAGATTAGACTTGAAAGTGTGCATGTATTTCCCCATCTGGTTGTTAAACATTTATCGATGTACTGTGGTAGGTTTGTTAAGGCTGGGAATTCTATAGGATTATAGCTCCAGAGCTTGAAGGGACCTCAGGGGACATCCAGACCTCCTCTCCCACCACCCCCCCTTTACAGCTGATAAAGCTTTGGTCCAGGAAGGTGAAGGTCGCCCAGTTAGTGTCAGATACAGGGTCTGAACTCAGATCCTCTGACCCCAGAGCCAATGTCTTCTTTCCATTGTACCATGCTTCCTAGAAGGACCTCACATTTGGGAATGTGGAAAATGGTTTGAGAGGGCTTCCTAGGGAGATAGTGATGCTTTAGGTGTGGTAAGGAAGGTATACCATGTGGGCATAGCAACTAGGTGGCTCAGTGAATAGAGTGTTGGGCCCACAGTCAGGAAGACCTGAGCTCAAATTTGGCCCCAGACATGTAATAGCTATATGACTCTAGGTAAGTCACAGCTTCAGTTTGCCTCAGTTTCCTTGTTTGTAACATGGGGATAATAGCACCTAAATCCCAGGGTTGTTCTGAGAACCTAATCTGATAATATTTTAAAGCACTTAGCACAGTTCCTGGCACACAGTAGGTGTTTAATACTTATTTCCTTTCTCCCTCAATCCCTTCCTTCCTTTCTTCTTTCCTTTTTCTTTCTTCCCCTTCCTTCCTACCTCCCTTACTTATCCTTCCTTCCTGTCCCCTTCCCTCCCCTTCTTCCTTCTCTCCTTTTCCCTTCTTTCCTTTTTCTTCCCCCCTTTTTTTTGGAGGGGGGAAGGTAAGGTAGTTGGAGTTAAAGTGACTTGCCTAAGGTCACATAAGTGTGTCAAGTGTCTGAGGCAGAATTTGAACTCATGTCTTCCTGACTCCAGGGCCGGTGTTCTATTTACTGTACTACCTAGCTGCCCTTTCTTCCTCTTTCCTTTTGCACTTCAGGTCCTGTTCCACAATCAGAGTGTCTCTCCTCCTTGAATAGGTTCTGATGTGGGGGAGTGGTTATGTAGTAGGGGGAGTATGAGTTAGATAATGCAGAGGGAATAGCAAAGCAACTAAGTCTGGGGATGGAGGTGATGTGTGTGTGTGTGACTCAGGTGGGCATATTCCCCACCCCCCAGGTCCTGGCCCCTAGGGTCAAGAGTCACAATGGTCTCCCTTGACCCCACCCTGAGACCACCCACACATTACCCAGAACTTCATGGGACCCGCTTTTGACAGGGTCCCATACCAACAGAAGCCTTTCTTTCCTTCCACACAGCCTTCCACCTGACAAATTCAAGACACATCAGAAAGTCGTGAAAGATGCCTTATATGGTATGATGTTCTAAGACCTCGGGGTGGGTGAATTAGTTCTGTGAGATCCCTGGAGCAGCTTGAGGGGAAGTGGAGGCCCTCTAAACAGTGCCATGGCACCTACTATTTATTTCCATGTGCATTATATTGGCTGGGGGTGAGCTTCCTCCAAAAGGATTCTGGGATGGGCAGACAGGAGATAGTGGAAGAAGTCAGAAGATCAGGCTTTAATCTAGGTTTTCCCTCCGGCTACCTGTCTGACTTTGGACAAATCATTTTATTTTTTTGAGCCTCAGTTTCTTCCTCTGTAAAAATGAGAGGATTGGATCAGATGCCCTTTAAGGCTCCTTATAGCGCTGTGGCTTCCTTTTTTCTCTAAGACATAAGATAATAGATGCTCCAGGCCCCTTTCTCTAGCAGTTCAGATTGCTATGTTGCTGGACCCAGGCCAAATAAAGAAGAAAGGGCCATTCCATATTGAGTGGAGAGGAAAAGTCCCCCCCCCCCTTTCCTTTTACAGATTTCTCTCCCAAGGCCCATACAAATGTACCATCCTTCCTTCCCCCACATTATCCTTATGAACTCTCCTTCATATCAATCCAAACTCTCAGAGAAGTGTCTACTGAACACATCCATACAGAGATAGACAAAGTATTTCCCTTTCCTAGGAAATTGACATTTTAACTAGGGACCCTTTCTGGAAGCCAAAGAAATGAATCTCTAATGATGGAATTTTAGTCATCCCAGTAGAATGAAGGAGAAAGTATTGGGGGGGGAGGAGTATATTTCCTGGCATCCCTCAGATCAGCTCTTTGGATATTCTCTATCCCTATTTACATACTCATCATAAGGCAAGCTTTTATCTACTCACCAGAATTCCCAATTCAATGAACAAGAGCACAGGAGCCTGAATGGGTCTGAGTATTTTGATAAACAAGTTTAGGGACCCTTCATATGGACTTGCTAGGGGTGTTCTGGGGAGGTGTATGCACAGTTGTTTAAGTTTAATCTGAATTATTAACACTTTCTTAAGCCTAGCAAACCCTGATTTCAGAATCAATATTGACTTCCCAACTGTAAAATCTGGTTAAGACCTGGCTCCTACACACCCTTGGGTCTTGCCCCGGGGAGGGAGGGTTGGGCATGGAGAGCAGGGTAGAGATGGGCATGCCTGAACAATGAGGCCTCATCATGTTTTAGTGCAGGGAACCTTGATTCTGGAGTGGGAGAATCCAACTTCAAATCCCACCCCTGATGCATACAGCCTGTGTGACCTTGGGCACGGACATCACTTAACCTTCCTGGGCCTCAGTTGCCTCATCAATAAAATGAGGGATGGGTTGGACTAGATGGTTTCTGGGGTGCTTTAAGCCTCTATCACTGATCCTATAAATTTCGGGAGGGCTAGTTGAGAGTAGAGAAACCAGGAGGAAAAGGGCTTGATTTCTTCTCATGGAACTAAAGGATCTATCTTCTTTTTCATCTCTCCCACCCTCCTCTCAAAGAAGGGAAAGACAGGAAAGACCTTAGCTGTTTTTGGAGAGGGAATGGTTAATGAAACCAGCTGTTAACCTGGAAAGTATGTGAAAAGGCCCCACCCTCCCTTACCAGGGCCTGCCTTCCAGGGTTAGTCACCCAGGGACTGGCTTGTTGGCCTTTGGAAGGGGCAGGGCTAAGAGCAAGGTTTCTTGGGTTCTTCCTCTACTCCCTCTAATCTTTTACTCCCAGCCTTTTCTTCTTCTTCTTCTTCTTCTTCTTCTTCTTCTTCTTCTTCTTCTTCTTCTTCTTCTTCTTCTTCTTCTTCTTCTTCTTCTTCTTCTTCTTCTCCTTCTCCTTCTCCTTCTCCTTCTCCTTCTCCTCCTTCTCCTTCTTCTCCTTCTTCTTCTTCTTCTTCTTCTTCTTCTTCTTCTTCTTCTTCTTCTTCTTCTTCTTCTTCTTCTTCTTCTTCTTCTTCTTCTTCCTCTTCTTCCTCCTCCTCCTCCTCCTTCTTCTTCTTCCTCCTTCTTCTCCAAACTCCTGGTCTGTCCTAACTTGGCTATAACCTTCATGGCCTTTACCTTGGATATGCTGTGTGACCTTGAGCAAATAAATCATTTCCCTTTCCTGACCCTTACTTTCCTCATTTGTAAAATGAAAAATTATGCTACATAATTTGTCCATTAAGGTTTTTCTGTCTCTGATATTCTATAATCCTACTTCCCTTCTCTACTCCTTTGCCTGGCTAAGTAATGTTATAGTAGCCTAAGGCACGAGAGACAGATGGTTACAAGAACCCAGGCCCCTGTGTGGGGGTTTCTTAACTCAGTCTTCTCTATTGAGTTTCTTCTCCTAGCTCTAGGAACCTTTGACCAGAGCCTGCCAGAGTCTGGTACCCTGCTTCCTCCTGTCCAACCAGTCTGAACAGTGATGCTCCAGAATCACAAAATGTGGAAGACACTTTAGAGGCCATCCAGTCTGACTCATTTTACAGAAAGAGAATCCTTGGGCTTGAAAACTTTCACAGAATCTAAGCCAAGTGAAAAAAATGTTCACCTTCCTGGGGCCTTGGGACACTGGCCCCTTAAGGATGTTCATGATGCTAGGAGACATCTCCAGAAAGTCTTGTAACCTGTGGTAATACAAGCACTGGTCCTGATAGGCCAATGTGGACTGGAAGGATAGGCCCTAACTAGGGACTGGCTTGAGTATGAGGAAGAACTTATAAAGCTTTTGAGCTGAAAGGGACCTTAGGCATCATGTAGGCCAAGTCACTCTTGTAAAGCACTTTTAAACTATAAATCATGCTATAAATATAAGCTATTATTAATATTATAAGTAATCAAAATGAATATTATCAGAGGAGTTCCCTTCCCTGTCACCTCCACAACTTCCAGGTCTTCAGCCCCATAGTTTGGAGGGGACACAGCAGAGAGAGACCAAGGGTTCCCCAAAATATTGAAGTAAATCAGCTGGGGGCTATCTGTCTGCATTTATCCCTGCACAGCAGAAAAGGGGCCTGGAGTTTCAATCCTTTGATAAACTTCTAAATACCAAAGATGATTATTGTTGTTTCAGTTATGCCTGACTCTCTGTTACCCCATTTGGGGTTTTCTCAGCAAAGATACTGGAATGGTTTGCCTTCTCCAGCTCATTTTGCAGATGAGGAAACCTAGACAAAAATGGTTAAGTGGCTTAAGCAGGGTCACACAGCTCGGAAGTGTCTGAGGCCAGATTTGAACTCCCTGACTCCAGGATCAGCACTTTATCTACTACACCACCTAGCTGCCCATAGATAGCAGGGCCATAGGTTCATGGTTCTAGAACCATAGGCATTTAGTCAAGCCCTTTCATTTTACAGATGAGGAAAGAGAGGCCAAGGGAGGTGAAGTTACTTGCCCACAGTCAAACTTATCCATAAAATGTCAGAGGCAGAATTTGAACCCAAGTTTTTTGACTCTGGTTAGTCAATCAATAAACATATGCCAGTCACTGTGCTGAGCATTGGGGAATACAAAAAAGAGGCAAAGGACAGTCTCTGCCCTCAAGGTGTTTACAGTCTAATGGGGAAGATAATATTCAAATAAATAAATAAATAAACTATAAACAGGTTAGAGAGGAAAAAAGTTACAAATAAAATGAAAAGGGTCTGGGAAAGACTTCTTGTAGAAGATAGAATTTTAGCTGGGAGCTAGGGGAGGTCAGTAGGCAGAGATAAAGAGGGAGAACCTTCCAGGCATGGGGGACAGCAAGTGAAAATGCCCAGAGCCTAGAGATAGAGGGTCTTGTTTGTGGAACAGCTAGGAAGCCAGTGTTACTGGATCAAAGAGTGCTTGGTGGGGAGCAGGGTGTACAAAGACTGGAAAGGTGAGAGGGGGCTAGGTTATGAAGGACTTTGAACATCAGAGGATTTTGTATTTGATTCTAGAGGCAATGGGGAGCCATTGGAATTATTGAGTAAGGGTGAGGGTGACTTGATAGGACATGAACTTTAGGAAAATCACTTTGGTGGCTGAATGAAGGATGAATTTTGAGTGGGAAGACACTTGAGGTAGGCAGACCCACAAGTAGGTTATTACAATTGTCTAAGTATAAGGCGATGATGGCCTCTACTAGAGTGGTGACGGTGTCAGAGGAAAGAAAGAGACATGTTTAAGAGATGTGACAAAGGTAAAATTGATAGGCCTTGGCAACAGATTGTATATGGGAGGATGGCATTACGCTGTTAGGGAAGGTGGGAGGTTCCGGGGGAAAGATAATGAATTAACTTTTGGACATGTTGAGTTTAAGATGTCTACTGGTAGCTAAGTGGCATAGTGGATAGGGTTCCAGGACTGGGGTCAGGGAGACTCATCTTCCTGAGTTCAAATCTGGTTTCAGACACTTACTAGCTGTGTAACCCTGGGCAAGTCACTTAATCCTGCTTGACTCAGTCCTTCATCTGTAAAACGAACTGGAAAAGGAAATGGTAAACCATTACAGAATCTTTGCCAAGAAGACCCCCAAATGGGGTCACACAAGAGTCAGACGTGACTTTTCATGACTGAACAGCAATAAATAGACATCCAGCTGGAGATCTGAGATTAGAGGTCAGCAGAGAAGTTATAGCAGGACAGGTAGATATGAGAATTATCAACATAGAGATGGTAATTAAATCCCTGGGAGCTGATGAGATCACCAAGTGAAGTGGTACAGAGGGAGAAGAGAAGAGGGCCCAGGACAGAGCCCCTGTGGGACACCTTTGTTTAGAGGACATGATCTAGAAGAGTAGAGAGACTGAGAGGAATGGTGAGATAGGGAGGAGAAGAACCAGGAGAGTAGTGTCCTGAAAACCTAGAAAGAGGGCAAGGCTATAGAGATGTTGAGGAGAAAGAGGACCAAGAAAAAGCCATTAGATTTGACAACTAAGAGATTATTGGAAAGCTTTGGAGAGAGCAGTTTTGGTGGAAGGGATTAAGAAGTGAGTTAGAGGATGAGAGGTGGAAGTACCTCTCTAGATGGCCTTTTTGAGGAGTTTAGCCACAAAGGGCAGAAAAGATATAGGACAACAGTTAACGGGTATGGAAGGACCAAGCGGGAGGTTTTTTTTAGGATGGGGTGGACATGAGCATGTTTATAGGAAGTAGGGAAGGAGCCATTAGACAGGGAGAGATCGAAAATAAGTGGTAGAGTGGGGACGAAAGTCAACTCTCTGTTGGATCAGATGGGATGGAATGGGATTGCCTGAATAGGTGGAAAGGTTAGTCTTGCTAAGGAATAAGACCATTTTATCATGTGACACAGGAGTGAAAGGGGAGACAGTGACAAAAGACATATGAGTGATATGACATGAGGAGGAGGGGGAAAGGAGGAGTTCGTCATGGCCAATGGCTTCAATTTTTACTATAAAATATGAGGCAAAATTGCCAGCTGAGAGGGCAGGGAGACGGTAAAACTATGGGAGTTTTGAGGCAGGATGAAAAGGTTTGGAAGAGCCGCTGTGCAGTGAATGAGTTTATAGGGAAGTAAAATGGAATCGCCCCAGTAGTGAGGGCCCAGTTGATGTTGTATAACATAAATTTGCGGTGGACCCAATCAGAACAGTTGCATGATTTTCTCTACCTGCACCGGACAGCATGTTTGTAAGGGTGAAAGTGGTGAATGGTGGTGAATGGTGGGAGTGACCCAAGGTTGAGGCTGGGCTAGGTGGGAGTTAGGGATTTAAACAAGGAGGACAGTGCAGAGTTGAATTGGTTCGCCAAGGGATCAAGATGGGGAAAAAAGATAAAATGGTTAGTGCAAGGGAGATGAGAGAGAATCGAAGGGTCAAGGGAATTGAAGTCACTGTGCAGAAAACTCGAAGACGTTTTGTTGTCGTTGTTGGGGTTTTTTTGTTTTTGTTTTTGGTAAGAGAAGAAAGAGGTGAAAAGGTGGCCAGATTATGGCCAGATTTTAGAGTTCTTGGAAATAGAAGTCATACATTTGTGATTGATCACAAGATCCTGGGGGATGTGTGCCACTGGGGTGAGATGAAGGAATGGGTCACAGGCAGTGAGGACGTTGGGGATATTTGAGGGAGGATCAATGTTGAAAATCCCTTAGTAAGAGGATAGGAGTTAGGAAGGAGAGAGAAACTGAGCCATCAATGTGGACCCACTGAGGAAAGACGGGGCTCAACCTGGGGGTCTGGAGAAAATAGCTACGAGGACTTTGATTGGATGGGACAGATGAAAATCAAGGACCTCGAAGAAGAAGTTAGAAGTGATGGGCATACCCTCAAAGTGGTGATGGAGGGCAAAAGAGGGTTTCAAAGAGTCATTGGTTTTCTCACTATAGGCCATTAATAATTGCTTGGTTTTGTTTGTTTCTTCTGAGGCAATTGGGGTTTAGTGACTTGCCCAGGGTCACACAGCTAGTAAATAATTGCTTGTTGATTGGCTGATTAATAGATGACCTCTAAGGTCCCTTACAGCTCTGACTATATGATTCTGGACACCCAGAATCCTCTTTCTCACATCTGTGTACATGTCACTTCCCCTGTGTAGTAAATGTAGTGACCTCTCCTATTTCTATAGCACCTTAAGGTGTTTTATTTAGAACAACCTTGTGAGCTAGGTAATGTATTATCCCCATTTTACTGATGAGGAAACTGAGGCTGGGAGAGCTTAAGTGAGTTGCCCAAAGTCACAATGCAAGCTAATAACTGGCACTGGGCTTTGCACCATTCCCCAGCCCAGTGCAGAAACTTAATAAATCGGTAATAAAGAAACTAATTCAACACCCCCTCCTCCTGACCTAATCATTAATGCTTCTGTTCCCTTCCTGCTTGTCTCCTGTGTCCCCAGCTACCAAGGAAAATCCGGGTGCCTCTAAAGGCCAAACCGGGCAACAAGCTTCAGCTGCCTGGCTTCTGCTGGCTCTCAGACAAGCAGCAGGACTGCTATCCCCGAAAGTCCTTGACATCCACCATGCCAGTAGTGGTAGATCCCTGGAAGCAGCAGCAGCAGGCCATCAACTATCGCTTTTTCACTCAGCAGTACACCAACTCGTACACACCCTTCTACACCTTACAGAAACCCACCTGCGGCTACCTCTACTGCAGGGACACCGACCACTCCCGCAAGAGGCTGGACGTGCCTTATACCAACGTAACCAAGTGGCGGACTGATGCCATTCTCTAGTTACGAGACTCTCACCACCTGAGGCCCCCTGTCCCCTCTCCCCACTCTTCATCTTGGGAAGGCTGAGCCCTTGAAGAGGAGGGTGCATTTGCTAGGGGAAGGAGGGGCTGCCCTGGCGAGCTGGGCTCATTGGGGTGGCCACTTACTGACTATGAGGGGAGAACTCTTAAGCGGCAATTAAACATTAGCCTTCCTTAGCCTACAAATTGAGGC
This sequence comes from Gymnobelideus leadbeateri, assembly GCA_011680675.1. Classification (NCBI taxonomy): domain Eukaryota; kingdom Metazoa; phylum Chordata; class Mammalia; order Diprotodontia; family Petauridae; genus Gymnobelideus; species Gymnobelideus leadbeateri. The sequence continues at coordinate 1,233,571 of WOXC01006421.1, forward strand.
AACAGGGGGACTCACATCCAAGCCATTTACACTGGATCACGTGTGATTAGCTGCTGGTGGGATTGAATTCTTGGGTACTCCCCCTTCCCTCCTCCTGAACCCCCTCTTTCCCTTAACTCTCAGTCTCCAGAACAAGGTCCTGGTGTGCCCTGCACCTTGGCATGGCACCATGTTTTATATGCCCTCATAAATTAGGAGAGTCAGCCTACTACCTTTGGTAGATTCCCGGACAGTTGGTTGGAAAGGCCCTTAGAGATAATCTCTCTATTGCAATCTAGTGGGGCTCAGGGCAAAGAACTCTGATTCTGGACTCAGAGGACCTGAGTTCAAATTCCATCTACTATGTTTAGAAAGTAGGGTGCATTATAAGCAAGTCACTTAAGCTCCCTTGTTTATAGATTTTTCTTGGCCTCTTGACATCAGTTTCTAAGCCTGGATCTATGTTGTAATAATTCCTCATTTTAAAGAGGAAATAAAGGCCCACAGAAGGGGATTCCCATGATTAGCTTACTCAAACTCAACCCCACTTTAAGGTAGTCCCTCAAACACCGCCCCCCCAAACCAAGATCAAAGATCATTAAGGGCAAGGAAGTCCTGAGAAAAAGATTGCCAGATCTCAGATTTACAAAACAATCACAGCTGTCCTACCTGCCAACTGTGCGACCTGGGCACATTACTTCTGTTCTCTGAGCCTCAGTTTCCCCTTTTCCTTATCTGAGGTCTCCTCTACCTTTGGTTTCCTACTCTCTGATGACTCTGGTTGGTGAGCTTTCCACCTTGGCTTGCCCAGTTCTATGACACTTTCCAAATATTTCCAGGACATGCTATTGCACTCATACCACCCCAGCTTGCCCTCCCCTGCTTTCCAGCTTTTGCTCCCCTAATATGTTGCCTTCCCCAGTTAGACTCTAAAGTCCTTGAGGGCAGGGACTGTCTTGCTTACTTATATTTGTATCCCATGGGCTTAGCACATAATCAGCACCTAATAAATTCTTTTTCATTGAAAATGAGATCTACATAGTTCTTGGATTTCTAAACCCTCTCATTTTATAGACAAGGAAACTAAAGCTCAAAGAAATTAAATAACTTGACCAAGGCCACACAAATAGCAAGTGGATTCAAACTCTGGATAGTGCATGGCAGTGGGTGTATGGGTTGGATTAGAGTAGAGGTTCTCAAAGCTTTGTAGTCTTGGGCCCCTTTTACACTCTTAAAAATTATTTAGGGGCACAGCTAGGTGGCACAGTGAATAGAACACCAGCCCATGAGTCAGGAGGACCTGAGATCAAATTCGACCTCAGACACTTAACACTTTAGCTGTATGACCTTGGGCAAGTCATTTAACCCCAATTGTCCTACCTTCCCCCCTCTAAAAAAATTGTTGAGGACCCCCCTCTTCCCCAAAGCTTTTGTTTATGTGGGTTATAGTTTAGCCTATAGGCAACAAGCATTTATTAATTTTTCTTTTTCTTTTTTTTTTTTTGTTTGTGTGTGCGTTAAGTGTCTGAGGCCGGATCCAAACTCAGGTTCTTCTGACTCTAGGGCCAACACTCTACTCACTGAACCACCTAGCTGCCCCCATTTATTAATTTTTCTATTAATTATTTGTTCACTCATTTATTTTTTTTTAATTTAGTACAGTATCATGTACTGTGTAAAGCATTGCAAATACAAATACAAGCAAAAAAGAAAGACTGAACTTACCCTCAAGGAGCTTACATTCCAATGAAGAGTGACAAAATATAAAAAGAAGCTGAAAAGGGGGGGGGGCGGTAAGGTGCTATTGATAGTTACCATAGTAGAATGAAAATAATTTTGACCTCATGAGCTCCCCTGAAAGGCTCTCAGGACCCCCAGGGGTCTCAGGACCACATTTTGAGAACTGCTGGATTAGCTGATTTTAGTCCATTGGATAGTTGATTTCAGCCCTACATTCTATGATCTTATGATCTTGTCTCCTGGATAATGAGTCAGTTGTCCTGGGCCATGCTAAAGGGGAACATATAACTTCTGTTGGAGGGTGATGGTGATTCTCTCTTCCACAAAATCCAAAGGTCCTCTCTCTATAATTTTTTTTTTTGAGGGGAAGACTGCTTTTCCATTCCTGTTCCCTCTGTCTCCCAGAAACCAGCATAGGAAAATTTTAGAAAGCATGCAAGGAGTGTTCATAGTGGGCGTATGGGGAAGAGGAAGCAATTACCTTTGGCAGTGACTGGAGTCCCTAAATATTGCCTGGTATCTAAGCTTCAGAGGAGGGGTTGCCCAACAAGTTTCATGGAAGTCAGCCATTATTTCCTGGGTTCCACCCCTCAGTCCATATTGGCTGAACTGTTTAGTGAGACTGAACTAGACACTAGAGTCTAGGGACAAGACTGGATTTGGGGGGGAGAATTATGATGTAGTGGAAAGAACATTGCAGTTGGAGTCAAAAGAGTTGTGTTCATGAGAAGAATGGCCCTCTACCACTTGTATTCTGTGTGACTTTGGGCAAGTCATTTCCCTTCTCTGGGCCTGGGTCATCTGTAAAATGAGAATCAATCATTCCAGCTCCAACATTCTGTTGTGATTTGGGATTCTGTAGGAGGGGGGAACCTATATATGATTAAATGGCTGAAGGGTTTGATCAGGCCTCCCCAGGTCTTTCCTCTTCGGGAGAAAGATAGCAGTAGGATAGAGTTGGCAGCCTGAATGATATCTTTACCCAGAGGAGAGTCTGAAGTCCATAGTTCACATATCAGATCTGGAAGGGACCTTAGAGGCCATTTGGTACATTAAAAACAAAAAACAGTCAAAATTAAGGCCCACATTATATGAATTTGCCCAAGGTTACACAGGTAGAAAATGTCAGAGATGGATGTGAGCCCAAGTCTTTAGGCCCAAATCCAGCACTTTTCCTATCATACCATATTGAGATTTAGCCCTAGCTGGTCTGGAGGCCGGTCAGCACCTGGAATCTAATTTTTCTGGGGGAAACAAGAAGTAGGGGCTGAAGTAGTTATCCTTATAGATTTTCTTGCCTTCACTTGGTCATCAATGATTTGGTAGATGGAGGTGGATGGGTATAGGATGAGAGTGGAGGGGGCAGGTGGGTAGAGGGGAAAAGACCCACTTCTCAGAAACTAGTACACTAGACTTTTAATTAAAGACTACCTCCCTCTTGTGACTGCTTTGAGTAGATAGGCCTCTCCCTGACATTTCAGACTCCTCCTGAGCCTGAGTAGGACAAATCCAGAGGCCAGATTGACAGGGGCTTATGGGAAAATCTCTGAGTTCTGCAGTTTTGAAGTTGGAAGACACACAGGAGTGGCCTAAGCCTTTGGAAAACTGCCCAGTGGTCTGGCCACCATGCGGCTCTGTTGTGCCAGGCATCCGGCTGGCCATCCTACCCTGCCTCTGACTGGGATATGATCCCATGCCAACCCAGCCACCTGCCCCACCCTTTCTTTCCCACTGGCAGCTGTTCAGCCTTGTGGATTCTTTTTCTCTGGTGTGGAATCAGTCCCAGAAAGGATTTCTAAGCAGAGAGAAAACAGCTGGAGGAAACCACAAGGTTTCAATGCTTTACTATGAGATTCCAGTCCCTTGGGAAAAAAATAACCTTAGAAAATCAGTATACATTTCTTCCCCTTTACTTGCTCCCCAAGCCTCAGTGGGGATGGGGGCTAGAGAGACATAAAGTTGAATGCTGTGCTATTAAGCCCAAGATTTCTATAGGATTCCTTCATACTCATAGTGGAATAAGTGAGAAGTTAAATAAGTCTGGCTGAAACCATATTACTGGTTCTGAGGGCCTCTTCTGACTATTTAGAGGATCCCAGACACCCAGGGGGAAAAGGGACTTCACGAGCTAGCTAGTCCAATCCTTCCTTCACCAGGAATCCCCTCTACAATATCTATAACAAGTGATCATCCAACCTTTGCTTGAATACTTCCATTGATGAAGAACTCCCTGCTTGTGAAGGTAGCCCATTGCACTCCAGAGACTGTGGCCCTTCTCTTAAGTCCCTAGCTCTGAGCACACCATCAGATCTCTCCCAAATGGATTCAGTTTTGCTATAGACCCCTTAGTTCCCTACTTAACTCCCCAAATATCACCCTACTTTGATTGGCAAGCCTTGCTGAAACTTCTGTATTGTTGTTCAGTTATTTCAGTCATGTTGTGACCCCACTGGGGTTTTTCTTGGCAAAGATACTTGAATGGTTTGCCATTTCCTTCTCTAGGTCATTTTACAGATGAGGAAACTGAGGCGAACAGAGTTGTCCAGAGTCACAAAGCTAGAAAGTGGTTAAGCCTAGATTTGAACTTAGGAAGATGAGTCTTTCTGACTCCAGGAACAGTACTCTATCCATTGTGCCACCTAACTGAGCTTAGGACAAAAGCCTTCACTTCATCATGAGAGTTAAAAAGCTATGATTGAATCTTATATAAAGTATAATCAGTCTTTGAGATCAATGCCATGTCTTACTCTAGCTCTTCCCCACTTTAGACAGGGGTCAGGGTCTGGGTCACCTGAAGAGGGGAGGGATTATCACCAGGGTGGAAGCAGGGTACGGTAGAAGCGGTAGAAGAGTCTGGAGCCAGAAGACAAAAGTCATGATAAAAGTCCACCATTTGCCTTCAGCTAGATTGGGGTAAAGGTATCTCTGTATTGAGATATTTCCCTCCCCCATCTGCACTCAACCAGTGATATAACAAAGGGCTGATGAAAGTGTGTGTGTATTTTAAAACATGGACATTCCACAAAGGAGATTCTGTCCCAGGGGATTCCAAGTGCTGCTTTTATATCTCCAATAGGGCACTTAGTACAATATTAAGGCCTCCTGTTGTAGTAGAAAGAGCTCTGAGTTTGGAGTCAGAGGACCTGGGTTCAGATCTTACCTTTTCCACTTATTACCTATATGACCTTGGGCACTTGCCATTCAACTTCTCAATGTCCTCATCTGCAAAATGAGGGGGTTGGATTATATGTGAACCCTGAACCTGGGGTGTTAGTACATAACAGGAGTTCAGTATTAACTTCTATAGGTAGCTAGGTGGTACAGTGAGTAGAGCACTTGGCCTACATTCAAGGTTCAAGAGTGCTGCGTTAGACGATTACTAGCTGTTTGATCCTGAGCAAGTTGCTTTAACTCTGCCTGACTCAGTTTCCTCAATTGTAAAATTCAGATAACCACAGCAATTGACTTCACAGGGTTGTAGTGAAGATTCAATAAGATATTTGTAAAAGTACTTATCACAGTGCCTGGCATGTAGTAGGTACTCCATAAATACTCGTTCCCTTCCCCTTCCCCTATTGAATTGGTCACAGCTATGAATAATGGAAGGGACTGGCATGTGAATTATTAGGAAAATGCCTTATCAGATTCTTCTCAGATGCAAAGCCTGATCCTATATTTCTAAACAGAAGGCATATATTTTCTAGCAGAAGATAAGAACACAGTGATCTCCCCCAAATACCTCAATTACATGTTTTTATAGTTTATACAGATTATTGACAGTTTGTATCTGATACATTCTGACTAGGTTACCTCCTTACTCGGCACTCACAGGTTGTATCACCTTCCTAAAGGGTGATCACCCTTAGAGTAGTCTGTGAAAGTTTGTACTCCTAGCTCGTGGACCCCAATCAGTGTATTTCACCTTCACAGTAAGGCAGTAGATAAAATTACCTCAAAGCAAATACATTTACTAAGACAGAATAATAAGAATAGTCACTATGAAACATTTCCCTCCATAAAACTGGGGTACACTGTCCCACAACTATGATTCCTATGTTAAGTGGAAAGACAGCCCCCAAGCTTGGAGTGTAAGGGTAGAGGCATAAGGCACCAAAGGCAATTCACATATCTAGTCCTGAATGGCCTCCTGTTCTTTCTTGCCTTGGGGGAGTCCTCATGCAGCTTGCCTCTGGATGTAGTACATCTGCTTGGTGGGGTTGCTCAGCCGAGATCCCAGCTTCTTTCCACTTCTGCTTGCCAGGGCTGCTATCTCTTGAACCATGGTCGGCTCTCTTCTCTGCTGTCAGGGTGTACATCCTTGATCCTTATACCCATACCTGTCTCCTCCCTCACTTGTCCCTCAAACTCTCTCACACTGGCTTTCCAACAGCTGGATGAGTTGTCTCCTTCTGGGTGAGCAGCTTCTCTGCAAGGCACCATGTCCAGTGGGGGAGGTGATGGACAGGAGTCTCCTTCTCCTCTCTTGCTGACCCCTGGTGGAGACACAGGACTCACACCCCACCAGGCTGCTCCTGGAGCTGTGTGCTGGCTCCATGGCTGACACTCCTGCTATAAAGTCTCTTTTCACTGCACCAGGATGGTTCTCAAGTAAAAGATTAAAACCAGTACCAAAGCCAAAGGGTCCGAAGTTTGTGAGCCTTTTGGGACACATGGTTAGAAACAAAAGGAGCACTTACATACCCATGAGTAAAGACCTTCCCAACAGTTCTGATGGAGAATGAAGGCATACGGAGCAGCAAGGTGGCACAGGCCCTGAAATCAGGAGGACCTGCTGGCTTTAGACATTTGAAATTTTACTAGCTGTGTGACCTTGGGCAAGTCACAACCCCAATTGCCTTGCCTTTATCCCCCCCAAATAAAGAGAATAAAGGCATAGAATTTAAATTTTCTCTTCCTAACACAGGACACCTCTAGATCCCAGTGAATAGGAGGACTTCTTCCTTAGCATCTGCATCTATGGTGAGAGAAAAAGGAAACAATTAGAAAAGACTGTTTCGACCGTCTGAAGAACTGATTCCCAGCCAATAGGTAGGTTTAGTTGTTCAGCAAAGAGAAGGACTGGCATGTGCATGCACCCCAATGTTTTTTTTATATTTGAAACATTTAATTTTAAAACCTCGAATTTCAGATCCATTCCCTTCCTCCCTTGTCACCCACTCCCTCTGGGAAGATAAGCAATTCAGTATGTGTTGTACATGTCTAGCTATGCACAACATTACCATAGTAGATATATTGTAAAAGACTGCTTATATTTCCCTCCCACCCATCCCACCCCCCACTTGGTCCATTCCCCACTTTGATCCTGTCCCTCTTTGAACAGTGGGTACTTCCAACCTCCCCTCCCCCCAGAATGGCCTCCCTTCCATCATCCCCCCTCTCATCCCCCTTCCCCCTACTGTCCTGCAGGGTGAGATATCCCATTTAGTATGTATGTGATTCTCTCCCTGAGCTAAATTCAATTAGAATACGGTTTTGCCTTTTTGCCTTCCTGTTCTTCCCATCCCCTGCAACTACTTACCCTTGCCTCTTCTACATGAGATAGTTTACCCTACCCTGTCTCTCCCCATCTCCTCTTGCCACTTTCCTCTCTCACCTCTTAGCTTCACCCCTTAAGTATCTTCCCTTCCCACCAAATTCGACCTGTGCCCTCTATCCATGTATACCTGTAAACATATATACACACATTCACATATGTATTCTTATGCCCATATACCCTTCTTCCATTATTTTCATAATGAGAAAGGTTACATCAGTCAAAGTTATTGTTTTTCCATGTAGGAATATAAATACATCAACTGTAGTAAGTTCCTTTTGATTTCTTTTCCCTGATTACCTTCTCAAGCATCTCTTGCTTCTTGTGTCTGAATGTCAAATTTTCTATTCAACTCTGGTTTTTTCCTCAAGAATGCTTGAAAGTCCTCTATACCACTGAATGACCATATTTTCCCCTGAAAGAAGATACTCAAGTTTGCTGAATAGGTGATTCTTGGTTTTAATCCCAGCTCTTTTGCCCTCTGGAATAGCATATTCCATTCCCTTCAATCCCTCAGTGTAGAAGCTGCCAGGTCCTGTGCTATTCTGATTGTGTTTCCACAATACTGAAATTGTTTCTTCCTGGCTGCTTGTAGTATTTTCTCCTTGATCTGGGAATTCTGGAATGTAGCTGTAATATTCCTAGGAGTTTTCTTTTTGGGATCTTTTCCAGGAGGTGATCTGTGGATTCTTTCAACTTCTATTTTGCCCTCTGGTTCTAAAACATCAGGGTAATTTTCCTTGAGAATTTCTTGAAGGATGATTTCTAGGTTCTTTCTTTGATCATGGCTTTCAGGTAGTCCAATAATCTTAAAATTATCTCTCCTGGATCTATTTTCCAGGTCAGTGGTTTTTCCCATGAGATATTTCACATTGCCTTCTATTCTTTCATTTGTTTGGATCTGTTTAATAGTATCTTGATTTCTCATAAAGTCACTAGCTTCCATTTGCTCCAGTCTAACTCTGAAGGAATGAATCTCCTCGGTGAGCTTTTGAGATTCTTTTTCCATCTGGCAAATTTGGCTTTTTAAGGCATTCTTCTCCTCATTGCCCTTTTGAGCCTCCTTTGCCATTTGAGTTAGTCTATTTTTTAAGGTGTTATTTTCCTCAGTCAGGCTGTTGACTCTCATTTCATACTTTTCCTGCATCCTTCTCATTTCTCTTTCCAATTTTTCCTCCACTTCTCTTATCTGCCTCTTAAGATCCTCTATGGGCTGTAACCAGCTCATATTTTCATTTGGGGCTTTTGGTGGAGGATTTCTGACCTCGCAGTCCTCCTCCTGTTCCATGCTTTGATCCTCTTTGCCCCCCAAATAGGAGTCTAATGTTGAATTTTTCTGTTTATTTTTTTTCCTTTGCCTAGGCATGTTGCCACTCACTTACTCGACTTTTGGGCTTGTTGCCACAGTAGGACTCTGCCACCAGACAGGGGAGCTTCCGTCCCAAACGTTGGGGTCTTCACAGCTTCCGGAAGTATTAGTTGGGTGGCCTCTGTGAAGCCTCCACAAGCTCTGGCAAGCTGGATACCCACCCCAGACCTCCCCCCAAGACCACAATCCAGATCCAGGGAGGTTAAAGCAAGAGTGATTACCCCCCAAGACTGATTGCTGGATCTCCCTACAGTTCACAGGCCAGGAGCTGAAGCTGCCACTGAAGCTGCAAAATGGCGTCTCTGCTGTCTCCTCAGCTGCTTCTCAACCCCAGGGGAAGAAGCCGACGTGTTCCCCAAATACTGGTCCCAAAGTCCATAGGGCACTAACCTCTCACTTTGTCCTAGGCATGTCTGTGTTGATAATTCTGGAATCGCCACAGCTGTTGGTGTTCTGGGGTCCCTCCAGCCTGCTGCTGGCCCGGCTGCCCTGGGGCTAAAACCGGGGCTCACACTGGCCACTTGCACTGTGCTGTCTGCTCCCAGAGGACAGCGCTGTCTGCTCCTAGAGCGCTGTGCGGGCTGCTCCCTGCAGGGCTGCCGGGCTGTCCTCAGCGGGAGGTTAGCTTCTCTGTGTCGTTCTGTGGGTGCTGGAGCTCCAGAAGTTGTTCAGAGTCCACCTTTTACATGGTTTGGAAGTGGTGTGGGGGAGAACACCTTGGAAGTGCTGTTTCTACTCCACCATCTTCTCTTGAATCGAATTCCAATATTTTTAGCAGCACTTTTTGAGGTAGCAAATTACTGGAAGGTGGGGAAGAGAAGGAGTATTAATTAAGTTTGTACTGTGTGCTAGGCATTGGGCTAAGTACTTTACAAATACCATCTGATTTGATCCTCACAGCCGTAGATGCTAATATCCTCATTTTATAATTGAGTAAACTGAGGCAGACAGAAGCTAAGTGACTTACCCAGGGTCACATAGCTAGTGTCTGAGGTAAGATTTGAATTCAGGCCTTCCAAACTCTAGGCCCAGCGCTCTATTTGCTTTTTTACCTAGTGCCTGGGTTTGGGGATTAGCTGAACAAACTGTGGCATTGTGAATGGAAAGTGATATTGCACTGTAGGAAGTAATTAAGGAATTCAGATGAACATGCGAAGATTATTATGATTTGATATAGAGTGAAGCAAGCAGAACTAGGAGAACAATATAAACAATGACTACACTAATACAAATGAAAACACACAAGGAAGCCTAACTCATTAATTATAATGACCTATCTTGGTCCTGGATGGCAGATAATGAAGCTGCCAGAAAGGTCTAATTATCCCAGGTCTAGAGCTGCAGGCGCCTTAGACTGTCCAGTCCAGCCCCTCATTTTACAGAGGAGGATGCTGAAGCCCAGAGACTTGAAGTGATTTGCACATGAGGGTCAGAGGGAGGATTTGGGCCTATGGCTCCCAAACCAGTGCGTTTTCTGTTGTGGTCATTTTGTGATAAGTTTTGTTTAGTTGCTTTTTCTATAGTATAAGTGAAGGTTTTATGTAAAGTGGTATATTGGGAAATGACTGGTATAAAAACGGGCAAAAATGAAACCTCTCTCTCCCATTTTGTGTCTTTCTTTTTCTTCCTTCCTTCCTTCTTTCCTTCCCTCCTTCCTTCCTTCCTTCCTCCCTCTCTCTTCCTTTCTCCTTTCCTCTCTTCCTCTCTTCCTCCTTTCCTGCTTTCCTCCCTCCCTCCTTGCTTGCTTCCTTTCCTCCCTCTCTCCCTTCTTTCTTTCATTCCTTCCTTTTTTCCTTCTTTCCTTCTTCCCTTCTTTCCTTCCTTCCTTCCTTCCTTCTTTAAGGAGACATTAAGACACTTAAATGGGCTAGTGGCATCCCGTCCATTCCCTTGTATTGACTGCCTATGGGAATATCCTATTAATTTCAGCCATATTTAAAGCTCTGTTTCTGTGTTCTATGTGTACTATTTGTACGGTTTTTGAAGTGCTGTCATGTTGAAATGGGAGTCAGAAGACCTGTACAGGAGTCCTTTTTCAGCTGCTTAATAGACATGTGACCTTGGGCAAAAGCAGGAACAAGAATTTAATTTAACAGACATTCATTTCTAACACTGGCCTTGTCCTGAGAGGGAGGGTGGTGTGATGGGTAGATGGCTGGGCCTGATGTCAAGAATACCTGTGTCTTACATAATTTTTTTCTGCTGTGTCCAACCCTTCCTGACCCCATTTGGGGTTTTCTTGGCAAAGATACTTAAGTGGTTTACCACCTCCTTCTCCAACTTGGTTTCAGATGAGGAAACTGAGGCAAACAGGGTTAAGTGACATGCTCAGGGTCACATAACTAGGAAGTATTCTCTGAGGCCAGATTTGAATTCCAAAAGATGAGTCTTCCTACCTCTCTAGGCCCAGGCTACTGCACCACCTAGCTTCCCAGTCCAGAATACCTACTTAGGTTCAAATCCTACCTTAGATACTTGTTCCAAGCACGATTCTATACAAATCACTTAATGTCCTTGAATCTCATTTTCCTCATCTGTAAGAATGGAAATAACAATGGCACCTGCCCTGCTGGGTTGGGAGGATTGAATGAGACAAAGAAAGCATTTTGTAAACCTTCAAGTGCTAGTTAAAAATGAGTGATTATTATAAACTCCTTTACAGGGTTGATTCTTAGTTTCCCAATCTGTCAGATAATTTAAATGATAATTATCATTATAAATGGCATTTATAGAGGTATTATTATGCCATTTATATAGGAGGAACTGAGGCAGAGAGAGGTTACTGGTTCACAGCTGGTTAAGAATTGGAGGCAGAATTAGCACTGGTCTTCCTGACTCCAAGTCTGGCACCAGAAGCTTAGACAAATGGCATCTAAAGTCCTTTCTGGCTCTAAATCCTACAAATTTTGAGGATCAAATTAGGTGATGTGAGTGAAAGTCCCTTGTAAATGATAAAGGACTCCACATCTATTATTATTATTATTATTACTATTATTATGTCACATCCTTTGATTTGTATAGACAGAGAGGAAGAGGGGGTGAGACAGAGTGTGTGTATATGGGATGGGAGGGGGAGTGAGAAGCATACTGCACTGAAAAAGGAGTTAAATTTAAAAAGAGAAATGGTAGATAGGATCTGGATTCAAATCTTGACACTGTCCCTTAATACTTATATGACCTGAGAGGTGATTTGCTAGGGTTGTTTTTGTACAGTCATGTTCAATTCCTTGTGGCCCTGTGGACCACAATGAGGTTTTCTTGGCACACTGGAATGCTTTACCATTTCCTTCTCCAGTGGATTAAGGCAACCAAAGGTTGAATGGCTTGCCGCTTAACACAGCTAGTAAGTATCCGAGGTTAAATTTGAACTCAGGTCTTCCCGACTAAAGGTCCAAGCAGGGGTGGGGAAACTGCAACCTCAAGGCCCTTTAGGTACTTGAGTGCAGCCTTTTGACTGAGTCCAGGTTTTACAGAACAAATCCTTTTATTAAGGGGATCGGTTCAATGCCTTTATTCACTGTGCCACCTAGCTGCCCTTGCTTTTCAGGAGGTTTCTCACACTGTAACAGGCCCTACCTCTGACCAGTGTTAAATCAGAGTTTGAGGGGAAGCCTGATTTCAGCTGCCCTCAGTTCTGGGACAAGAAACAAGACATGATCAACCTGCCCAGAGCAGTCAGGGGTCACCCTAAAGAGAGCTGCTGCCAAGATCTTCTGGTCCCATTTTCTTTTCTGGCCGCCCTCCCCCATCCCAGCAAAAGGGGATTAGGAGATTATTCTCCGTTAAGAAAATCTGGGTACCCATTCTCAGAGGGTTTTAATCCCTGGCACCTTCCTTCTATTTTCACCTGATCTCCCTCTACGTGTCAGCCCCATTGGCTACTTGAGGATTTAATGAGGACTTTTAACACCCGCTGTGGGGACAAGGTGGGGGGTGTTGTCAGACGATAATGGGATAGGTCTGAACCATCCTCGGCCTGGCAGAGGGGAGAAAAGAAGGCCAGACACTAGATGTGGGAATTAAGGATAATGTGCTAGCTGTACATGCCTTCCTCCTTCCCTTCAGACGCTTTCTTTTTCTCTGTTCCTCCCTTGGATGATTTAAGCAGCCATCTATCTCCTTCACTACTCTGTCCAGAAGTTTCTGTGTGCTTGCTGCATGAAAGAGAAAATTTATTTGTGTGAATGTGTGTGGTAGCTTAAAAAGATTGCATGTCCCATTGAAAAGGAGTAAGGGAGCAAGTCCTGACCCCAACCTTCCCATCACCAACACCAGCAAAACTTCAGAAGAAAAGATGGGGAACGTCATGGAAGGGAAGACGGTGGAGGAGCTGAGCAGCACTGAATGCCACCAATGGTACAAGAAGTTCATGACTGAGTGCCCATCTGGCCAGCTCACGCTATACGAGTTCAGACAGTTCTTTGGTTTGAAAAACCTGAGCCCCTCGGCTAGCCAGTATGTGGAGCAGATGTTTGAGACATTTGACTTCAACAAGGTGAGTGGGGACAAAGGAGGACAGGAGTCTTGGAAAGCAGGTTATAGCATCATAGGGGAGCAAATCACTTTACCCCTCTGGGCCTCAGTTTCCCGCTCTGTAACATAAGGAGGTTGGAATAGATGCCTTCTAAGATCTAAATCTATTATCTTAGAAATGATAGGGAAGTTTAGAAACCATAAGATCAAAATCTAGAGATTTTGGAGGAAACACATTATTTTATTATGGAGGAAACACATTCAGGGAGAGTGACTGGCCCAAGGTCATGTAGCTAGTGTACCCAAGATTCAAACCCATGTCCTCTGACTCCAGTTTTAGTGGTCTTGTTATTCTATCACAGTTGCACTAGCTGGAAGAAGACAAAAGAGGAAGTATTGCTTTTGTTAGACCAGGGCAAGAAGGATCTCAAACTTCAGCAAAAGAGGCTGTGGCTTGATGATAGGGAGGCCATTGGTAATTGGGGGCTCTAATCCTTGATTGTTTTCTTCATGTCCTTGGGCAGTGTGTGGTCCCAAACCAGGTATGGGGAACTAATAGGACCCTTGAGAATTAGACTGAGTATAGGAAGGAGAGGAACAGCTGGGAGCCAGTTTCCTGATTTGGACCCTGAAGACCTTGGGGTCAGTTTGACCTTTTCTTTAGGTGAAGGCTAGACTTGCCCAGGGACCCATGTTACCAATTTAAATGTAAGGGATCCTGGAACTATAGGGGAGTAGATATGGGGTAAGGGCTAAGGGAACTACTCTTGTCCCAAACTCAGGATGACCTGAGTCTGTTCCCAGCTACTATATAGTTAATTCTGTCTTTCCTGGATCCTGAGATGACCAGTTCCCCCTCCCAGCACAAAGTTGCTGCCCTGACCCTTATAGGTTTTTGTTATTGTTGAGTTGTTTCTGTTGTGTCTAACTCTTCACAACCCCATTTGAAGTCTTCTTCACAAAGATACTGGAGTGGTTTGCCATTTCCTTTTCCAGCTCATTTTACAGATGAGGAAACTGAGGCAAACAGGGGTGAGTGACTTACCCAGAGTCACACAGCCAGTTTTGTGTCAAAGATGGGACTGGAACCTAGGTCCTCTTAGGAAGTTTGTTGTAGTGGATCGGGAAACTGCCTTGAAACCGCTACTGCTCTTTCTGACTTTTGGGTAATTTCACTTAACCTTTCTGTATCGCTATTTTTTTATCTGTAAGGGAAATACAGTTCCATTCTGATGCTTCATGGTTTGTGGAGGTGACCCTTGGCTCTCCAAGGTAATGCCATGTAAGGCAAGTTCTGGAGGGTCCTCCCAAGCTGGCATAGCCTTTGAGAACCCTAAAGAAACTTCATGACACAGGGGAGCATTAGAGTGGAACCTTATTTCCCCTTTACAGACAAAATGAGGACCAGAGATTGAGTGACTTCCCCAAAATCACAGAGACTCATCACCAGAGGGATTGTTTGTTCTACAGGCACACTGGAATGTACCTCATGTCCAATGTACCTCATGAAAAGGACATGACTTGGAGAGATTTCCATTGGCAATGGTTGGGGATGGGGTGGGAGAAGTACCCAAATAGGCAAAATCCCAGGTCTTTCAAAGTAAAACTTTTTAAATAAATGAGCTAATACTGCCTGGCCTGCTTGCCTCACTGGGTTGTTAGAAGCAACCAAGGCAATTGAAACTCTAGCATAAGTTCTTATTATTAATACTGGCCAATGGACCCAGGATAGAACACCATTTCTGAATTGCCCTCAGAAAAAACAAACAATGGGGGTGGCTAGGTGGTGCAGTGAGTAGAAGGACCCGAGTTCGGATCCGACCTCAGACACTTAATGCACACACAAACAAAACCAGCCATGTGACCTTGGGCAAGTTACTTAACCCCAATTACCCTCCAAAAAAAAAGCAAGAAAAAACAAACAAGCCTAAATCATGCCCTTTCTTTGCCTCCCTGGCCCAGGCAACAGGCTGCAGGTCCTTTCAAGAGAAATTGTTCACTGAATCTGATAATGCAATAATGAGTCTTTCTTGTTTTTTCCTGGGGCCAGGATTAAGCAGAAAGTGTGGGAAAGGCTGACCTGAGTTCTGTTAGGTTGGACTTGGGTCCACATGAGACAGTGGGGAGCCCCTGGGGGCCGGTGGGGACGCAGGGCTATTTTCAACTCATATAAAGCAGATTATGGGTTTGGGGCACTAGAAATAGAAAGGTCTTCAGTCCGGTCCTCTGAGTTTTTTCCCGGGGGAGCTGGGGGTAGGAAAAGTAGCCAAGGAGGGAGGGAACTGGGTCACCCAGACTGTGGGTGAAAAGAATAATCCAGGCAGAGGAGCAGCTGTGGGGAAATGGGAGTTACCTGTAGTGGGGTGGGCAGATCTCTGGGACCCAGAGGTGACGTATTGGAAGGAGGGAGGAGGGGAGTGGCCTCAGCAGGAGCACTTTATCAGCCTAACAGCTCACACTTGAACCCTAAGGAGCCTATGGGGAACACTTGGAACCACTATGAAGCTCATCCCAAGAGAGGAGAGGTGAACACTCTGGGATCACATAGTAAGAGTCAGAGGAAGAAGAATGAATAGTTGTGATTGGTCTCCTGCTGAGACATGCAGTCTGATAGTGATCAGGGAGCTGGGCCTGGAGTTAGGAAGACCTGAGTTCAAATCTGACCTTAGTCACTTACTAGCTGTGTGACCTTGGGCAAGTCACCTAACCTCTGGACGCCTTCAACTGTAGGGAGATAATAATAGCGCTTAAGTCACACGGTTGAGGAGAGGGAAGTTGTTAGCATAGTGCTTGACACATAATAAGTACCACACAAAAGTTTATGCCCTCACCTGTATTATCTAGAATGGAGGACCCAAACTCTGTACCTGCTTCTACTTACTTTCATTTCCAATTTATCTTCTGTGCAGGTCCATGAGCATGGATAAGTAAATACAGAATGAATATGTATGTGTATATATATATATTTTGAGGGCTATTGGGGTTAAGTAACTTGCCCAAGGTCACACGGCTAGGTTTTTTGTTTGTGTGGGTTAAGTGTCTGAGGCCGGATCCGAACTCAGGTCCTTCTGACTCCAGGGCCAGCACTCTATTCACTGTGCCACCTAGCCGCCCCTATTTATATATATTTCACAAATAATTTTGGAGATAGTAGGAGCTAATGTCTAAAAAAAGAATGGGGTAGGTTTTCTATTATTGTTGTTTAGTCTTGGTCAAGTTTGACTGTGATCCCATTTGGTGTATTTTTTGGCAAAGATACTGGAGTGATTTGCTATTTCCTTTTCCAACTCATCTTACAGATGAGGAAACTGAGGCAAACAGGGTGAAGTGTCTTGCCCAGGGTCACAGAGCTAGTAAGTGTCTGAGGCCAGATTTGAATTCAGGAAGATGAATCTTCCTGACTCCAGGTCCTGAACTTTATCTGCTGTGCCACCTAGCTGCCCCTAGGCTTTCTACCAACTTTGAACTGATCAGAAGATTATAGATTTAGAGCCAGAAGGGACCTTTGAGGCCTTCAGGCCTGCCTGCCTCTCCACATTTTACAGGTAAGATTGACTAAGGCCAATCTGAAAGAACCACAGAGTACAGGAATGGAATAACAAATGCTAAGTCAGCTCCAATTCTTTTACTATCAGCTTTCCCTGGCCTTAGATACAGCCAGGTCCTGATTAATATGAACAACGAGTCTCCAGAAGTGGTTGAATGTATTTGAATTTACATTATCCTAAATTATACTTTTCTGCAGAATATGGCCATTGCTTCCAGTCCAATGGAAACAGGCAACGAGAACTCGAATGATGTGCCCACATCCTGGAGATTCATTATTTGGGTTAATGGAGACCTGGTTGTGTTCAGTCCTGGGCAGCCCCCATCGATGCCATCCAGAAGTCAGCTGAAAAAGACAGGAGAGGGGCGGCTAGGTGGCGCAGTGAATAGAGCACCGGCCCTGGAATCAGAAGGCCCTGAGTTCGGAGCCGACCTCTGACACTTAATCCATACGAACAAAAAAACCTAGCCGTGTAACCTTGGGCAAGTTACTTAACCCCAATTGCCCTAAAGGGGCGGCTAGGTGGCACAGTGAGTAAGAGCGCCGGCCTCGGAGTTTGGATGACCCGAGATCAGATCCGGCCTCAGAAAATGGGCACCCACCCATAAATAATGACTAGCCGTGTAACCTTGAGCAAGTTACTTAACCCCAATTGCTTTAAAAAAAAAAAAAAGAAAAAAGAAAAAAAGAAAAAGAAAAAGACAGGAGAGATAGAGAGAGCCCTGGGGGAGAGAGATGGCCATCAGTTTACAATAATCATATTTAATACTGTCCCAGAACAGGCAATACCCTCTGCTGGCTGTAGGTAGGAAGAGGCCCATTCAGTGTGATTTGATGGCCTCAGCCCCCAAGCACCTTCCCTACGATCTGTTGTAGTAACCTTTGAGTTAGAGTCTCTTCTTTGATGAGCAGCTAGGTGGTGCCATATTGGATAGAATGCTGGGCCTGGAGTCAGAGCCTCATCTTCATGAAATCAAATCTGACTTCAGACACTTCCTAGCTGTGTGACCCTGGACAAGTCACTTGACCCTGTTTGCCTCAGTTTTCTCATCTGTAAAATGAACTGGAGAAAGAAATGGCAAACTACTCCAGTATCTTTGCCAAGAAAACTCCAAACAGGGTCATGGAGTATTGGACATGACTGAAACTATACAACAACAAAACTAAAATACATATTTGTTACCTGGAAGGGGGGCCCTTAAGCCTTTAGCAGGTGTTAGCTTACAATATGAGTTAGCCTGTCCCTTTGGAGTGTAGGTCATGAGACCAGTAAATTTTGATTCTTGGCTCCCTTATTTCCCTTCTGTCATGGTTCAACTCAGGTGCCACCTCCTACAGGAAGCCTTTCTTGATCTCCCTCATTGTTAATATCCTTTCTCTCATCAAATTGTCTTATATTTACTTCTCTGTGTATTTGGAGTATTCCCCTCACCTCCACCCCCTATAGAAGGTAAGCTCCTTGAGGGCAGGGACTATTTTTCAGTTGCCTCTTATAGTGTCTTTAACAGATGTAACATATGAAAAAACTCAGTAACAATATGACTGAACAGCAGAAAGCAGCTAGGTGGTACAGTGAATAGAACACTGGACATGTAGTCAGGAAGACCTGAGTTCAAATCTAACTTCAGACACTTCCTAGAAGTTGTGTGACCTTGGGCAAGTCATTAACCTCTTTTTACCTCAGTTTCCTCATCTACGAAATGGAGATAATAGCACCTACCTCCCAGGGTTGTTGTGTGAGGATCAAAGGAGAGAGTATTTGTAAAGTACTTTGTAAACCTTAAAACTCTCTATAAATGCCATATTATTGTTGTTGTTGTAAAAAGGTAGTGAGTACTCAGTGCCAGGTGAACAGGACAGATGGAAAGGGAGATGGGAGCTCAGGTGAGGGCAAGATTG
The DNA here is from genome assembly GCA_011680675.1 of Gymnobelideus leadbeateri. Taxonomy (NCBI): domain Eukaryota; kingdom Metazoa; phylum Chordata; class Mammalia; order Diprotodontia; family Petauridae; genus Gymnobelideus; species Gymnobelideus leadbeateri. Next base: position 1,252,132 of record WOXC01006421.1, read on the forward strand.
GAAAGCTTCAGATTGCTGCAAAAATTATTATGGCTCAGGGGCGGCTAGGTGGCGCAGTGAGTAGAGCGCCGGCTCTGGAGTCAGAAGGACCTGAGTTCGGATCCGGCCTCAGACACTTAACCCACACAAACAAAAACCTAGCCGTGTAACCTTGGGCAAGTTACTTAACCCCAATTGCCCTAAAGGGGTGGCTAGGTAGTGCAGTGAGTAAGAGCGCCAGCCTCGGAGTTGGGATGACCCGAGATCAAATCCAGCCTCAGAAAATGAGCACCCACGCATAAATAATGACTAGCCGTGTAACCTTGAGCAAGTTACTTAACCCCAATTGCTTAAAAAAAATTATTATGGCTCTTTTTGATTTGTGATGTACTTGGATCTATATAGTCCTTGGGAAAATCTGTTTCTCCTAACTTTCCCCTTAGGACACTAATATGAGTGAATTTGACATACTTCCCCTATCCCCCCACTTAATAGTATTTTTTCAGTTACATGTAAAGATAGTTTTCAACATTCATTTTTATGAGATTTTGAGTTCCAAATTTTTTTTCTCCCTCACCACCTACTTAGCAGTAGCATCTGGTACATTCCTAGTGGTTTGCTGATAAATGTTTAACTACCAGCCCCCTGAAAATGGCTGACAGATTTCAAAATTTAATTTGCATTATTATTTTCTCTATTGCTTTCTTAAATCTAGAAACCAACAAAACACTAAATGGAGCCCTGATTTGTAACACTTCCTGATTTTCAAGATGTCACTACTCCCACCAAAAATTAAATAATCCTCAGGAGCCTGTATGAACTGACTTCATCCTCATTCCTCTTTCCTGATCCCAGCAGTAGAATCTACAGGGTTGAGTAGATGGTCTTTTCTAGGGTAGAGTTTGAGGGACACTAGTAAAGTCAACCCCTAAATCTCAATAACATTGCCCCTTCCCCAACATACAAAATCTCTTTGACTTGGTTAAGGCACTGAATGTCATTTGCTGTTTGTTTTGTTTTTACTGTAAACATGTATAGGATCCTAGATAAAGAGCTGGAAGGGACATCAGAAGCCACTTAGTCTGACCTCATTTTTTTTTTTTTTTTTGCTTTTTGGAGGGCAATTGGGGTTAAGTAACTTGCCCAAGGTTACATGGCTAGGTTTTTTTGTTTGTGTGTGTTAAGTGTCTGAGGCTGGATCTGAACTCAGGTCCTTCTGACTCCAGGGCCAGCGCTCTACTCACTGCGCCACCTAGCCGCCCCAGTCTGACCTCATTTTTACAGGAAAAGAAACTGAGGTCCTTTTTTTTATTTCAACAAACCTTTATGCCAGGAAACAATCTTAGCAGTTAGAGTTACTCATAAAGGGGTTGGCTTGTTCCTTAAAGAATTGAGTTCCCCATATTGGAAGTCATTGAAGGTCATTGTTAAAAAGTACATACATTATCTTAGAAAGGCATTATTTGTCATTAACATCTTAGTATGGATTAGTGTATGTAGTTGGTCTCAGGTAAGGAAGGGACCTGAGAGACCACCTAGCCCAATGTTCTGTAAAATTTGCATCCAGGGAGGTGGCTAGGTGGCACAGTGAATAGAGCACTGGCCTTGGAGTCAGGAGGACCTGAGTTCAAATCTGGCCTCAGACACTTAACACTTACTAGCCATGTGACCTTGGGTAAGTCACTTAACCCCAATTGCCCTGCCTTCACCCCTCCAAAAAGCAAAAAAAAAAAAAAAAAATTGGATCCAGTTAAAAAGACGCACTTAAGGATCTAGAAGGCCACATGTGACCTCAAGGCCACAGGTTCCCCACCCCTGACCTAGTCAAAATCTCTTCATTTTACATATTGGTGAGAAAACTGGAGCCTGAGGTGGGGGTGGGGTGTGTGAGACTTCCCTAAAGTCACAAATTGGTTTAGAGACAGAGCCCCGATTAGAATCTGGGTCTCTTGATTCCTGGTGGATGTTTTCACTTACTGAACAAAATTATTAAGCATTAATTATTAGAATTATTAAATTATTAAGCTCCTACAGCATTATGTTCCTTACTAGGAGCAGCTACGTGGGTAAAAGACTTGTACTCAGACTCAGAAAGATCAGAGTTCAAATCTCCTCTCAGATACTTGCTGGCTGTCTGATAATAGGCAAGGTCAAGCCACAGCCTCTCTCTGTCTCAGTTTCCTCAAAATGGAGATAATGATAGTACCTACTTCACAGGGCTGTTGTGAGAATCAAGTGGGAGAACATGTACAGCACTTTGTAAATGTGAAAGTATTACGTAAAGGGTAGTTGTGATTCCCTTCCCAATCCTCCTTAAGCCTTCATTATTTCCAATTTATCAGGAACATGTATTTTATGGTATAGATTTGTATACATTGCATTACATAAATTTATACATATGTGTGTATACATATACATTGTGTGTATTATATATACACAGAAAGAGAGAAAGAGAGAAAAGGAGGGGGGAGAGAGAGAGAGAGAGAGAGAGAGAGAGAGAGAGAGAGAGGGAGAGAGAGTGAGGGAGAGAGAGTGTATGTTTTGTTTTGTTGTTTAGTAGTTTTCATTCATGTCTCACTCTTTGTGATCCCTTTTGGGGTTTTCTTCCCAAAGATACTGAAGTGGTTTTCCATTTCCTTCTTCAGCTCATTTTATAGACGAGGGAATTGATGTAAACAAGGTTAAGTGATTTGCCCAAAGTAACACAACTATTAAGTGTCTGAGGCTGGACTTGAACTTGGGTCTTCTTGATTCCAGGCCCAGTACTCTATCCACTGTGGCACACACACACACACACACACACACACACACACACATATGTATGCATGTATGTATGTATGTGTATATGCATTTTATAGGTATTTTTAATAAATGCAAGTTGGCTGGCTAGGGGTGATAGAAAGTTGAAATAATACATCTTTGTGAAACTTATAGGAGGGAAGCATCTAGAGGGCATATTGGATACAGCAATGGACCTGGAGTCAGGAAGACCTGAGTTCAAATTTGGCCCCAGATAGTTACTGGCTGTGTGACCCTGGGCAAGTTATTTAAACTCTGCCTGCTTCATTTTTCTCATTTGTAAACTGAGGGGAATAATGGCACTTATTTTGTAGATTTGCTGTGAGGATCAAATGAAATAGTATTTTTTTTTTTGCTTTTTGGAGGGCAATTGGGGTTAAATAACTTGCCTGAGGTTACACGGCTAGGTTTTTGTTTGTGTGTGTTAAGTGTCTGAGGCCAGATCTGAACTCAGGTCCTTCTGACTCCAGGGTCAGCACTCTACTCACTGTGCCACCTAGCTGCCCCAAATGAAATAGTATTTATAAAGTCCTTCACAAACTTTAAGATACTATATAAATGCTAGCTGTTATTATGAATAGAGGCCCATACACTTAGAGAGAGCAGCTTGGAGGTATAGAGGTGGAGTACAGAGGTACAGAGTGCTGGGCCTAGAGTCAGGAGGACTTGAGTTCAAATATGGCTTCAGATACTTACTAGCTGTGTGACTCTGTGCAAGTCACTTGACATTTTTTGCCTCTGTTTCCTCATCTATAAAAATAAGCTAGAGAAGGAACTGGCAAACCACTCCAGTATCTTTGCCAATAAAACTCCAAATGGGATCACAAAAAATTGGACACAACTAAAAAAATAACACTCTTAGATAAGAATGTGATGCAAAATAGTACAAGATAAATACATTAAAGAGTTGTCAATCAAAATGCCAGTGAAGGCCGAGAGGGAAAGGATGTTGTTATTGACAGTATGGCAGTCCAATGAACTTGGGGCTCATATAACAATGCTCTTAGCAGACAGTAGGTCTTGACAGAATAGGTCACAGGACAGCCAAGTATTGATGTTTTGGAGAAGGAGGCCAAACAAGGTCTCTGGGAAAAGACCATACTAGCTAAGTTATATTTCTATAATAGCTCGTATTTCTAAAGAGCTTTATGGTTTTCAAAGAGATTTCCTCAAACATCCCTGTAGAGTAGCTTATGAAAGCATTATTATTCCCAATTTACCTAAGGCTCAAAAGAGTGAAGAGTGGAAGATCAGAAGAGATAGCAGATTTACATGTCCTTATACAGCTGGTGTCAGAGAAGGGGCTCAAACCCTAGTCTCTCCTGAGTTCAAGTCCAGAATTCCATCCATTTTATCATACTGCTTCCCCAGTGGGGGTGGGGGAGAGGAAGAAGGGAAGGGCAGGGCATGGCTTGGAGCTGCCCATGGGGTCTGATGAGGAAGAAGTACCCCTGGAAAAGGTGGTATAGAGGTGATGGTGGGGGTGGAGGGAGCAAGGGATATGAGTTTGTGTATCTTTGTGTATCTGTTTTAGATCCCTTAGGTTATCAGTTCCTTAAGGGGGAAGGGATCATGGCTTAACTATTTTTGTTTTGTCCTTCATATCCAACACATTGTTGGGGATATAGTAGGAACTCATAAGTGTTGTTGTATAAATGTTGGAATGTGCTTCATACATTTCACCATAGTGTCCAAGGCCCCGGGACTCCCTATCCTCTCCAGATAGGATCAGGTCTCATTGGATTAAACATCTAAGGCCTGGTTAGTGGGCAGAAGTGTGAGCCAGGCCTGGGAAACTTACTTTCTGTCCAGTTATGACATCAGAGGACTGACAGTGAACTGTTCCTCCTGCCTCTTGCCAGAAAGTTGGTAGACTACAGGTACGGAATGAGGCATACATTTTCAGTTGGGGCTAACCTGTTGATCATTTTTGCTTAAGGAATTTATTTGTTACAATTTTGTTGTCATTCAGTCATTTTGGTTGTGTGACCCCATTTGGGGTTTTCTTTGAAAAGATACTGGAGTGGTTCGTCATTTCCTTCTTCAGAACATTTTTTATAGATGAGGAACTGAGGCAAACAGGGTTAAGTGACTTACTCTGGGTCACACAATTAGGAAGTGTCTGAGGCTGGATTTGAACTAGGAAGATGAGTCTTCCTGACTCCAAGCCTGTTACTCTATCCATTGTGCCCTCTAGCTGCCCCTTTTATTACAATAGCCAGTTCTTAGGGGTACAAAGGCAGTAGAATGGTAGGGGTCCATAGATAGTGATTTTTTTTTTTAAGGAAAAGAATGTGCTTGACTTAGGAATCCCCTAATAATCCTGTCTGTTCCTGCCTAGGATGGTTACATTGACTTTATGGAGTATGTGGCTGCCCTGAGCCTCGTCTTGAAAGGGAAGGTGGAACAGAAGCTTCGCTGGTACTTTAAGCTATACGATGTGGACGGCAATGGCTGCATTGACCGAGGGGAGCTGCTCAACATCATCCGGGTAACTTAAGGTGACCAGATAGTCTGGTTCCTCCCAGACTGGCCCAGTTATCTCAATAATCTGGGCAAGCATCCTGGGAAATTCCTGTTTGATGCCCTGCACCAGGAAAATAGCTACAGACCAACTATGAAGTCCTTTTCCTTACTCTATGAATGACCATATCTAAAATGACCATATTACTGGAAAAAAGCCGTAGACTAACTGTGAAGTCTTTTTCCTTACTCTGTGAATGACCATATCTAAGCTAGCCCTTCATAATGCTTAAGATTTGACTACAGCTCTAGACCCTTTTTCTAGACTGAGCCCAAGAGAAGACTCTCTAGTTTGACATTTCAGACTAAGGAGAACTCCTTTTATGGTTTTTGGGGAAAGAAGGAGATTAAAATAATCTTATTTTCTAATATCCTACTTGACCCTTGGTCAGTGGTATGCTGATAAATATTTAACAATTGGCTCTGTGAAGAAAAAATGTACCCATGACACACTTTTAACAGCTCATACATTTGTATGAGGCCAAATTTGAACTCAGGTATCCCTGACTCTGGGCCTGGTGCTCTATCAGCTTTGCAACCACACCAGTTTGGGAAGGACATTGTTAAACTATGTCCAGAAGGTGTCCAGAAGACAGTGATTGGTAGAAGGTAAACTCCTTGAGAGTAGGGACTATGGTGTGTGTGAAAGGTCTTGAGTCCATGTAATATGAGGCCCAATCGAAAGACCCAAGGATATATACACTGGAGGAGAAAAGACTCAAGAGGCACTTGATAGTTGTCATCAAGTATTTGAAGAGATGTCATGTGGAAGAGGGATGGAACTTTTTTTGTTTAGCCCCAGAGGTCAGATCCAGGAGCAATGGGCATTGAACCCTATGAACCATTGAACCCCATATCTAACCCTAGGCTAGAACCCTAGTTCTGGAGTCAGATTTCAGACTTGGGTTCAAATCTCATCTCTGATGCTTACTAGCTACATGACCCTGGGAAAGTTGATCACCCTCCCCAGGCCTCAGTTTCCTCATCCACATACTAAGGGGATCAGAGTCAAGGGTCTCCAGCGCCAGATCCTACTTTGAGCTAAGACATTGTGTTGTAGTGGTTAGAGCATTAGACTTGGATTCTCCATGCCTCGACTTTCCTCATCTGTAAAAAGAGGTTTGGAGTCAGTGGCCTCCAAGGTCCCTTTCACCTCTAAATCTATGATTCTCTGAGGCTGTAAAGAGGAACATTCAGGCTTGATGTCAGCAAAGACTTCCTCAGCAATGACAAATGTCCAGAAGTGGGGTGGGCTGAATTCTGCCTGTAGCTGCCCTGCCCTAAAAGTCTTCAGGAAAAGGCCAGATGCCCACGTGTTGAGGATGTCTATAGTGTAAATTCATTTTCTAGTATGGGGTGAACTAGATGATGGTGGAGGTACCTGCACTCCTACATTTCTGTGATTTAGGGACTGAAGCTCTGACTCTCTGTCAGTGATTTGCTGTGTGTCCTTAGGTCAGTCACTTGGCCTTTGAACCTCAGTTTCCTCATCTATAAAAAAGGGATAATGGGTCTACTACCAAGCTCACATTGTCATCGTGAGGAAAGTCTTTTGCAAATCTTAGAGCTCTGCATACATGTGAATTATTGTTATTATCATCGCCTACAGGGTTATTATGAGGATCAAATGAGAATCGAGGTGAAAGAAGGACCTATAGAAATGTGAGGCCCCATGATTACACTATCCTAGGGACCAAGCTTCTGGAGAGCAAGGATTGTCTTTTACCTTTCTGTGTATCTTTATTGCTGAGCACACAGTAGGCACTTAATAAATGTTTATTCACTGACAGAGAATGTCAGAGCAGGAAGGGATTTACTTTGTGACTTCACACAAGCTAATCCCTTCTCTGGGTCTCAGTTTTCTCACCTGTAAAATGAAGGGGTTTTGCTAGAAGGGGTTTTAGCACATTGAATGTTAGAACATAGAGCATAGACTGTCAGCTGGAACATAGAATATTAGAATACAGAACATGGGTTGTCATGACTGGAAGACACCTTAGAACACAGTGTTAGAACATACCATGCAATATCAGGAACTGAAAGGGACCTTAGAACATAAAATGTTAGATCACAGAACACAGAATGTCAGGGCTGGAAAGTGCAACACAGATTATCAGGGCTAGAAAGACTTTAAAACATAGAAAGTTGGAATACACAGGACACAGAATTCCAGAGCTGGGAGAGGACTCAGCATATAGAATGTTAGGACACAAAGCACAGACTATCAGAGGTTGAAGGGACCTTGGAAATCATTTAGCCAAACCCCTTCTTTTTACAGATAGAGAAACTGAGCCCTGGAGAAGGAATTAGCTTGTATGAGGTCACAAAGTAAATAGCAGAGGTGGGATTCAAACTCACGTCTTCTGGTTCTGAGCCCAGTATTCTTCCTTTATTGTTATAAACTGAGCACGTTTTGTATGTTTGGCTCTGGGGGAGTCACTGTGGGGAATACAGAGAGGTATAAGGCATGAGAAATAAAAGAATCCTGTGCTGAATGATGGACTGAGTGGGATGAGAGCAGCCAGGAAGTTAGAGAATCATTGAGCTGCAAGGGAACTTGGAGGTGGAGGGCATCTACTTCATTTTACAAAGCTGCTAAAGGCTCTTCTAACTCATGAGGTTCTGCTATTTTACATTGTATTTACCCTCAAGGAGCTCACACTCTATCAGAGGAAACAACCAATTTGTCTCTGTCTAGTTTGGGTTTCCTCTTCATCCTCTCCATGTTGTTAAACCAAGCCCTCTCCCTTCCTTCCTCTCTTTTTCCCACCTCTAAGTCACTGTTTCTCTTCTCCAGGAATAAAGATTGGGGAGAATGGAGAAAAGCAGCCAGGTTCAGAGACCCCACTGACCACAGGCCATCAGGATGGACTGCTGTTATTCAGTCTTTTCAGTCCTGTCTAACTCTTCATGATCTCATTTGGGGTTTCCTTGGCAGAGATACTGAAGTGCTTTGCCGTTTCCTTCTCCAGTTCATTTTTATAGATAGGAAACTGAGGTAAACAGGGTTAAGTGACTTGCCTAGGGACACATAGCTAGTAAGTGTCTGAGGCTGGATTTAAACTCAGGTCTTCCTGACCCTGGCCCCTGCCCTCTATCCACCATGTCACCTAGCTGTCCCCAAGCTGGACTAGATGACCTCTAAAGTTCCTGTCTTGCCCCCAGCAGCACCAGATATATGGTGATTTAAGCAGCAAGGCCCTACTCCCCAGTAATGAAGCTAATTTCCTCTTCTGTATGAAGAGGGACCTCCATACTTTCTGACCTGGAGAGAGTATTGACTCTGTGGGAAACACTGTAATAGTTCCTCTCCTAGGGAGAGCAGTCTGCCAAGAAGCCCAAGTATTTGGAAATCAATTCATTCCTCCAATGCTCAAGCAAAGAAGGCAATTGTCTTTCTCAGTCCTGCAGCTTACAAAGGCAAAGCCAGAAATCCTTCTGAAAAATGCTGTTCCAATTTTACACTTATCTGGCATAGATGTGACTGTAGTCAAGGCAGATTATAAAGGACAAGTTAAAAAGCTACTAGAATTAATGGAAAACTAAATTCTTTCCAGATCTTAATTGTAGGTGCCTCGAAACCCTGACAACTTGTCCTGCTCCGCCACCTGCTGTCTAAATCCTGATACAAAAAAAAGGGATACAAATCCCTTCTCCCGGCTGGTCCTTTGGGTGTCTCTGATCACTCCAGCCCTCCCTCTTCCTCATCTCATCCACTCTTCTGATTTTTTCCTGTAGGCCATACGAGCCATTAACCCTTGCAGCGATTCAACCATGAGTGCAGAGGAATTCACCGACACAGTGTTTGCCAAGATTGATATCAATGGGGACGGTAAGGAGGAACCTTGATGGGAGGGGGATGACACAGTTGGGACCTTTCTTCTTCCACTCTATCCCTCTTCTCCCTATCCAATGTCCTCCACATACCCTTCTATCCACCCATTCACAGGTCCACAGGTTCCTTATTGACTTTTAGAGGTTAACCCCAACCCTGGCCATGGATCCTGGACTCTTCTAAACTCCCACATCCCACCTCTAGGATTTTGACTCCTATGTTTCCACATACTCTAAAACTTTAGCTGGCTCCCCCACCTCCACCCCCAATTAGCCTCCTTTCTTCTGACCCTACAGCCTTAATCCTGCCTTCTGCCCTTTGTCTCCAGACCTCTTTCCTTTGCCCCATCCCTGGTCCTTTGACCCTTCCTCTACTGATTCCCACCACCTACCCCTGTACTCTGGACTTCCTCCTTCCAACTGGTCCATTTTCTCTACCTCTGCTCCTTGTTGTTGACTGTCACTGCAGCCACACCCCCTCCCCTGCCCTCTCACTGGACTGTAAACCCATAGTCCCCACTCAGAGACTGATGCTTCTTTCCTCCCCTCTAGGTGAGTTATCTTTGGAGGAATTCATGGAGGGGGTCCAGAAGGACGAGATGCTGTTGGAGACATTGACCCGAAGCTTAGACCTCACCCACATCGTTCGCATGATACAGAATGGCGGGCAGAACTTGGACAAAGAACAAGGGGAGGATGGGGCAGCTGGGTGAGCCCAAAGGACCACCCTCTCTGAGGGCTAGTTTTGTATTCTTTTTTAAAATCTATACATTGTGCACCCCTACATGGGTCTCAGTTTACCTTCTTTCAGGGTATTGACGGGGGGTTAGAGCTGTTGACTCTACAGACAGCATGGCGTAGTAGATGGAATTCTGGATTGGGGGTCAAGAAGATCTCGGTTTGACTCTTGCTTCAGATACTCACTAGCCATAGGACACCGGGCAAATCACTTAACCTCTTAGATTCCCATTTTTCCCCATCTACAAAATGAAGGGGTTGGACTCAGTCCTCACTAAGTCTCTTCCAGTTCTAAAGCTATGATTCTATCATTGATTTTCTGAAGGTCACAAGGCCTGTTTCACAGGGTATAATCTGGGCAGGCCTCTGGTGTGCTAAGGAGGGACAAGCCTGGAGCCTGGGTCAGTTATTTGCCCTGGCCTTCTGGAGTGAACTAGATCCGCTCTGGGGGGCAGGGGTTATCTTACAATCCTATAACCACAATATCTCAAAGATGAAAGGCATCTCAAAAGTAATTTATTCTAGCCTGGCCTGAACACAAACGTCCTCTACAACATCCCTGACAAGTGGTCTTCCTGCCTCTGAAAGTCAGTCCTGGACTTCTTCTAAGTCTTGTTGTGCTCCCTTCTCATCCTTGGAAAGAAGAGACGGGAATGAGCGGCTACTGATGAATGGAAGGGGCAAAACACAGGGGAAGGGAGATCTGGGAAAAGACCTCCCAAGTCCTCCTCTCTTCAGGGAGTTCTCAACCCATCCTGAGTCACTCACTCACTCATTCAATAAACATTGTATCTGAGCTCTCTGCTTGGCCCTGGAAGACCCAACATTTTGATAAAACACAATCCTTACCCAAAGAACCAAGTAAGAGTTGGGTAGATTCTCCATCTTACCTATTCCCTGCTCCTGATCTTGCTGGCTAGGTAGGACCTCTAGTGAGGGCAACGGATCCTGTACTTCCTGGAATACAGGAAAGGGGAAGAAAGGGAGATATCCTGGTCTGAGGAGTAGGAAGAGAGCCACCAGTCTCCCACCCAGGCCGTGACAGTGCTACTTCCTTCCCATTGCTACAGTCACCCAGCAGCATCCAGAAATCTGTGCATCCTAGACTCAGCGTGTACTTTTGTGTAGTCTATACAGATGTTGGGCACGTATGCGAGCTGTGGATGTGTGTATCTATGAGTGTGCATATATATGCACATCCACATGTATATTTCACGTGTAAATCAGTGGTGGTCCATAGGATTTTTCACCATATTCACTTAACGTTTATTGAGCACCCACTATGTACTACATGCTATATTCTAGGTGTCTTCCCCTCCACAATCTTCCTCCCAGTTGCCAAGACAATATTGCTAAGGCACAAGTCTGTCCATATCACCACCCTACTCCAAAGCCTGGAGGACCCTGACTTTCCTTTTGAATATAGGATAAAATATAAACTCAGCCTGATCATGAAAGCTTTTCACAGCATCTCTAAACCTTCCCAGACCTACTTCCTTCAATGCAAATTCCATAAAGATAAGACTATTCCCTACTTTCCAAAGTCAAAATGCCATTTCTCATTTCTATTTTTTCCACAGGAGCCATCCTTCCTGGTCTGGAGTTAACATGGTTTGCTCTGGCCCATCTCTCCAGAGGTCCAATATAACATTTTACCTGTACTCAGGGTTCTCTGGTTTCCTCAGGGGCTTGCAGGGATCTTTTCACTGTCATTGGTTCAAACCCCTCACTAATTATGCTCCCCTCATTTTAGAGGACTAGTACCCCAATTTCATTTAACCATTTAATATCAGATTAACTTTTACTAAGTGTATTAGCCTTTCTCAATCTTCCTTAATCCTAGTTCCTTTTCTCTGATATCAGCTCCAATTTATTCTGAATATATTTTGTTTATACATATTTATTTACAACTTGTCTCTCCTATTAGACTGTGAGCTCCTTAAGAACAGGGAATGGTTTTTGTTTTGTTTTGACCATACTTTATATCACCAGCACTTAACACAATGCCTGGCACATAGTAGGTGCTTAATCCTCTGGTCTCTGGGAAGGGGAAAGGAAATAAAGCTTATAGTTTAACTCAGTTGCTGTGCAGCATTAGTCCCACCAAGTTCAATTCCAAAGCCAGTAGTGCTGAGTTCTTAGGCTCTCAGGTTCCTCAGGGCCTCAATGCTAGGTTGGCTATACCACCCAGCTTGGATTCTTGGACTCACATATCATTGTGGTTTGAATCCTGGGCTGTATTGGAGACTTCATTCGCTACTTCCAGAAGGGAAAACATCAATGTAAAGGCCAAAACTCAAGGCCTAGTGTTTGGGGCCACATGACATAAGGGGAGAAGGAGAAAAGAAGTGGCTCTTAGACCACTTAGCACATGTGAGTGAAAGAGTCTCTCACTCTCAGATGGAAAAGTATAGAAAAGCCCTGAAAGTGCTCAGTCAGGCAGTTTTAAAGATACAGATGATTCAAATTATGTAGCCAATGGAAAAAGACTGCTCCCAACCCCATGGTAGGCCAACTGCAGACTGTCCACATATAAACCAACTGGCTCCAGCCTCTAGGAAGCAGGTCCTCCACTGTTCGGTGGGTGTAACCATCTTACTTAGGTAGACAGTCTGAGCATGTGCTAAACCTCCTCCACTCTTCTCTGAATCTTTCTCTTCTTTTGAGGAAGAAGGTGACTCAGGTACCATCTTTTTTGATATTTTCCTTGGTATTTCTAGGTGTTCATCTCTCTCCAGCTAACTTATACAGCCAGCATGGAGCTCAACTCAGTATGGAATATCTGGATTATAAATGTACCTCATTATAAGTGTACCTCAAGCCCACCTTAGCTGGGAACTTCTGAGGTCATCTAGCCTCAGTTTTACCATGTTAGCTGGGAAGAAAAGGAATAGGCAAGACAAAAGAACAATATTTAATGAGTACTAAAACAATTAGTAAAGTAATAAGACAGCATTCCCATCATACCTACCCTAGGGATTAGAGTTTCATCCCCAAGAAAATCACGGGAAAACAGTCTTCTTCAAGATTCATGCTCTGGCGAATGGAGCACATGGCAAATGTCTTTTGCGTGACTAGACCAAAGATGGCAGAGATCTCTTCGTGGAGGAGCTGAATCTACGATTTCAGCATCCTTGGTTTCATTCTTTTCGGCTTCCCTCTGCCCATTCTTAGCAGCCAGCAAGAGGGTTACATTGTAGCTGTCCTCTTTCTTTCACCAGGCACCACAATGACCAGCTTTCCACACAGCTTTTCCTTCTTCCCAGAAGTCTCCACTCCCCTCCTAATAGAATCACTCTGTACTGTAGACACACAGCCTTATGGGAATTGAAGTCCAAGGTCCTTTAATCAAGCTTGTCCTTGAAGCCCAGAACCTCATGGAAAATTCAAATCTTTCTCTTGGATGTTCTCCTATTTCTACTTCAAATATTCATATGGACTATTTATGTCTGACCTGTGGTAGAGCCTTTCCAGGTCATTTTTGGTCTTATTATCCACAGTTGGACACAATGTACCTTGACCCTGTCCCAGTGATGTTATTTTGGTCCTCTTCAAGCACTAAGGACAACAACCAACCAATTACCATTATGTTATGTGTGTGCATATGTAGCCAGGCCCTGAGTAGAATATGAACTCCATGCAATTAAAGAATATGTTGTATTTGTCTTTGTATCCCCTGCAGCTTCAAAAAAATCTAACTCCAGTGGCTTATCCTGGTATGGTGGCCACCTTATGTTATTAAAGTTTCTGTCAGTGGAATGCCATTTCTGGCAAGTTCCACCACACTGGAAAGGCTTTGAGTAAAGTCCTAGTAATAGACTGTGTGTGTTTTACAAGGACTAGACCAGTTAAGTGCAGAGAAGCTTATTGCCAGTAGTTCATTATCATTGGTGTTGAATTCTTTGACTATGGTAACTTATAAAACAAAGAAAAATACAATACGGTCCTTAGTCCTTTACGTTGCTGGTAGAGTGGATGAAAAGGGGGCAGAGGGCATTAAGAATCATAGACTTATTAAACTGTCTATAAGCCTGAACTTACATAAGGGTGGTATCCTTGTCCAATAACCAACAAGTGGACATATTTAAAGAGAAACTGAGTTGTATAAATTTTCAGCAAAAATAAAACCAGAAAACTAGCAAATTTTATAGTTAAATGGAAGAATGGCTTACAGATCCTCTTTGAAGAGGCAAATAACAGAGTTTGTATAATTGGGTTTATTGTACACCCAAAGGCATCGAGAAACATAATTGCATAGGCTGCTTGATCATCTTATATTGCAGTGATGATATATGCAAAGAGACCGTGAACATTTTTGTAATTTATGCATCAACATCTGTTGCAATAGATAAAGAAGAGATAGAGAAATTCTGTGAAGAAATCTGTAAGACACTTCCAATTGAATCACCCCATACTTTGATACTTGTTGTCTACTTTTATTGTGCCTGTAAACATGACTGTGGATGAGGATGGTGAAAAAGACATTGGAAGAGATGGTTCAAGAGTAAGGAATGGGGGCAGTTAGGTGGCGCAGTGAGTAAGAGCGCCGGCCTTGGAGTTGGGATGACCCGAGATCGAATCCGGCCTCAGAAAATGAGCACCCATGCATAAATAATGACTAGCCGTGTAACCTTGAGCAAGTTACTTAACCCCAATTGCTTAAAAAAAAAAAAAAAAGAGTAAGGAATGGGAGAAGCTAAAGACCTGTGGACTGCCTCATTCCTGGATATCATGAATACTTTCTTCAAGGAAAGAATAAAAAGACAGGGGATGTGCTGAGTATTATAAAAACATTATAAAGAAGGAAAGTGATTATATTTTAATTGACAGGAAATGACTTGCTACTAATGTGGGAGGCCTTCTTGATTCAACTGTCTGCATAGTCATACCCTGACTTGCTAAATCAGAGTCAAAACCAGGACTAAATTAGCAGAAAGAACAAAAATGAAAATAAAAAGAGCTGGCTTGCAATTAAAAGCCATCTATGTAAAGTCTATCAATAGATGATGTCTATCTCTATATACATTATTTAAGTAGATGTACATGTATATATGCACACATATGCACATACAACCACCCTTCCATATATGCATATACCATACATATGCATGGTGAGCATGAATAGATTGCACACATTATAAAACGATGAAGGAGAAGTGATATAAAAGATATTATCAAAGAAACATGTAATTGAAAGGCAAGACACTATCTTGGGGCCAGGCCAGTGGTCTTCACAAAGGAGGAGGGCCAGAGCCAGGCCAACCCTGGTTGGGGTGGGGCATGTAAGAAACTGAGGGGTGTGGAGAGGAAGGTGGTAAAAATGGTGTTGGGGGAGATGCTTTTTATAAGCCTGAGGAGCCAGGTGGGAAGAAAAGCAACCCAAGGGGATCTTCAGATAACCCTTTTACCTAGTAACTAATGAAATCACTGATTCTTTGGCTGCTGATTGGTCAGTGTAGGCCTTTGGGGAACTGGGGTTGGAAAGTCCCCATTGAGCTAAACTATATGAAAGAGGAGCTGAAAGCATGTAACTTTAGCTCAGGCTAAATTAAATGGAAAGGGGGTGATTCAGATTCCTTAGAAACTTACCCTAAGTTTTTCTTCTTAACCTAGGGGTTTTCTTTCCTCTCCCACTGCAGTGGGGACTTGGTCCCCTGAAAGATAGAATCCATTCCCTGAAGGAGTCCCCAACATGTGGTCACCACAAACCACAGTCCTGGTTCTGCTCTTCCTCCTCCCTCCCAAGATGTTTCCTTTAGAGCACTGTTAGCTTCCTTCCTTCCTCTGAAAACACCCCTGTCTGCCCTCATCCATTCTCTTCCTGGAAGGGCAATTGTTCCTCACACCTTGGACATCAGCTGAGAGCATCCCTCACTTTTGGTGCTGACACTGAAAGGAACCTGGGCCAGCTTGAGACTGAGAATCCACTCCCCCACCCTGTCTGTCTCTCTGTCACACACACACACACACACACACACACACACACACACACACACACACACATCCATACTTTTCCAGGAAGCTTTCAGGGTATCAGCTTGAGCTCACTCTCAGAGCTGTTTCCTCTGCCTGGGATCTAGGTTGTAGCAAGTAGGAATTCTTTCACCTGGTCGACAAACAGTTGTGGGGTGAGAGTTGGAAGGAAAATGGTGGGGCAAAGGATAGCTCAAGGCCAGGAGCAGTCACACAGCGAAAGGAGAATAGACCATTTGGTCAACCTGCTCAACCCAGGCTCCCCTGAGTTCTAGAAGAAAGTGACTGGGTCTGGGGTGTTTTAATGGTTTTCCCCTTTGTATCTCCAGTGCTTAGCAAAATGGCACAAAGTGAGCACTTAAATGTTTCTTGACTTGACTTGACCATAAAATCTTAAGAGCCATAGCCTGAGATCTAAAAAGGATGTAGGATCCCATCATGGATTGCAAATCTATGGAAGACTTTAAGTACAGGTCTATGGGAAGGAAATTCCCTCTGTTACCCAGGAGCAAAGCTCTGGTTGCCCCATCCTAGTTATGGTTCTAGGATCTAGGAATCAAAGGAAAGAGTTAAGAGGATTACCCTGGCCAAGCCCAGTGTAAAAGAGAAGACCATTTTTAGTCCACGTAGCTTGTGATGAACACCAAGAAACAAGGAGGGCTTCATGAAGTTCCTACAAGTTGTAGGAGTGAATCCCACATCACTGTCCCCTCTTTTCTCCTTGCTCTCTCTGGCCCCAGTTTCCTCCAGCTCTTCCAAGTGAGACATATCCTCTCCTGTCTCTAAGGTCCCCTCCAGCTCTTTTGTTATGTTGAAATCAAGACTGCTTTAGAGCCCACTGCATGGACAGCACTAGGTTAGAGCCTGTCTGGGTTCCTGCTTTATGAAGCTAAATAGGATAACATGCCATGTAAGCAAAGATCTGTAGTTCAAAACCATCCCTAAAGAACACATCTGAGAGGCTCAAACCAAGTGTTGGTTAGGTGAGATCCAAAGGGAGGAAGAGTGATTCCTGAGGGAAGGTCTGCCTGTGGGAGATGGCACTCTAGTCATCAAGATTTTAAAGAATGGATAGGAAGTCAACAGGTGCAAGGGGTGGGAGAAGCCCTTCCCTTCATGGAGGTGGCTATGTTTTCAAATCCTAGCTGAGTCTGTTTTGAAGTGGGAAGGGGTGTTTTTGCTCACCTTGACTCCTTCCAAACTAATAAGGACACGCTCAAAACACAAGCTGAATTGTGTTAACGACCAGGTTGGGCCAACAATCTGAAAGGAGAAATTGTATGTTACCACTGGAAAATGTAAGAATTAGCTCCATATCAACCTGGGGAAACTTTTCAGCCAGTGATCACTGGTGAGTGTGTGATAGCTATCTTTGAATCTTGATTGATCTAAAGATGATTGGGTTTTCAGAGAGTCCAGCTGGATGGTCATGAAGGAATAAGAAAAATACTTTGTTTATGCCTTTTAAAAAATCAGTATTGTTTTTCAATCTCCTTCTCCCCCATATTCAGTTTGATTCAAGTAAGTATTTCTGAAGTGGAGGTGGCTAGGTGGTGCACTGAACAGAGCACTGGCCCTGGAGTCAGGAGGATCTGAGGTCAAATCTGGCCTCAGATACTTAACACAAAAACTAGCTGTGTGACCTTGGGCAAGTCACTTAACCCCAATTGCCCTCCAAAAAGCAAAAAAAAAGTATTTCTTAAGTGACTATTGTGCACACAACTCTGTGCTAGGTGGTAGGAGAGATAAAAAGTTTTTCTTCCCTTCCCTTCCCTTCCCTTCCCTTCCCTTCCCTTCCCTTCCCTTCCCTTCCCTTCCCTTCCCTTCCCTTCCCTTCCCTTCATGAAGCTCAAAATCCAGTAAGGATACCAGGAGAAATCAGGGCGGCTAAGCAGTGTTAAGCTGTAAGAGAGAAGAGTAAACCAACCTGGGATCCTAGTTTTTCACCTTGGAAAAAAGTCTCCTAGAAGATAATTATGTGGATGTTATAGTCATTCTGGTAAGGCTTGAAATGGATGCCTTATGAAGGGGGTCTAAGTCTCTAAAGATCCTAAAAGACAGGAAGCAATCCTTGGCTCAGAACTGGGAGGTAGATTTTCATTTTTTTCCTTAAGGGTGTTTTAAGTTTTTCTGGAGAGGGAAATAAGTTAATTACTGGATTTTATTATGAATTGTACCATATACACTTTCCCCAATACCCTTTCATATAAATCATTGGGAAACATGTTCCTATAGGATAAAGCAGACCCTCCCCAAGTTACTAAAGAGTTATCCAAGATTTGAGACTTTAGACACAGTCCCCCATCTCTTCAACAAGAAGAAGTAGGTGCATATTCTTCTCTGTGGCCAACCTTGGTCATTGTGGTTACCCAGAGTCTAGCTCCATTTTACTACAACCTTTGTGGCAACCTTGCAGTCATGGTATGAGGCCCCATAACAACCACAAAGCCATAGAACTAGAAGTTGAGGACAAGTTAGAGACAATGCCTCTTATTCATCACAATTGTATAATGTTGTTGCAGTTGTTTTCATCCCTCATCATAAAGAGGGCCATGACATCAGGAGAATTGATGCCATCACTTGCGAGTGAACTGGATTTAAGTGAGGAAGGGCTGTGCAAAGTCACCAGCCTCACTTTCTCCTCCAGAGTCATCTAGGTTCAGCAGAAAGATATAGATCAGGATGACTAGAGATGGCCCCCAGAAGGCTGGATTTTTAGATGGAACTTAAAGGAAGCCAGGGAGGCACCAGTTGAAGTGTAAGAGGAAGAGCATTCCAGGAATGGGGGATAACCAGAGTAAATGCCAGGAGCCAAGAAAGGACATGTCTTCTTCATAGGACAACCAGAAAGCCAGTATCATTGGGCCAAATCATGTATCAGGGAGTGAGGAGTAAGAAAACTAGAAAGGTAGGAGGTGGCTCAGTTATAAAAGGCTTTGAATGCCAAATAGACCATTTTATTTGATCCTAAAGACAATAGTTTATTGAGCAGAAGGAGGGTGACATGAGGGGACCTGTACTTTAGGAAAATCACTTCAATGCCTGAATAAAGGATGAATTTGGAGTGGGAAGAAACTTGAGGCAGGTAGACCCACCAACAGGCTATTTCAATTGTCTAGGCATGAGGTAATGAGGGTCTGCACCAGTGTGGTGATGATGTCAGAGGACAGAAGGTGCATATAGCAGAGATGTTGCAAAGGGTCCATTTTAGACATATTGAGATGAATAATGTTCATTTCATGTTTTGTTTTTAAACTTTTATAAGGGGTTCGAATACACAATATCAAATCATTTAAGACTATGGGTACAATAATAAAATAATAATCACATCACAATTTATACTATTTTATTTACCAAGACCTCTCTTATAAAGAAAATGTATTTCTTTCAAAATTCATTTTTTTGCTTTTTTTTTTGAACTTTTTTTGAGGGGGGAAGGCAGGGCAATGGGGGTTAAGTGACTTGCCCAAGGTCACATGGCTAGTAAGTGTTAAGTGTCTGAGAGTGGATTTGAATTCAGGTCCTCCTGATTCCAGGGCTGGTGCTCTATTCACTGCTCCACCTAGCCATCCCTTCTTTCAAAATTATTAAGAAAATTTAAAAAATTAAGAAGCAAACTAGCTATTCCACATTATAGGTTTCTTTGACTATTTTTAGTGAATTATATTCAGTCTTTACTCAGGAAGTACTTTTTTTTTTAAAGCAATTGGGGTTAAGTAACTTGTTCAAGATTACACGGCCAGTCATTATTTGTGTGTGGGTGCTCATTTTCTGAGGCCGGATTCGATCTTGGGTCATCCCAACTCCGAGGCTGGCACTCTTACTCACTGTGCCACCTAGCCGCCCCAGGAAGTACTTTCAACTGAATAAAAATAATTTCATAATAAAGTCCTTAGACTTTACATTGAAAATTTAAGACATATCTAGATAAGTACCATACTGAACTCTCCCTATACTATTTAGTAGAGAACATTGAACATAAGATTCTAGAATCACATTTAAGGGCTTTTATTAGCACATTGTTAATAGCACATGGTTATTTGCATACAAGCATACCCATCAACAATCCTTTCCAATTCTAAATCTATTACTCTCTGATCCTGTGGTAACTTATTATATGTACAACAGTACTACAATGAACCCTGGTATGATTAGCAGCATTTCTGAAAATTATATGATATGGTTCCATATTGTTTCTTAATGACATGCACATCAAATTTGCTTAGCTTAGAAAAAAAGTTGATTAAAAAAATTTTTTTTATAAACCCACATAAATCCTTGGCATTCCTATATATTACTAACAAAATCCAACAACAAGAAATAGAAAGAGAAATTCCATATAAAATTACTGTAGACATTATAAAATATTTGGGAATCTCCCTGCCCAAACAAACCCAGGACCTCTATGAACATAATTACAAAACACTTTTCACACAAATAAAGTCAGATCTAAATAGTTGCTAAATTGCTTCCCTTCCCTTCATGAAGCTCAAAATCCAGTAAGGATACCAGGAGAAATCAGGGCAGCTAAGCAGTGTTAAGCTGTAAGAGAGAAGAGTAAAGGGGTGGCTAGGTGGCGCAGTGAATAGAGCGCTGGCCCTGGTGTCAGAAGGACCTGAGTTCAGAGCCGGCCTCTGACACTTAATCCACACAAACAAAAAAACCTAGCCGTGTAACCTTGGGCAAGTAAGAGCGCCGGCCTCGGAGTTGGGATGACCCGAGATCAGATCCGGCCTCAGAAAATGAGCACCCATGCCGGGGGCCTTATCTACGGCACCGGCGGTGGGTTGATCTGTAACTATTATATCCCCGTCCTCTCTACTCACCTATCCCCATGGTGAGCCTTCGATCGTCACCGGCCTCCGAAGAGGAATTAACCCAGACAGAGCACCCGAGGTTTCAGGGGTTGTTTATTCACGGCTGGTCACATCCCGAGAGAGAGATGCTTCCGCGTACAGCATCTTATATACATTAAACCACGCCATCGCCCCAACTATGGCCCAATAAAACCTATACCTTATATGGAAATTAGCACAGTAAAAGCAAAGCCTATCCCCGCCCCCAACATCTCCCCCTTTTTGTTTTATCAGGGCTGTGGCCCGGTGCAGCCTTGCTAAACATTACGCATCATCTAAGCTTATGGCTTCGCCGGGAGCGGGGTGCCCTGGCTTGGGTCGTCTCCTCAATCCCTGAAACCTTACCCGTCCTAGGGACCCAACACCTTCGGGCCCTGTCTTAGGTGGCGGGGTGGGAGAAGTTGCCCGTCGTGGGGCTTGCCCCGTCTTACCCCAAGGTGTTACATGTCTTCCATGGCGGCGAGCCAAACTGAAGGATCTTGTCCTTCTCTTATAGCAAAGATGGCTTGTTGGGTAAGTAACATATAGCCCTTATGCCAGGTGGATGCACGGCATATGCACCAAAATAAAAGCCCAATAAGTAATAAGAGGAGACCCAGAGAGGCACCCAACCCGCCCCAAGAGGCCCCCATCGAGGCGTCGCGAGTCCGGGGGTGGGGTGTTCTATCGCCATTCCACACATCAGGATTCCCAGGATGGTGGGCCATGTCCCTGCAAAGGAAAAGGAGAGGGAACTCCTCATCCCGATAATCGGGTTGGGTTCATTCAAGATCTCTAGCTCTATGTACAGGTATCCATTTTTCGGGGAGACTAGAATTCTCATTTGGATAAAAGGATAAATGGCCTGGTCTCCTTGCAACCACTGTGACCGGCCCATGCCACTTTCCTTCTTCATCCCTCCACATTATCTTAGTTCCTGGTAGGGCCCTTGTGGGGGGTGGCAGCTCTATGTGTTTGGTCACAGTTTTTCCAAAAAATCTCTGTGCGGCCGAGGTGCCATCATCTCTAAATTGGAGAAAGTTCATGGTAAAAACGGCTTGTGCCAATTCCTTTTGGGTTATTCCCCTGCATACTCCCCCTTTTTGTTTATAGAGGGTTGTTTTCAGGTTGCGATTTGCTCGCTCCACCATGGCTTGGCCTGTGGGGTTATAGGGAATACCCGTAGTATGATTGATAGAAAATTCTAGGCAGAATTCTGTAAAGGCCCTAGAGGTATATGCCGGCCCATTATCAGTCTTTAGGGCTTCTGGCACACCTAAGGTGGCCATTTGAGTGTACAAATGTGATATTACATGTCTTACAGTCTCGCCGGGTTGCAATGTGGCAAAGGTAAAGGAAGAAAAGGTATCTACTGATACATGTCCTAAATGTGTGACATCCATTTGCCAGAGGGCATTAGGCAAGTTGCCCCTGGGATTGATGCCTTCTGGCTGGGGGCTCGGCCAGAAGGGTGCGCAAGCGGTGCATGAGCGTACAATGGAGCGTGCTTCTATCTTAGGAATGCCATAGAGGCGTCTGAGGGATCTAGCTGAAATATGATACTTACCGTGTGCCTGCCGGGCCGGATCAGGATCTTGGTGGGCTATATATAGGGCACTATCGGCTTCATCATTGCCTTGAAAAATAGGTCCCGAGATAGATATATGGGACCGCACATGTAAAAGATCGGCTATGGTGGATCCTGGAGACACATAGGCATGTTCCAAGCGGGGAAGCAATAGTGCACAATACATACTATCTGTAATTAAATTTATGGGTATAGTATCAAACAACTCTACAGCTTTAATAATGGCAAATAACTCATTCTTCTGGGTGGAGGTATATGGGGTATCAAATACCCACGTGGCTGGTTGTGACGGGTTGTGAACTACAGCACGGCCATTCTTAGTGGCATCTGTAAATATATTTGGTCCGGCCACTGGATCGGATACCACTACAGGCGTGTGGCGTTTGAGAATGAATTCACTATACATCCGGACCACTGGGAGAGGTGTGACTTTCGCAATATTCATACTAGTCAACACCGTGGCCCACAGCAGGGAATTTTCTGCAAGTGTATGACTGAGCTCTCCTGATAGATCTAAATTAAGAAAAGGTTTGCGCCCAAATGCGCGTTGACAGCGCTCAGAGGCTTGCAAACAAAACCAAGCTAGGGTCTCCCATTTATCTTGTATAATCTTTTTTGGAATTTTTGGATAAACATCCATGTCTTTGAAAGAGGCATCCCCAAAATCGCCCTGTATCTCTTAATATTTGAAAATATATAGGTTCATCTGGGGCTTGGCGACTCAAAACAGAGGCTTTTTGCAAAATCTGTTCCAATGCCTGTTCTGCCTTGGGGGTCCATGTCCTAGGGGAGGTCAACTGTGACGCCCCTTTTAGAATCTCATATAATGGCTGCATAAGTGACTGTGGTATAGGGATTGCAGAGCGAATCCACTGAATTGCTCCCACCAACCTTTGAAAATCATTCAACGTCCTATATTGGGACTTATCAATGCCAGGAATATCTTTAACAATCTGTTCGGGAAGAACCTTTTGACCTAAATATTCATAAGGATATGACTTTTGCACCTTCTCAGGGGCTAGCAGCAATCCTTTACCTTGCAACAACTCGGTTATTAGGGCCAAACAACTCTCTGCCAGCTGCAACTGTGGTGCAGCGATCAATATATCATCCATATAATGTATAATCATAAGACTGTTATATTTTTCCCTAGCTGGCCTTAACAACTCTGCCACATATAACTGACACAAGGTTGGGCTATTTGCCATTCCCTGGGGCAAAACCCTAAACTGATATCTCTCGGAAGGTGCCTGGAAGTTAACACTGGGAACAGAAAAGGCAAACTTCTCTTTATCATTTGGGTGAAGAGGGATACTGTAAAAACAATCCTTAATATCAATCCCTATTATCTCCCAATTCCTTGGGATGGCTGCCG
Source organism: Gymnobelideus leadbeateri (assembly GCA_011680675.1). Taxonomy (NCBI): domain Eukaryota; kingdom Metazoa; phylum Chordata; class Mammalia; order Diprotodontia; family Petauridae; genus Gymnobelideus; species Gymnobelideus leadbeateri. Next base: position 1,275,776 of record WOXC01006421.1, read on the forward strand.
GCGTGGGTAGTCCAGGTTGGAGGGCTCCCATTGGTAACATGGCAGCGTTAACTGCTCTAAGATCAATCAACATTCTCCACTGTCCACTCTTCTTTTTTATAACAAACACTGGGGAATTATAAGGGCTAAGAGATCTCTCTATTTTCCCCTCTAATAATAAAGTATCTACAATCATCCTAAGTGCTGTGAGCTTCTCTTGGGACAGGGGCCACTGTTCTACCCATATTGGTTTCTTATCAATCCAAGTGATCTGCGGGGAGAAGCTCCCTTCGGCAGTGGCCCCCACTAATTTCCCAGCAGACTGTCTGGAGTGGCCAAAGAAAGATTCAATTGGGAGAGGAGATCACGCCCCCAGAGGGCGTATGGGAACCCTGGTAGGAAGAGAGGTTTAAACAGTCCTGTCTTGCCTTTCACGGCCCACTTCAGGGCCCTTGCTGCCTTAGGGGCAGTCTGTCTCCCTCCTACCCCCGTTACTGGCTGCCCTCCCGCCGACAGTGGCCATTCAGGCTTCCACTGGCCTCCATTTATCACAGAGCAATCCGCCCCAGTATCCATAAATGGCACTGGGGTGTACTGCCGCTGCCCCGTAAGGGGGTCGGCGATCAGCGGATATATCCCCCAGTCATCCCAGTCTACTGTCTCCCCCTGCTCAAAGGCTCGGATGTCACTGGCTGCGACCAGACCTGTTGCCCCTGGTCTGGGTCCTCTCCCCCCGTCCCTGAATGCTGCCAATCTGCATGGGGGAGGCTCAGCCATGGCCGTTGGGGCAGCTAGCCAAGCTTCTGGGCAACTCGGGGAAACTCCGCCCCAGGCCTCCGGGTGTCTAGAAGAGGCCCCGCCCCATCCTCCTGTCTTTTCCTGTCTAGGCCCGCTCGGCATCTGAGCTGCGTCACACCCACTATCCTTCCGGTCAGTGTCCCATGAAGAATGCGGAAGTGTCGTGTCTCCGCCATCTTTTTCGCGGCTTTCCCCTCTAGCCCTCCTTAACTCTTCCCAGGGGTACACGGGAGGGGGGCCCTCATCCTCCCCTTCATCCTCCTCTTGTGGCCCCACACCGTGACTTTCCTCCTCTTCACCCGACCCTTCTATGAATGCTCGGCAGGTTTTTAGGGGGATTTTATACCCCCTCTTAGCGCATAGCTTATACAGCTGGGCGGCTACAACCCCTTTCTCCTCGGGTCGAAATTCAGGTATGCTATTCAATCCTCCCATCTCGTCCTTCTTATGAGATGAGGCTGTCTGGGGGGAGTCCGTCCAGCGGACTCAGACGGTCCCTACAGATCTCAGTCCCTGTTCGGGCGCCACTTGCCGGGGGCCTTATCTACGGCACCGGCGGTGGGTTGATCTGTAACTATTATATCCCCGTCCTCTCTACTCACCTATCCCCATGGTGAGCCTTCGATCGTCACCGGCCTCCGAAGAGGAATTAACCCAGACAGAGCACCCGAGGTTTCAGGGGTTGTTTATTCACGGCTGGTCACATCCCGAGAGAGAGAGATGCTTCCGAGTACAGCATCTTATATACATTAAACCACGCCCTCATATGGAAATTAGCACGGTAAAAGCAAAGCCTATCCCCGCCCCCAACACACCCACGCATAAATAATGACTAGCCGTGTAACCTTGAGCAAGTTACTTAACCCCAATTGCTTTAAAATAAAAAAAATAAAAAAAGAGAGAGAGAGAGAGAGAGAGAAGAGTAAATCAACCTGGGATCCTGGTTTTTCACCTTGGAAAAAAGTCTCCTAGAAGATAATTATGTGGATGTTATAGTCCTTCTGGTAAGGCTTGAAATGGATGCCTTATGAAGGGGGTCTAAGTCTATAAGAATGCAGGTCATTCTGCAACTGATATATGGTCAAAAGATATGAACAGGCAGTTTTCAGAGGAAGAAATTAAAGATATCTATAAACATATGAAAAAATGCTCTAAATCACTATTGATTAGAGAATTGCAAATTAAAACAACTCTGAGGTACCACATCTCATCTGTCAGATTGGCTAAGATGACAAAACAGGACAATGATAAATACTGAAGAGGATGTTGAAAAATTGGAACACTAATGCATTGTTGGTGGAGTTGTGAACTGATTCAACCATTCTGGAGAGCAATCTGGAACTATGCCCAAAGGGCTATAAAAAAAGTGCATACCCTATGACCCAGCAATACCACTTCTAAAGCTATATCCCAAAAAGATCGTAGAAGAGGGGAAAGGACCTGTATGTACAAAAATATTTATAGCAGCTCTTTTTGGGGTGGCAAAGAATAGGGATGCAAGGGGATTCCCATCAATCAGAGAATGGCTAAACAAGTTGTGGTATATGAATGTAATAGAATACTGTTGTGCCATAAGAAATGAGGAGCAGACAGACTTTATAATAACCTTGAGAGACTTATATAAACTGATGCTGAGTGAGGAGAGCAGAACCAGGAGAACTTTGTACACAATTACAGATACATCATATGTGTGATGACTAACTTTGATAAATTGGGCTCTTCTCAGCAATGCAAGGTTATAAGACAACTCCAAATGACTCATGATGGAAAGAGATATCCACATCCAGAGAAAGAGCTAGAGCGTCTGAATGCAGACTGATGCAAACTACTTGTTCTCTCTCTCTCTTTTTTGTTCCTTCTTTCTCATTGTTCTCTCCATTGGTTATAATCCTTCTGTATAACTTGATTAATGTTTAATGTGAAGGTATTTGCAGATCCTATATTTGACTGCATGCCGCCATGGGGGTGAGGGAGGGGAACAAAATTTGGAACTCAAGGGATTGTGGAACTGAATGTTGTAAACTAAAAGTAAATAAACAAATTAAAAAAAAAAGAAATACAATTGAAACAGAGGGATGCACACAGGGTAAAGGTAAAAGACTGGAGTAGAATATATTATGCTTTAGCAGGGGTAGCAATCCTGATCTCAGACAAAGCAAAAGCAAAAATATATCTAATCAAAAGAGATAAGAAAGGAAATGATATCCTGCTAAAAGTCATCTAGACAGTGAAGCAATATGATTACTAAACATATAATTAATTCCAATACTATATAGATTATTTGGGGAAATGGATGAAAAAGTCCTACCAAATTCTTTTTATGATAAAAATATGGTACTGATATCTAAAACAGGAAGAGCCAAAACAGAAAAAGAAAATTATAGACCAATTTCTCTCATGAATATAGATGCAAAAATTATAAATAAAATATTGTCAAAAAGATGACAGCAACTTATCATGAGAATTATGATCAACTAGAATTTATTCCAGAAATGCAGGGCTGGTTCAATATTAGGAAAACTATCAGCATAATCAATCATATGAATAACAAAACTAAAAGAAAATATGTAATTATTTGAATAGATGCAGAAAGAGCTTTTGACAAAATACAACACCCATTCCTAATAAAAACACTAGAGAGGGTAGAAATAATGGAGCCTTCCTTAAAATGATAAGTAGCACCTACCTAAAACCATCAGCAAGCAATATATGTAATGGGGATAAGGTAGATATATTTCCAGTATAATTGGGGGTGAAATGAGGATGTCTATTTTCACCACCATTATTCAATATGGTACTAGAAATGTTAGTTTTAGCAATGAGAAGAAAAAGAAATTGAAGGAATTAGAGTAGGCAAAGAAGAAACTATGTTATCACTCTTTGCAGATGATATAAAGAATCCTAGAGAATCAAGTAAAAAACTACTTGAAATAATAACCTTAGTAAAGTTGCAGAATATATTTTATATATTATTTAGTTTATTTTAAACTCATATAAATCATTGGCAATTCTATATATCACTAACAAAGCCCAACATCAAGAGATGGAAAGTGAAATTCCATTCAGAATTACCATAGACATTATAAAATATTTGGGAGTCTACCTGCCAGTAACTACATGAACACAATTACAAAACACTTTTCACACAAATGAAGTCAGATCTAAATAATTGGAAAAACATGAGTTGCTCATGGGTAGGCCAAGATAAAATAATAAAAATGACAATTCTAACTAAATTAATTTACTTAGAGTGTCATACTAATCAAACTACCAAAAATTATTTTATAGCAGGAGAAAAAAACAACAAAAGTCATCTGGAAGAACAAAAGTTCCAGAATACTAAGGGAATTGATGAAAAGAAATGCTAAGGAAGGTGGCCTAGCCATACCAGATTTTAAATTGCATTATGAAGCAGAAATTATCAAAACTACTTGGTATGACTAAGAAATAGAGCAACGGATCAGTGGAATAGTTTAGATACACAAGACACAATATTCAATAACTATAGTAATCTACTGTTTGATACACCCAAAGACTCTAGCTTCTGGGATAAGAACTCAATATTTGACAAAAACTGCTATGATAACTGGAAAATAGTATGGTAGAAACTGGGCATAGACAAATATCTCACACCATATACCAAAGTAAAATCCAAATGGATACATGATTTAAATATAAAGGGTGATACTATAAGTAAACCAGAAAAGCAAGGAATAGTTTACCAATCAAATTTATGGAGAATGGAAGAAATTATGCCCAATAAGAAATAGAGAACGTTATGAAATGCAAAATGAATACTTTTGATTACATTAAATTGAAAAGTTTTTGTACAAAGAAAGCCAATATAATGAAGACTGGGAAAGAAACAGAAAACTGGGAATTTTTACAAGCAGTATCTCTATCAAAGGTCTCATTTCTAAAATATATAGAGAACTGTGTCAAATTCATAAGAATACAAATCATTCCCCAATTGATAAATGGTCAAAGGATATGAACAGGCAGTTTTTAAAGGAAGAAATTAAAGCTATTTATAGTCATATGAAAAGATGCTCTAAATCACTATTGATTAGAGAAATTCAAATAAAAACAGCTCTTAAGTAGCACATCACATCTGTCAGATTGGCTAACATTACAACGCAGGAAAACTATAAATGCTGGAGGAGATGTGGGAATATTGGAACATTAATGCATTGTTTGTGGAGTTGTGAACTGATCCAACCAATTTGGAGAGCAATTTGGAAGTATGCCCAAAGGGTATAAAAATGTGCATACTCTTGGAGCAAGCAATATCACTTCTAGAGCTATATCCCAAAGAGATCATACAAATAGGAAAAGGATGCATATATAGAAAAATATTTACAGCAGCTCTTTTTGTGGTGGCAAAGAATTAGAAATTGAGGGGATGCCCATCAATTGGGGAATGGCTGAACAAGTTATTGTATATAAATGTAATGGAATACTATTGTGCCATAAGAAATGATAAGCAGGTAGACTCCAGAAAAACCTGGAAAGACTTATATGAACTGGTGCTGAGTGAGGGGAACAGAACCAGGAGAACATTGTACATAGTTACAGTCACATTATGTGATGACTAACTTTGATAGATTGGCCCAGAGTTGTTTTGATTTACATTTCTCTAATCAGTAGTGATCAAGAGCATTTCCTTATATGATTATAGGTATTTTTAATTTCTTCCTTTGAAAATTTCCTGTTCATATCCTTTGACCATTTATCAACTGGGTAATGACTTGTATTCTTATATATTTGACTGAATTCTCGGTATAGTTTAGAAATGAGATCTTTGTCAGAAACAGTGACTAAAAATTCTTTCCCAATTTTCTGCTTCCCTTCTAATCTTGGTTATTTTGGCTTTGTTTGTACAAACCCTTTTTAATTCATTGTAATCAAAATTATCCATTATGCATGTTGTAATGCTCACTATCTCTTGTTTGGTCATATATTCTTCCTGTCTCCATAAATCTGGCAGGTAAACTATTCCTTACTCTCCCAGATTGCTTATAGTATCAGCCTTTATATCTAAATCATGTACCCATTTAGACTTTATTTTGGTATATGGTATAAAATATTGATCTATGCCCAGTTCCTGCCATACTATTTTCCAGTTTTCACAGCAGTTTTTCTCAAATACTGAGTTCTTATCCCAGAAGCTGGAGTCTTTGGGTTTATCAAACAGTAGATTACTATAGTCATTGACTACTTTGTCTTGTGTACCTAATCTATTCCACTGATCCACTGCTTTATAATATAGATTAAAATCTGGTATGGTTAGGCCACCTTCTCTAGCATTTTTTTTGTCATTAATTCCCTTGATATTCTGGATCTTTCATTTTCCAGATGAATTTTGTTACTTTGTTTTCTAGCTCTAATACAAAATTTTTGATAGTTTGATTGCTATGGCACTAAACAGGTAAATTAATTTAGATAAACTTATCATTTTTATTTTATTAATTCGGTCTTGCCACATGCAACTGATGCTTTTCCAATTATTTAGATCTGACTTTATTCCTGTGAAAAGTGTTTTTAATTATGTTCATATAGTTCCTGGGTTTGTTCTGGCAAGGAGACTCCCAAATATTTTATAATGTCTACAGTAATTTAAATGGAAACTTTCTTTCTCTTTTTTGCTGTAGGGCTTCATTAGAAATATATAGGAATGGTTAGAATTTATGTGGGTTTATTTTATATCTGCAAATTTGCTAAATTTATTTATTATCTCAAGTAGCTTTTTATTTGATTCCCTAAGTATATCATCATCTCATCTGCAAAGAGTGATACCTTATTCTCTTCTTTGCCTAATCTAATTCCTTCTATTTCTTTTTCTTCTCTTATTGCTAAAGCTAACATTTCTAGTACCAACTTGAATAACAGGGGTGATAGTGGACACCCTTGTTTCACCCCTGACCTTATTGGAAATGCTTTATCACATTACATGTAATACTTGCTAATGGTTTTAGAGAGATGTTACTCATATTTTTAAGGAAGACTCCATTTATTCTTATGCTTTCTAGTGTTTTTAATAGGAATGGGTGTTGTATTTTGCCAAAAAATTTTTTTTTGCATCTATTGAGATAACCATATGGTTTCAACTAGTTTTCTTGTTGATATGATCGATTATACTGATAGTTTTCCCAATATTGAACCATCCTTGCATTCCTAGAATAAATCCTACTTGATCAAAGTGTATTATTTTCATGATAAGTTGCTGTAATCTTTTTGCTAACATTTTATTTGTAATTTTTGCACCTATATTCATGAGGGAAATTGTTCTATAATTTCCTTTCTCTGTTTTGGTTCTTCCCAACTTAAGTATCGGTACCATATTTGTGTCATAAAAAGAATTTGGTAGGTCTCCTTCTTCTCCAGTTTTCCCAAATAGTCTATAAAGTATTGGAATTCATTGTTCTTTAAATGTTTGATGGAATTCAATCTTAAATCCATCTGGCCCTGGAGATTTTTTTCTAGGGAGTTCATTGATAGCTTGTTCAATTTCTTTTTCTGATGTGGGGTTATTTAAGTATTTTACTTCCTCTTCAGTTAATCTGGGCAACTTATATTTTTGTAAATATTCATCCATTTCACTAAGATGTCAAATTTATGGACATATAAATGGGCAAAAAATTCTTAATTATTGTTTTGATTTCCTCTTCCTTGGAGGTTTTCATTTTTGATACTGGTAATTTGGTTTTCTTCTTTCTTTTTAAAAATCAAATTGACTAAAGGCCTATCAAGTTTATTGTTTTTTCCCCATAAAACCAGCTCTTAGTTTTATTATTAGTTCAATATTTTCCTTAATTTCAATTTTATTCATCTATCCTTTGGTTTTTCAGTATTTCTAATTTAGTATTTCATTGGGGATTTTCAATTTTTTTTGTAGATTTTCAGTTGCATGCCCAATTCATTGATCTTATTTTTCTCTACTTTATGCATACAAGCATTAAGAAATATAAAACACCCATAAGAACTGCTTTCACTGCATACCAAAAGTTTTGGTATGTTGTCTCATTATTCTCATTCTCTTGAATAAAGTTGCTGATTGTTTCTATGATTTGTTGTTTGACCCTCTCACTCTTTAGGATTAGATTATTTAGTTTCCATTTAGCTTTTAGTCTATCTTTCCATTGGCCTTTTTTCCCCCATGGCCTTTTATTACATATAATTTTTATTGCATCATGATCTCAAAAGGATGCATTTAATGTTTCTGCCTTTCTGTACTGAATTGTGAGGTTTTATAAACCTAGTACATGGCCAATTTTTGTATATGTGCCATGTACCACTAAGAAGGTACATTCCTTTTTATCCCCATTCAGTTTTCTCCAGAAGTCTATCATATCTACATTTTCTAAAATTCTATTTACCTCCTTAACTTCTTTCTTGTTTGAGGTTATATTTATTAAGCTCAGAAAAGGGGAGGTTGGGGGTCTTCCACTAGTATATTTTTGTCATCTATTCCTCTAACTCACTTAACTTCTCCTCTAAGAATTTGGATGCCATACCATTTGGTGCATATATATTTAGTAATTATATTGCTTCATTGTCAATGGTGCCTTTTAGCAGGACATAGTTTCCTTCCTTAACTATTTTAATTAGATCTATTTTTGCTTTTGTTTTGTTTGGGATTAGGATTGCTACCTGTGTTTTTTTTTTACTTTAGTTGAAGCACGATATATTCTACTCCAGCCTTTTACCTTTACCCTGTGTGTATTCCCATTTCAAATATGTTTCTTGTAAAAAGCACATTGAAGGATTATTGCTTTAATTATTACCTCGCTTTTCAAAACATATAAGTCTGTGTTGGTTATTTAAGATTTTCTATCTGGAAGGGCTTCGTTTCCTTTGCCTTAAAAAAACTGGTCTTTTATTTTTACATGATCTTCATATATGAATACATCCCTCTCCTCCCCTAAGTTTTGAAACAATTATTTAAGAGAGAAAAAACTTCTCCAAAAGAAGCCAGTATAGAAACTGTATCTGACAGTATATGTATCATTTCACATCCATAATCCTCTGCATCTGCAATGGAGGGATTTCCATTCCCTCATCTCTTTTAATGGGCCCAAGTTTGTTCATTAATATATGGCATTTAGTTTTGGTGATTTATTCCTTCCATTTATATTGTAATTACTGTATATAATGTTTTCCTGGTTTTATTTCATTTTATAATACCTAATGCCTTCCATATCTCTTCTGAATTCTTCTGCATCATTAAATTTATATTGCATGATTTGGTTTGCCATTAAAGACTCAAAGAGCACTCATTTTGTTTCTACTTCTTTGGTGCCACAAAAAGTTCTGCCATAAATATTTTGATTTATATGCTTATGTGACATTTTGCTGTTGTAAACATAATAAAAGTATATACCTAAAACTGAAAGCTAGCATTATTTGCAAAGGATTAACACAAGGTATTTTCCCAATAAATGGCAGGGTAAAGCCAGGGGCCTTGCTTTCCCCACTCTTCTGGGTATCATACTATCCAGTGTAATAGTAATGTAATTTGGCCCCTTTGTATTGGCAAGTAAGCAGGTACTTAACACTTAGTAATTGATCAAGCCTCTGTTGGGAAAACAGAAGGTATGAACTCCTGTCTCCTGTTGCTGATGTAACAGGAAGGGGTTGGCTGAAACAGGAAGCTAATACTGTGTGTATATAAGGAAAAGCCCCAGAGAGGCACAGTCAGAATTTCTTGGGACCAGCATCTGGAGGCAGAGCAGCTACAGAAGAGAGAATGGAGAACTGAGCCAGAATTTCCTGAGAACTTGTGGTGGTGGACCTTCTTCTGAACAGGAGCCCAGGAGCCAGGAGCCCCTCCCCACCAGGCTGGATAAGGTGATTCTGATTTTTTGAACGTGCTGCAGAAGACGGAGGAAGCATGACCAGGATGCAGGGACTTTGTCTGTTTGTGGCTTGGTTGAGCTTTGAATTCCCCAGAGCAGAAACTGTGAAGGATTTGAGATGGACTGGATCCTGTGAACTTTAGTGTGGAGCAGGACCTACCCAGTGAGCTGGATAAGGACCTGGGAGCTGTCTGCCAGTGAACCCAGGTGACAGTCTGGTGGTTAATCCAGGTAGAATTGGGGACCATGGAAGGGGTCTAGGGATTCTGAGAACCAGCCCCAAGTCAAGATGAAAAGACCTTTCTGTGGGTACTGAGTAATGATGAAATTGTAGTTTACCAGTGACCTAGGGGTGGAGGGTCCATGTATTTTCTAATGATTATACTTAGTGATTAATGAAACTTAGTAATTGGTTGCTGAATAAGTGACGGATTGAGTTAATTTAGTATGTCCCATGAGTGGAAGACTTTGACTACTGTACTGTGAGATGATTGTTCTTTGTTCTAAATATTATGACCACTTTGGTGAAAACTATGTGGCCATTTCAATGATAAGCTGTTGTGAATATAAGTTATAATATTGTGAATGCTGTACCTTGATTTTCCGTGAATGTTTTGCTCTGATTTGTTATTGAATAAATAGCATACACTATACACTATGTGTAATCAGAATCTTGAAAGATGTTCACAGGAGCAGTCCTCTGAGAAGCTGCTAGTGCTTGGCTTTACACCCAGTGCAAAGCAACAATACATTCGAAAGATTACTGGCTCTAGAATCAGAGAATATTCGTTCAAATCTAGCCTCTGACCTTTACTACTTGTGTGATCTTGGACTCTGTCCTGGGTCCTCTTCTCTTCTTCCTCTATATTATTTAGCTTGGAGATCTCATCAGATCCAGCAGATTAAATTATCACCTCTAAACAGATAATTTTCATATCTATTTGTCCAGCCCTAACCTCTTTCCTGACCTCCATTCTCCCATCTCTAATTGCTTATCATACACTCCTAAAATGGATGTACTCTAGATATCTTACACTCAACATGTCAAAAACTGAACTTCTTACTTTTGCCTCCACTGTATCATCATCCTCACTCCCCTGTGGCTGTGGAAGGTACCACCACCCTATCAGTCACACAGATTCACATCCTTGTCAGCCTTGACTCTACACTGTCATCTCCCCTATCCAATCAGGTTCTGTCATTTTTACCTTGGTAACATCTCATATATTCCCTTCTCTCTTATCTAAGTTGGCAATCAGCCTGACCCAGGCCCTGATCACCTCAGGGCAAAACAACTGCAATAACCTACTGAGGGATCTCCCAGCCTCAAAGTTTCTCCCTACTCTGAGCCATTCTCTACTCAGATGGCAAATTGTTCTTTCTAAATGCAGGTATTTCTAAAAGATTCATGATGGAAAATGCTATACATGTACAGAGAAAGAACTGATGGAGGCTGAATGTAAATCAAAGCATGCTTTTTTTTAAACTTTCTTTGTTCTTTTCATGTTTTCCCCCCTTTTGTTCTGTTTCTTCCTTCAATACATGATTAAGATGGTAATATGTTTTACATGATTGCACAGGTACAATCTATATCAGATTACTTGCTATCTTGGGAAAGAGGGATGGGAGAGAGGGAGAAAGAAAAAATGTGGAACACAAAATCTTTAAAAAAAATGAATGTTGAAAATTGTCTATACACATAATTGGAATAAAATACTATTTTTAAAAATAAAGTGCAGGTATGACAATGTTATTCTCCTATTAGATAAAGTCCAGTGGCTATTACCTATAGGAACAAAAATAAAATCTTGTTGGACTTTTACACTGTGAGTTCTTCAAAGAAAAGAGCATTTTTTTGCATTTTTTCCCAGCATTTAGTACAGTGCCTGGCACATAGAAGGCACTCAATTAATGCTTACTTATTCGATTTGACTAATCTTTTGGAGCTTCACCTTACTTATCTATAAAATGAAGAGTTTAGAATAGATGGTCTTGAAGGTCTCTTCCAGCTCTAGATCTATAATAGAAAATCAAAGGGCACTGATTGCTGGAAAATGTATCAAAGGAAAATGAAGCCCTTGAACCCAGGGTCTAGTGTTTTCTTTTCAAAGAATATGCCAGGGGGGAAATTCCCTTGGAAATGGACAGGTTACTTAGAGACTAAAGAGAACTCTCTTCTGATTCACGGGCTCCTAACATTCATTTAGTTCCTTGTTTTCCTGTGAGACTTAATGGTTTCTCCTACATTACTTTATATCCCTAAATTCCAGAGGTCTTTGTTTCCAAAAATGATGATTTCATAGATAAGACTCACATCAGACCAAATAAAGGAGTTTGACAGCCTAGATGCTAGGAATAATAACAAATGTCTGTATCCTTCCAAATGTTCATTAGTGGAGATAAAAAAGATAAACATTCCAATGGATTAGAATCTATAGGAACCTGAAAACGGAAACATTGTTCAGAAATAACATTGTTTCTATACAAAAAGGAAAAGTAGCTGAGCAATCTAGGGTGTCTCACCCCCACCAGCCCTTTAGGGAGTTGCCACTCTCCCCTGCTCTTCCTAGTTCACATTTACTTCTCTAACAGACAGGCTTCTGCACTCTCCAATGGGAGAAAAGTAAAACTCAGATGCAGAGCAGAGAAGACCCAGCATCCCCATCTCCATCTGTCCTAACACTTCTGCCATTCATCAAGAATGTCCCCCCATAAACTTCATCAGGTAAAGTTAAGTTCTGGGCAGCCCTACTCCTTGCACAGAAATAAACTAACCACAAAATCTACTCATTTAAAATTATTTTCCAGGGATGGAGCCAAGATGGCGGCATAGAAGCAGGAAAACTCCATGTGCTCCCTCCATAACCATCTCAGATACATGTAAAATATGACTCTAAACAAATTTTAGAGCTGCAGAACCCACAAAGTGACAGAGAGAAACAAATCTCCCACTGAAGGCAGCCTGACAGGCAGACAGGAACGATTCATTGCAGTACCCTGGGAGCCAAGCCCAGCCCTGCTTGTGAGCCTGTGGTTTTAGCCCTAGGGCAGCCTGGCCAACGGAGCTCCGGAGAGTAGATCACCAATAACTGTGGTGGTTTCCAGAAATATCAACCCATAAATGCCAAAGACAAAGTAAAAGGTTAGTGTAGAACTCTGTTGGAACTGGGGGGTGGGACAGAGGCACGGTCTAGCCTCTGACCCTGGAGCAAGAAGTGGCAGAGGCGCAGCTGCCATGTAGCTGCCTCCATGTGGCTGCTACAGAGATCCCAGCCTGCAGATTGTAGAGGGGCCAAGTGACCATTCAGAGGGTAATTGCTTTTGCTTTAACCTGCCTGGATCTGGATCATGGTCTTGGGTGATGGTCCTGAGGTGTTTGACCAGTGAGCCAGAGCGTGTGGGGGCTGTAGAGATGGTACCCTTCTAATAGTGCAGGCAGCTGTGAAAGCCCCAGTGATTTGGGACAAAGCTCTCTGGCAGCAGAGTTCTACTGTGGCAAAGAGCTCAAAAGTCAAATAATTGAGTGGCAACATGAACAAGCAAAGGTAGCAAAGCAAGCACAGAAATCAAACCTTAGATTCCTTTTTTGGGGGACAAAAAGGATCAAAGCATGGAATGGGAGGAAGACAATGAAGCCAGAACTCCTGCACCAAAAGCTTCCAAGAAAAATATGAATTGGTGACAGGCCATGGAGGAGCTCAAGAAGGATTTTGAAAAGTAAGAGAAGTGGAGGAAAAATTGGGAAGAGAAAAGAGAATCATGCAAGAAAATCATGAAAAGAGAGTCCACAGCCTGACTGAAGAAAATAACACCTTAAAAAACAGACTAACTCAAATGGCAAAAGAGGCCCAAAAAGCCAATGAGAAGAATGCCTTAAAAAGCCAAATTTGCCAGATGGAAAAAGAATTTCAAAAGCTCATTGAAGAGAATAATTCCTTTAGAATTAGATTGGAGCAAATGGAAGCTAGTGACTTGATGAGAAATCAAGATGCTGTTAAACAGATCCAAACAAATGAAAGAATAGAAGGCAATGTGAAATATCTCATTGGAAAAACCACTGACCTGGAAAATAGATCCAGGAGAGATAATTTAAAAATTATTGGACTACCTGAAAGCCACTATCAAAGAAAGAACCTAGAAATCATCCTCCAAGAAATTCTCAAAGAAAACTGCCCTGATGTTTTTTAGGACCAGAGGGCAAAATAGAGGTTGAAAGAATCTACCGATCACTTCCTGAGATTCAGGTTGGGGGCAAGGGCGGGCAGGTTGTACGCTTCCTTTCTGTGAACTTGGCTGAGGAGTGGTTGGTGCTCTGTAGGGAGGCTCCAGTTTCCTCCCTGGGGTCCTCCCCAAACTCTGGCCCAGCCCAAGGCCCTGGCAGGCCAGTAGATGGAGTACCATCTGGACTTGGACTCCTGCATCCTGCCACAGGCTCCCAATCCCCAACAGACCCACGGCAGCAGCAGGTTCTTGAACCAGATTAAGGAAAGGAGCCCCTGCCCAGCCTGACACTGTCCACCTGGACACCCCGGGGGGCCACATTTCACCCTCAGAATTTTAGTTGGAGTAATCTGGGTTTTATTTCCTTTGGAATCTTTGGGTTAGACAAGCATTTCGTCATTCTGCCTTTCAAGAGAAGATTGGAATTCCTGTGGAATAATACCTTCTATGTGCCAGGCACTGTACTAAACTTGGGATATAAAGAGAGGCAGAAGTTGCTTTGAAAAGTAGCTCACATTCTTAAAGTCAAACTGAATATCTGTTTTTACCGATTTCTTCAGGACAGTCCCACAGAAAGTCCTCTAGGCACAAATTCAGGTGCATCTTCACAGGACAGACAGGTAGAAACTGAGCATTCATCCCCTACCTCACTTTCCCCCAACCCTAAAATATATGGATATAAAACACAGAAGAAAATTTCAAACAAAACCCAAGAACGATTTTTCCCTACTAAATCATTATTATTAGAGAGCTCTTATTGAATATAATAATCATCAATTTGGACAATAATTGTTAATGATTGACTTGCGTGTAATTATTTAATATAATTTTAATAACCAAATAAGCCACTACTCTGAATTGCTGAATTTTGCAGTTGGATATTGAGCAGTAAGTGAATCTCATGATTACGTGTATTTGCACTCACCATTTGCACTTACCAACTTTATGGAGAGACTTTGAAAATCATTTTATTAAGAGGCCTTCCTAATTCTTCATTTCTCCACCACCACACAATTTCTTGACAAGTGGTGCTCATTCAAACTGGCAACACAATGAGTTTATGTTTTTAAAGTACACATACTCTTGCTTTTCCATTAGAAGGTAGGGGATAATCTCCACAAATCTATAACAGAGGTTAAAATATAGTCTCATCTCTAACTTTTGTTGTGCATGTTATATTTAAAAGAGTATAACTTACATCACACCAACCAACAAAACCGCTACCATATCATGTCAGCAATCATTTATTGTTTGTCTCTTATGAGCCATGCATTTTGCCAGGCACTGGGGGTACAAAGATAAAAATGAAAGCCTTTTACATATTTCAAACTATTTTTGAAGCCAAATCTAATATTCTGCTGTCAATTTTAGAACTTAATTTTTGGCATGCTGATTCCTAAAGCATCTACAAATTTAAGTTATTCATGTTGTGTGCAGTTATAAAATATAATTCCTGGTTTGAAATTGGTGGAAAAAAGATGGAGAGAAAAAGGTGATCATGTTACCTTTGAGTTACTTGATGTTCAGTGTGCTTTATTTATTTCATAAGTTTTAACAGTCACTTTTTAAAAGTGTCTAGAATATATAATGCCCATTTCATCTTATTTTTTTTTTTAAAGCAATTGGGGTTAAGTAACTTGCTCAAGGTTACACGGCTAGTCATTTGATTTATGCGTGGGTGCTCATTTTCTGAGGCCGGATCTGATCTCGGGTCATCCAAACTCCGAGGCCGGCCTCTTACTCACTGCGCCACCTAGCCGCCCCTTTAGGGCAATTGGGGTTAAGTAACTTGCCCAAGGTTACACGGCTAGGTTTTTGTTTGTGCGGATTAAGTGTCGGAGGCCGGCTCCGAACTCAGGTCCTTCTGATTCCAGGGCCGGCGCTCTATTCACTGCGCCACCTAGCCGCCCCATTTCATCTTATTTTTAAGTCCTGTTTACAACCCTATGCTAAATATTTAGCCCCTCTGCTGATTTAACTTAAAATGTTTAGTTTCTTTATATTTAATTTCACCTAACTTCCACATGAATGAGACAGTTCTATTTTCTACTTGGATCCTTTTTTTTTTTAAGTGAATAGGACTCATTTTACTTCCTTTTAAAATCTGTTATGTTTAAAAAAATTAGGAAAACCCTAATATATTTAATAAGAGTAAATATAAACACTTTGCTATAACATTTGTTTTAAATTGTGTTTTGGGGGTAGAGCAGTTTGTTTTACCAATTAGAGTTACCTTGGTAATGAAATCTTAGTTTTTTACATTCTAATTGTGACTGTTCTAATGCTTTGGAGTTTAGACTGATTTTAAGCTTAAATATAACTTATGCCAGGAAGAACTGATTTACATTTGCAGTATTTGAGATGCCAACTCACATGCATGGTAAGCATCTCAAATTTAAATTAGAATCAATTGTTTTACCTTTGCACAAGTTACTGCATAAGTTCTCCTAAAGGGAAGCAGAAAACTGCATCTTTTTAGCACAGAAAGTACTGACATAAAACTGTTGATCATTGTGAACTGCAAATTTACTTAAAAGAGTACTTTTGTTATGTTAAAATACTTTTAGAATTAAGGATATGCCAGTTTTAACTAATGAAAATATCTTTGTACCTGTGACCTCAATAATACAGCAAGTTTCTCAATAAAATAAAATAGCTCTTAAAAAAAAAAAAGATTGCAAAAAGAAAACTCCTAGGAATATTATAGCCAGGTTCCAGAATTCCCAGATCAAGGAGAAAATATTATAAGCAGCCAGGAAGAAACAATTTTAATATTGTGGAAACACAATCAGGATAACATAGGATCTGGCAGCTTCTACATTAAGGGATTGAAGGGCTTGGAATATGATATTCTAGAGATCAAAGGAGCTAAGAGTAAAACCAAGAATCACCTACTCAGCAAAGCTGAGTATCATGTTTCAGGGGAAAATATGGTCATTCAATGAAATACAGAACGTTCAAGCATTCTTGATGAAAAAACCAGAATTGAATAGAAAATTTGACATTCAGATACAAGAAGCAAGAGAAGCATGAGAAGGTAAACAGGGAGAAGAAATCATAAGGAACTTATCAAAGTTGAACTATTTAACTATTTACATGCCTACATGGAAAAAAATAGTAACTTATGAAATTTTTCTCATTATGAGGATAGTTGAAGGGAATATAAATGTGTATATATATATGTATATGTATGCATACATATATGTGTCTATATAGGAGGGTATATATGCATATGAATACATATATGTGTATATATTTGTATACAGGTACACGTAGATAGAGGGCACAGGATCAACTGAATAGGAAAGGATATTTAAAAAATGAAATTGAGAGGTGAGAAAGGAATATAATGAGAGGAGATGGGGAGAGACAGAATGGGGTAAATTATCTCATATAGAAGAGGCAAGGGAAACCTGTTACAATGGAGGGGAAGAACAGGAAGGCAAAAGGGATGAGTCAACCTTATTCTCAATTAATTTGGCTTAGGGAAGGAATGACATACACACTAAATAGGGTATCTCACCCTACGGGAAAGCAGGGGGGAAGGGGATGAAAGGGGGGATGATGGAAAGGAGGGCAGGATGGGACAGGGGGAGGGAAGTTAGAAGCACCCACTTTTGAAAACGGACAGGATCAAAGTAGAGAATAGAACAAGGGGTGGGATGGGATGGAGGGAAATATAGTCAGTCTTTCACAATATATCCACTATGGAAATGTTTTGTGTAACTACACATGTACAACCTATATTGAATTGCTTATCTTCCCAGTAAAGATGGGTGATGAGGGAAGAAGGGAAAGAATCTGGAATTCAAAGTTTTAAAATCAAATGTTTTAAAAAAACAAATAAAATTATTTTCTACTAAGCATTATGGTTAAATGGTATGGTGATTTTTAAAAACAATTTCCTTCTACTTACCCCAAAAAGCAATAATTCAGGGGGAATTTTATATAAGACTCAGTTAAAGTTGCTAATAAAAAGTTAACAAACTTCTATCAATGGTCCAAGAAATGGCTGGAAGTAGATTCCATAACTGTAGCTAGGGGAAGAATTGTTAACTAAATTAGTATTTGAGGAAATCCAGAGGAGAAAACAAAATTTTGATTACCTAAAACTGAGAAGCCTTTTGCATGAAAAGATCAACAACTAGAAAAATTGTTGTTGAAGGAAAATATCTTTGCCTCAATTTTCTCTGATAAAGTTCTATTATCCAAGATTTGTAGTGATTGAACACAAATCTGTAAGGCCAAGAGCCTTTGCCAGTAAATAAGTTGTCGATGGGAATGAATAGTTCTCAGGTTTGCTCCAAATCACTAACAATGAGAGAAATGGAAATGAAAACAACTCTAAGGTTTCACCTCTTCTCCAGTAAATCTTCCAAAGTGATAATACATGAAAATGGTCGATGTTGGAAGGACTACACAAAGATAGGCAGGTTGATGCCCTATTTGTGGAGTTATATAAATACTCAATACAACACTTTGTGGTAGTAAAGAAGTAGGAATAAAGTTAAGTGCCCATGAACTGGGGAAGGGCTAAGCAAATTGCAGCATGGAATTGCGTTGCAACAGAAGAAACAACAAAAATGAAAAATACAGAGAAAAATGGGAAGACTTAAATGAACTGATACATAATATTGTGAGAACCAGGAAAGAAACATACCCAAGAGTACAAAATGGGGGTGGGGAGAGGGGAGAAATGATGTTGAATATTATGGAATTAGAGTTACCAAGCCTGATCACAGAGAAGAGAAAATAAAGATTTTACAGAAGTGAGGAGATTACAGGTATGTATTGTTGCATATACTGTTGGATATATATGAACAATGTGATGGTTATTATGGAACTTGTAAGTAAAAATTTTGTTATCAGGAAAGGCAATGGGTGTTATATATTAAGCAATGAATATAACATAAACACAAAATGCATTACTAAAACTTTAATTAAAAGTACAATGGAGAGGCAGATGATAGGCAAGTATAGGCTACAGCATATCATCAGAGAACTGAGCAGAAGAAGGAAAGTCATCAGAGATATATCACCACAATGAGGGGGGCCCATCACAAAGGGAAAGCTAAGGATTTCTGGGCAGACAGCCTGTGAGGGCCACTGGTATCTATGTAATATCAGGAAATATAGAGGAAGGCCACAAGCTACTTCCATAATAAGAATTATGGAGGAAATGGACAAGAGGCACCCAGGATTAAAGGTGTGGAAGGTTTGCAATCTGTACCTCTGGATACATTTCACATATTGAGAGATTCTTCAAATCCCAAATGCTGAAGTTTCCTCCCTCTGCTCTCCCCAATTTACAGTCATGTTACCAAATATCATTTGATTCTCAGTCTTCTAAATATTGGGGTGAAGGCTCAAGGGACAAAAACGGATTTAATAAAAGGTACAGAAACAAGGAAGGGTGGATGGAGTTATTGAAACTCTGTTGGGGAAATGGCAAAGAGTCCAGACAGAATCGAAGATACAAGAAATTCCTGGTAAGGGGTCAGTAGAGCTAACCTACTGGAGATTTGGGCACAAATATGGGACTAAGGCTGAGGGGACACAACAGTGTCAGGGAACACAGCCTCACAGTTCAGCTCAGGAGCCCTGCAGGGGACAGAGAACAGTCACATAAGAGTCTACCTGTGGGTCTGAAGCCACAAGTAGAATCACTTCTTCCCACTAAGGGCCCCTAAGTCTCTTCTTAGCTTCAGGCCCCACTGGGCAGGGACTATGAGAACCCTGATCCCACCTGGGTAGAAGGATCTTACCTGTAGGTTGTGAACCACAATTTCCTGGGAAAGGCAGAGAGACAGACATACAAATACTAGTAAATACAAGAGTCACAGAAGCAAAAGGCACTAAGGTTCTGAGCACTGTAGGACAGGGGGCTCCTACCACTGCTCAGCCCAACACCTGAGACCACAGAGGAAGCAATTCATTGATGCTTTATCCATTCATCTACAACTGTGTGAGTAGATGGGGGGAGGGGAAATGGCAGGGGGAGGGGCTAAAAGCTGGAACCTGAGACCCCTCCCAAGGTTGTCTCTACTAGTGATTATGAGATTCCTTAAGACCCTTGAGTCCTGGGATCTGGCCCCTTCACCACCTTCTATGTTTCCCCACCCCCTCCTGGGGAGGAAGAGATGAGGCCAGAGCCAGACAACCCCTTCACCCCGACCTGATTTCTAGCACAGTCAAATACCCTTTCTCCTTTGAGGATATCATGTAGAGGAGGGGCCTCAGGGTTTCCCCCAGATTATCTCACCTTTCTGGCTCCTCTTGTGGACAATGAGGCCAACCCCAAAGAAGATCAGCCCCAGCACCAGGCCCCCGACTCCACTCAGCATCTTACTCTGGGCAGATTCAGACTGTGCTTCTGGGGAGAAGAGACACCAAGGATCAAAACTCTCCCTCCAGGAGCAGCCCCATGTGGGGAGCAGATGGGTCTGAGGGAAGTCTGACAAGGTCTAAGAAAGGAAGGGACAGATGTGCAAAGGGCCTTTCAGGACTCAGAAGGTGAAAGGTCACCAGGGGACACTGACTATCTCAAAGGCTGGCTCCCCTACCTCAGGGGAAGGGTTCTACAGGCTGATTACAGGGTCCCAGAGGGAGGCCAGCTCCCAGGCCTGGGGCCAGTGAGGAAGCTGATGACGTTCTAGGTCTCTATAGCTCTTAGGTCAGCACTGCCATGAGGGGGCTGGGCTGGGGAAATGGGGGAGGGTGGGTGGCACCACATGGGGTTTGTATCAGCCCGGGGCAGAAGAAAAGAGGGCACAGGACACACACTGACAGCATCTCAGAGTTAGTTCCGTGTCCTAGGCAATGTTAGAACTGGAGGGCGAGGGAGCTCTGTCTCACTCCAGTAAAAGGTAGCAGGTTTCTGAAGGCTGGCGTGCTCCACTTGGCAGGTGTAGACATCTCCATGCTTGGGGGTCATTTCCAGCATCACCAGGATCTGGTAGGTCCAGTCTCCATTGCTGATCAGGCCTGTAGACACAACCCCAGCTGTCTGCTCCTGCCCATTCAGGAACCACCTGACCTCAATGTCCCCAGGGTAGAAACCAGTGACAGAGCAGACAAGCAGGTTGTGGTGTCCCAGGGGAGCCATCTTTGATGGATACACAATCACCTCAGGCTCAACTGAAAGAAGAAAGATCTTGAGTGAGGGAGCCAGAAGGGGTCTTCCTAGTCCAGCCCCCACCTCTGTCACCTGATCCAAAACCAGGCTCAGGTCTCCTCTCCTCCCCAGGGCCAGAAATGGGCATCTTGGTGACATTTAAGCTCCCCCTCAGACTGGAAATCTGAACTAGCAGGAAGCAGCCCCAGGAGTCCATGGTGCTGAATTATCACAGCCCCAGCTCAGCAGGACTCAGTGACAAGGGAATAAATTAGCAGGAACAGTTTCTCATTAGAAGGGGATACCCTGTAAGGCATTGTTTCCAAAAGGAGATAGATAATGAACTATTTTAGAAAGATTTCCAGTTCAGATACTAAGAGATGCTATCAATCCATTGAAGAAATTCTGAATTCCGGGAACTGTGGAGAACATCTAGGCCTAGTAAGAATCTGAGAAGCCTGACCCAGAGTCTATGGCCCCTGGGAAAAGCAGAAATATGTCTAGGTCCCTGAAGAAAGACAATTTCAGTGATGAGGCCTCAGTTGTATGAGTTTTTGTTAACAGAAAAGGCTGGGAGGGGGAAGTGAGGGAGAGAATGTGATTGAGACAGGGGAGAAGCCTCTGCTGAGTTTAGATTCAAGGATAAAAACGAAGCAGTTTTATTTAAGATTTTAAAAGGTTCATAAAGCCTGGGTACTCATGCCTCGGGGGATTTAATTTTATTTATATATAAAATATATATTTTCTGTGAAATTTTATTGTTGTTCAGTAGTTTTTCAGTCATGTTCAACTCTTTGTTACCCCATTAGAGTTATCTTGGCAAAGATACTGTAGGGACTTTCCATTTCCTTCTCCAGTTCATTTTATAGATGATGAACTTAGGCAAACAGTTAAGTGACTTGCCCTGGGTCACACTGCTAGGAAGTTTCTGAGACCAGATCAAGAAGATAAGGCTTCCTGACTCCAGGCCTGGTACTCTATCCACTGCACTATCTAGCTGCTTATTAACCATTCTAGCAAGGTGTAAATGTGAATTATTCATTGCTGAAGGGTTTTTGGCTTGTTCCCAAGCAACTTATCCCCATTAGAATTGAGGAGGTAAAAACATCTGAATTTGAGGAAAAAAACTCATGAAAACAAAATCCATGCTGGTATGGGAGGGTTTCTCCCCCTCCCTCCGTCTCTCTCTTTCATTCTTTCCTTTCTTCTCTCTTCCCTCCCCTTGTTCCCTTCCCTCATATCCAGTTTTTCTGCCCATGATTCCTCCCCGTCATTCCTCCTTTCTCTCTCCATCCCATCCCTTGCCCCCATACTCCTTCCTTCCCTTTATCCCCCTTTGTCCCCATCCCTCCCCTACCCCCTCCCTTCCCTGCTCCCCCTTGTGTCTCCTCTGCTCTGGAGGACCTTGACCCCCCTTCTTCGCTCTGTACCTGCCCCCTCCCATCACAGCCTCCTCCCCTCCCTTTCCCTCTGAGCTTCCTCCCTCCGGCTCTTCCCCCCTTCCCATCCCCTCCTCCCCCCGCTCTCCCCCCTCCCCCTCCCTTCCCTGTTCCCCCTTCTGTCTCCCCTGCTCGGGGCCCCCCGTGACCCCCCCTTTTTCGCTCTGCACTTGCCCCCTCCCATCACAGCCTCCTCCCCTCCCCTCCCTCTGCGCTCCCTCCCTCCCTGCTCTCCCCCTCCCCAGGACGCCCGCCCCTCCCCCTGGCTCCCCGCTGGACTCCGCCCCTCCCCCTCCACTCACCGCGCCTGCGCACTAAGGACTCTTGGTACCAGGGCCTGCAGAAAGTGTCCACCTCTGCCCGTTTCTGCTCCAGGAGCTCCTTCTGGCTGTTCCAGTACTCAGCACTGCGCCGCCCCAGCTCCGTCACCGCCTCGTACTCCCCGACGTCGCTGTCGAAGCGCGCGTACTCCTCCCGGTTGTAGATGTATCTCTCCAGGTGACGCACGTGCTGCGTCCCATTCACAAAGTAACACTCGCCCTTGAACTGCTCCGTGAAGTGCTCTGGGGGGGAGGGGGGACGGGCACCGGGGGAGGGTCAGCGCTGCGGACACCCCGCCCTCGAATCACTGACCAGAACCTGGGCCTGAGCAAGGAGAACTAGGTCAACATCCGGCTGCCCTTCCTGCCTAGGCCCCACCCTCTCTGAGGCCCAGAGAGGGCAAGTGACTTTTCCAAGGTCACCCCGAAACTCTGGAGTGGAGGCATGACTAGAACCCAGACCCTCAGGTTCCCAGACCGGCCCTGTCCATCTGCTGCATCATAGCTGCCTCTCAACTGATGGGATGGTGGGACCGGGACCCCAAAAAGTTCTAAGACCATGTCTCTGAAAGCAACCAAACCCCCACCCCCACTTGAGAATTTTTCCCTTGTTGCAGGCCTGACTCTGTAATTCCCTTATCAGAACTGACAGAGGAGTGCCTGCCCCAAGGATTTTGTCTGACTGGTCCAAGGATTCTCCCGTGCACCGCCCCCCTTCCCAGATCCTCAAGGACCATGCCTCTGACAACTCCCTTCTCTACACTATCCCATCCATAGCTCCCAAAGACACCTGGACTATCTAAACTAGCAATTTAGTGAGATAACACAGAGAAATTTGTAATGTAATGATGCTGATTACACCACAGAAAACATGAATATTAAAAAGGCAGAAGGGAATTGTTAAGGGATTAGATAATGGGGGAGGGGGTCCTTCTATGGTTCATGGGCAGACATTCTGGTCCTGCTTCTTTCTGATTGGTTAGCTATTATTATGGTTCTGTCTGGTCAAGATGGGTAGTTAGAAATTGTGGTCCTTTCTTGGCCTAAACAGATGATGTGATTGTGGTTGAGTACAAGAACAGACGTGTTCAAATAAATGAATTGGATCTGGGGGTAGTGGCTATATTGAGGCCCATGGCCTGTGGTATGGTTAAAGCTAGATTGTGTGGTCAAATCAGGACATACCTGCTGTTCAGTGGTGTGTGAGATAAAAAAAAGCTCAGAGTCTGAGTCTGAGATCAGAAAAAGTCTTTACTCTTTCTCATGAGAAAGGGCACTTCCCCTGTCCCTCAAAGGAGGTCTGCCAGGGAGTGCAAAATGTGGAAGCTCTCAGGTTTCTCTTGTCCTAGAGGGGTTTGGAGGGAAGAGAGACTTGGGGCAGGGACAGCCATTAGAAAACCATCATAATGATCTGGGTGATAGTTGATGAGGGTCTGAGCAGAAAGGGTTGTATATAGGAGGAAACCGAGATTAGTTCAGCAAGAGTTGAATTGTGGGAATTGAGTGAGCCAGTGACTCTATCATGTGACTCAGTTCTGGAGCTAGCTCAGGTCCCTTTCTATTCCATTATGGGCAGAGTCCAATTTCTTCTGATTTTTGTAAATTGCACCTGTTTGTTCTCCCCCTTACAACTTGGAAAGTCTCTAATCTTTCCTCCAATTAGAATTCAAGTTACCTAATATTGTTTTATTTCCTTTTAATTCATTGACCTTATTTGATTGTTTTTAATATATAAAAATCTGTCTCCCCTATATTTGGGGTTCAAGCCTAAGCTGAGATGGGCTGGTCCTGGTTTGAGTAATTGGCATACATTGCTTAATAAATTGATATGCTCAGAAGCTGAAACCTTTGTAAGGGATGTTATGGCAGAGACTTTGTTGAGGTGGGGGGAGGCAGAATGAAGGATTGTAGATAAAACCAAGGTCATGGACCATGAGTCTAGAAGAATTGTATTATTGTTCATTAGGAAAAGTAAAGTCTGAAAGACGTGTGGGTTTGGGAGGAAAGCAGTGAGTTCAGTTTTGGACATGTGTTTGAGAGAGCTTAGCAGGCTCAACTGTATAATGAGGTGGGAAGTTAGACTGCCAAGGACTGAGGAGTGAGGGAGAGAAGTAGAGACTGGATACAGATAATTTTTTTTTTTGGAGGGCAATTGGGGTTAAGTAACTTGCCCAAGGTTACACGGCTAGGTTTTTTTTTTTTGTTTGTGTGCACATTAAGTGTCTGAGGCCGCATCCGAACTCAGGTCCTTCTGACTCCAGGGCTGACGCTCTACTCACTGCCCAACCTATCTGCCCGATGCAGATAATTTTTGTAGGAGTCTGACTGAGAAAGAAAGGAAAAAAATATGTAGGAGAATCACTTGTGTAGAATACCATCTAGCTGAGGTCTAGGGAAATTTTCTTACAAAGCTGAGAATCTGCTCACATCTGATGATCTTTGTCAGAATGCTTCAAATGCCTCTTTTTATTGAACATCCAAAAGATCACTAAGAAATGCACCACCATCCTCCAGTCCCCCAGGTTGGCCAAGTTTTGGCTTTTGTTTTGTTTCAGATCTTCAGTACTTAGCACCAATCTTGGCACATAGTAGGTGCTTAATGTTTATTGAGTGACTGACTGATGGTTCGAAGTGAAGCAGAATGAAATGAATGGAACCAGGAGAATAATTTATACAATAACAACAATATAGTCTTTAAAGATAAACAACCTGAAAAACTTAGGAACTCTGATCATTATAATAACCATGATTCCAGAGGATTAGTGATGAAATACACCTACTTCCTGATCAAAAGTACTCAGAATGCAGAATGAGAATTTTCTTTCTAAAATGTATAAGACAACAATTTGTTTTGCTTGACTATACGTGTTTATAATAGGGGATAGGGGTTTTCTCTAAGTTTGAGGGAGAAGTATAGGCTTTCCGGTTGAAAAGCAGAATTTTTGCTGATTGAAAATACTTTTTAAAGAAACGGAAAAAATTAATAATTCAACCCCAAAATGTCAGTAAACTATTTATTCTTCATTGACCCAATATGCTAGAAAGGTTGTCAAACACAGAAGATACAAAGGTGAGGTACACCACATATATGTATATATATAAATATGAACAGATAATATATACATATATAAGAGATATGTGTATGTGTACATGTATGAACATAGCACCACTTTTTGTTGGAGCAGAGGCCTGGAGACAAAGTGTATGCCACTATTTGTGAAAATGACTGTAGCAGCAAGTACCCTAGTGTACCCAGGATAGCTGCTAATGATGAGGTGCAGGCTCTGAGAACCCCCTTGAACTCAGATTGAATCATCCCATTTGATGAGGCATTTGCATGAGGCCATAAGCCTTTCATTGTGGCTCTGCCCAAACCTTAGTTACTAGCTTGGCCCTCCATTGTCCATCTGCTTCCCACCCTTGAGCCTATCAAAAAAGCTATACCCAAATCAACTGTTATCTGACCTCATTAACTCCTCCTGAAGACCCTCCCCAAACTCCTCCTCTAGACCACCCCTAGATTCCTCCCACATCGTTTCCGCATATAAGATCCCTGACACCTTGACCTGGCTGTGCTGATAGCTTCTGAGTCCATTCCCATACCTGTGACTGCCTTACTCAGCTCAGTCCTTCCTACCAGGATAACAGTCTACAACATGTCTCTCTGCCCAGCTCAAGAGGCCAGGCATGATGGGTTCAAGCTTCAGCATCTTCGGGGGCCTCCTAACTGCTCTCTGTGGTTTAAAATCTTCTCTCCAAAGCCTCCAGCCAACCTCCTGACTCTCCATTGACATTTGGATAAAGAACAGCTTCTTTAGCCCAGAAATCAAGGCCTCCTTCACCTCTGCTGCCTTTCCCTTTCTAGCCTTCTTTTCACTTTTACCCACATGAAATCTCAGCTGGAGCCAAAGTCTAATGACAGTCCCTCAGTTCCTCCTTGTGCCTGCCCTTCTCTGTGCTCATTCTCCCAACATACATGGGTTCTCTCCCTATGACTATTGGAGTACCACCATCCCCCCACAGTCACCTAGGCCCATAATCTCAGTGTTATCTTCACTCTCATAACTCATTGAATCTGTTGCCAAAATGTGGTGATTTTGCCTTTGTAGCACCTTGAATATGCACCATTTTCTGCTCTGACCCTGCCAGGGCCCTGATGCAGGCCCTCAGCACCTTCCACCTGTACTACTGCAATAGCTTGCTGGTGGGTCTGCCTGCCTCCAATCTCCCCTCAGTCCATCCTCCACTCAGCTGTCAAATGGATCTTCCTAAAGCCCACATCTGACCATGTCCCCCACCTACTCAACAAACCCCAATGGCTCCCTATCACCTCCAGTATCAAATTTAAAAACCCTGTTTGGTCTTCTGGGCCCTTCACACAATGTCCCCTCCTCCTTCTTCAGTCTCCTTAACCCTGACTCCCCCCTCCCACCCATGTGCTCTGTGATCTAGTGACCTGACTTCCCTGCTGTCCCTCCTACTGGACCCTTCATCTCTCAGCTCTGGGCATTTCCTCTGGCTGTCCCCGTGTCTGGAATGCTCTCTCTCCTCATCCTTGACTTGTGGCTTCCCTGGCTTCTCCAAGTCCCAGCTAAAATCCCATCTTCTACAGGAAGCCTCTCTTAATCCCCTTCAATCTAGTGACTTCTCTCTGTTGGTTATTTCCAAATTATCCTAATGTAACTTGATTGTACACAGTTGTTTTCACATCATCATCCTCAGGGACTTTGACCTTTCTTAGTCTCTCCTGCAGTTAACACTCAGCTCAATCCTTCCTACCAGGATAACAGTCTACAACATGTCTCTCTGCCCAGCTCCAGAGGCCAGGCATGATGGGTCAGGCTGCAGCATCTGCAGGGGCCTCCTAACTGCTCTCTGTGGTTTAAAATCTTCTCTCCAAAGCCTCCAGCCAACCTCCTGACTCTCCATTGACATTAACACAGTGATTGGCACATAGTAAGTGCTTCATAAAAGTTTGGCTAAGTTCTAGCTGGGAGGCTACTTCAATACTGTGTAGTTTGGATAATTGTCCACATGGGGGCAGCACCTGCTCAGGTCACACCTGGCTGATACCAGGGTGTTCTGCTGTTGTCAGCTGGGTTAAGCAGCCATCACCCTTCTAGGACTGGGAGATGCCTTTGTCCTTGGGTTTCCCTTGCTCAGGCCCTGACAGATTGTCTCTAGAAGGCCCCTTCTCTCTTGCCCAGCCCTGGAGAATGGGTGTTACACATGGCATGCTCTCCCCCTGGAGGCAGTGCAGGTGACAGAGCTCAAAAGGGGAACAGATTCCTGGGGGACAGCTCTAGAGCAGGTTAGGATCCCAGAGAGACTGTGATTGGCCAGGCCAGGTTCGAGGTCAGGCTGCAGGGACAATAATCTGGGCTGTGACAGAGGGACTTTCATCTGCTCCCCCATAATACTTAGACCAACTGGAAGAGGATTTTGTCCCATCCCAGAGGTCTCCCTCCTTGCCCAGGACAAAGGGCCTCACACCACTGCTGGATAATGGGAGAGGTCCCTTGACCCAGACCATGACTTTAGGGAGAGCAGCAGCATTATGGAGACCAGAGATGACACTGGCAGAAGGCATGGAGGGAAAAGGACTCATGTACAGAAATATTAATAGCAGCTATTTTCTGGTGGCAAACAAGTGGAAATTGAGGAGATGCCCATCATTTGGGGAATAGCTGAACAAGTTGTGGCATATGAATGTAATGGAATACTATTGTGCTTTGAGAAAGTACATGAACTAATGCTGAGTAAAGGGGAAGAATGGGAATGGGTAGAAAGAGCAAGTCCTGCCTAATCCAGGGGAGTGAGGAATTGGGCAACTTTGGGCAAAGGATTATGAAGACAGGAGAAAAGCCAGCCTGGGTCAACCCCCTTGGTCTCTCCAGTCCAGTATCTGCCTCTAACTTGCCTCCAAGGAATGGATGGGGAGACCTTCTCCTACTCCACCATGATGTTATTCATGAAAACCAGGGGGTGGTCCCAAGCTCCAGTTTCACTTATGGCTTTGAAAATATGTCTGGGAAATTAATCCAGGAAAGTCTTTCCCTTCCTCTCCCAATAGTAGCAACATTTAAACCTTTCCAACAGCTTAGGCAGACTCTGTGAAGATGTTTAGAGGGACGGAAAGGTTTAGACAGGGGTGGGAGACCTTGGAAGCTCTGACCATGCCATCCCCTAAACAATAAACTCCACTGACTCCCTCTCACCTCCAGGATCAAATACAAAATCCTCTGCTTGGCCTTCAAGGCCCTTCACAACCTGGCCCCTCCTACTTTTCCAGCCTTCTTACACTTTATGTTCCCAAGCCCCCAGTACTCTTCTCTCCAGTGACACTGGCCTTCTTGTTCCTCCTCCCATAATTCCTCCATCTCTCCACTCTGAGCACTCTCTGGCTGTCTCCTTGCTTAGAAAATTCTTCTTCTTCATGTCTGCCTCCTCCCTTTCCTGGCTTACTTCAGGCTATCAGCTCAAATCCCACCTTCTGCAGAAAGCCTGTCCTGATTTCCTTTATTGTTGGTGCCTTCTCTCTCTTGATTGCGTCCAATTTATCCTGTATATATTTTGCATGTTGTCTCCCCATTAGACTGTGAGCTTCTCAAGAACAGGAACTGTCTTTGCCTTTCTTTCTCTCCTTAGCATTAGCACAGTGCCAGCCAGGAGCTGCTTAATAACTGCTTATTGACCGACTGCCTGGGGCCCTCAGACCTTGGAGGGGGGGCTTCATCAAGTCCCTGATTCCTGAGGAAAAGGTGGAAATGAGGCAAGGGCCAAAGGAAGAGTTTAGCTGAGGGCCATCCTGTTCTAAGTCTGGTCCTTTAGTCTGGTCCTAGATCGACGAGTCCCCCCCCCACCACCACCCCTGGGTCCCCACCTGGGCTCTCTGGAGAGCTGATGCTCTGCACTTACCTGGGGCATGTCTGCCTGCAGTCCCTTGGGAAGTCAGCACCAGCAAGATCACAGCCAGAACCTCTGTCCAGATGCCCATGGGGAGCAACGCACATTCCATCCTGGAGACAAGATGAGGATAAAGGACTCAGAGAGATTGAGCAGTCAGAATGTTCCTCACTTCATGGGAACTATCCCCCACATCTCCCAGACTAACAATTTACAGACTCTCTGGTCTGCCCCAGGGTAGGGCAACCTCAGAGTTGAGAGAGCCAATTAGCATTAGGAATGAAGGGCATCACTGGTTCTCAGGCAGAGGTTCCCTTTGTTGGATCTGTTCTTACGCTTCAATGGTCTTCTGGTGAAGAAAAATAAAGGTCACAGAAATCAGAGAATCACAGGGAAGGAAGGGGCCCCAGAGGTCATGCCTTGACTGGACTATTACATAGACACATGTTAGGGTGATGAAGCCTAACTCCTACTGTAGATCAGTGAAGGTCTTCACTACTGTAGTGTGTTCCATAAAATTGGAGAAAGACAAATGCTTCAATATATTTAATAAGGGGAAATGGATGAGGCTGTACTCTCTGGTTCAAAGAATTCTGCTTTTGACTTTCAGAAAAATTAAAAAACCCATTATAAAAGACATGATTTGGGGGCATTTTGAAAGGGAAGAGTGATTGTGTAAAGGATGTCAAGGTCTCATCAAAAACAAGTGATGCCAGATGAACCTTCCCTTTTTCAACAATATAACTGAACTGATGGGTCACAAAAATGCTATTGATGTATTAAACCTGGATTCCAACAAAGAATCTGACAAAATCTCCAATTCTACCCTTGGGAAAATGATGAGTAGATATGGACTAGATGATAATGTTGCTAACTGGATTTGGAAATAGTTGAATGTCTGGGACCCAAAGATCAATCCTTAATGGGTAAATGTCAGATTGGAGGAAGTTTCCTAGTACCGTATGTCAAGAATCTGTTCTTGGTCCTGTACTATTTAACATTTTTTTCAAATCAGTCCCTTGAATGAAGACATAAAAGGCAGGCAAAGTGAATTTTCAGATAACTTGGAACTAGAAGACATAGCTAACATATTAGGTGACAGAACCAGGATCGAAAAAGTTATTCACAAATCAGAATAATGGGAGAAGTGAATAGAATGAGATTTCATTTAACAGGGATAAATGAATTCTACACTTAGGCTAAAAAATCCACTTTGTCAGCTGGAGTGACTTTATTTGATAAGGAACATCATAATCAATTTACAGATTTGAAGTGTGCGAAGAGTTTTATAAATATTATCTTATTTGTTCATCTTGTGACTCTTTTATATGAAGCAAAGAATATTAAGTACGATGGTGCTCACGTGGCTCAGGAGCTTATCTCAATCTGCTTCAGAAACTTTAGAGGCATTATTCAGAGAGAAGCACGGACAGAGGAAACCCCAGGGTGTTCATGATGGAAGCCTTTAGAACAGCATGTATGAATGGAAAGTCAGGACTATCTTGTCTTTGGACTTGCTAGGAATTCTACAAACTGCTAAGAATAGACCTCTCCTGCATGAGATAATTTGCTCACTCCTTGTTTGAACTAAGAACTTAACTCCCTCCCAGATGGAAAGCTCATTTATTCTTGTGCATTTTATGTCATATTCTAATCTGACAACTTCTATGATTTCTTTTTGTTGTTTTGCTTGGATAAGTGTATTTATTCATTATTTGCTATTTATTATAGCGTTTTATATAACCAGCACTTAGGGGGAAGAAACCAAACCAAAGGGTGTAATCTTGGGATTACTTTAAAATTAATTAAAATTAATCAGGAACCAGTCATTCTGGAGAGCAATTTGGAACTATGCCCAAAGGGCTATAAAACTGTGCATATCCTTTGATCCAGCAATACCACTAGTAGATCTGTATCCCAAAGACATAAAAAAAACAATGGTACAGAGGGAAAAAACTATCTGTATAAAAATATTTGGAGTAGCGCTTTTTGTGGTGGCTAAGAATTGGAAATTGAAAGGATGCTCATCAATTGGGGAAGGACTAAACAAGCTATGGTATATGATTGTGATGGAATACTACTATATTATAAGAAATGACAAGCAGGATGATTTCAGAAAACCTTGGAAAGACTTACATGAATTGATTAAAAGTGAAGTGAGCAGAACAAGGACAACATTGTACACAGTAAAAACAATATTGTATGATGAAAAATTGTAAATGACCTAGCTATTCTCAGCAATACAGTGATCCAAGACAATCCCAAAGGATTGATGAT
Organism: Gymnobelideus leadbeateri; assembly: GCA_011680675.1. Lineage (NCBI taxonomy): Eukaryota > Metazoa > Chordata > Mammalia > Diprotodontia > Petauridae > Gymnobelideus > Gymnobelideus leadbeateri. The sequence goes on from WOXC01006421.1 coordinate 1,307,685, forward strand.
GAAGCATACTATCCACCTCCAGATGAACTGAGACTATCTGAAAACAGACTGAAGTATACTATTTTTCACTTTCACTATTTTTTTATTTGAGTCTTCTTGTACAAAATGACTAATAGGGAAATATTTTACATAATTTCACATGTATAAATTATCTCAGATTGTTTATCATGTCAGGAAAAAGGGAGGAGATACAGAGAGAGAGAGAGAGAGAGAGAGAGAGAGAGAGAGAGAGAGACACGAATAGAATTTGGAACTCAAAGCATTTTTTAAATGATATAAAAATACTTTAACATCTAATTGGGTAAAAAAATTATATTAAACAAAAGTAATCAGGAAAGCAGCTTTTGTTGTGAAGCTCCTAAGACTACAAATATTTGAGTGAAGTGTGGCCCCAGTAGTGTTGTGGTGTTACAAGGAATGACAAGGTGAGAGAGAGAGAGAGAGAGAGAGAGAGAGAGAGAGAGAGAGAGAGAGAGAGAGAGAGAGAGAGTTCTTATTTAGAGAAAGATCATTTTCAGAAGTCTGTAAAATTTCCAGTAAGATCAAGGAAAGCATGGAGACAGTTTCCCATGCCTATCTATAATTCCAAAAGTTTTTCATCATTATTTTCCTTATATCTTCTGTGCACACATCTCTTTTAATATCTCCAAATTTTCTGCGGCAAAATGAAGTAAGCCCTTTAAACAGCTATGCAACATCATCTTTGTACCAATCAAGAGTCACACACTCCTCCACATAAGCAGTGTGGAGCACAAAGTTGTGCCTCCTGCACTTTTCTTATGCCCATTGAAAGCTTCCTCCACTTGGGAGGGATCCAGGTTACAGTTATTATGACTGGAGTATGCAGTTGTAAGGAAGCTAGTAGATCTTGAGTTTCCTGGAGTGGGAGAAAAAGGTGCAGATTGAAGAGCAAACTTTGAGGAAGCTGTTTGGGGAAAACCCTCCAGTTCCAGCCAGTGGGAAGAAAGGGATGGGTAGCATCATCTGTCTTCAGCAGATGGAACCTGGCAGTAGGTCTGGTCTAGGGGATTAGAGAAATTATCAGCATAGAAGGAAGATATTTGAGGTAGTTGATTAGGGGAAAGAGAGAGATAGACAGAGACAGAGAGTCACACACAGAGAGAACTTGGATGCCTAGAAAGCAGAGATTTTGGGATCTAAGAGGTGTCTGGAGCAGTAGAGAATCAGCAGATTCATGTGAGTGTGAAACAAGGTGCAGATGAGAAAGGAAACTAGATGGGGAGAACTGGGGGCAAGATTCCAGTTCTCTGGCTAGGGCTGGGTCAGGCTGTAACAATTATATGGTCAGTTCCTTATTGGCTGACTGGATGCCAGTGCTTGTGGCTGACAAGATGGAAAGTGTAAGAAAGATGAGTTCAGGCCTATGTTCAGGCCTATGTTCAGGCCTACTCAGTCATGGGAAGGATCTGGGCCCACAGCTTACCTTCAAACCCAGCATCAGAATCAGAATCAGCATCCAATATTTACAAGGTGATGGAGTTCAGTCACTCAGTGAGTCAATGTCAGTTATCTCTATGGTGACTAAGGATTGACGGTGAAGATGCGCAAATTCTAACCTGGGTTTAGCCTTGAAGACAGAAAAAAAAGTCCCATACATATCAAGACCATGAGATCATTCTATCCCAGTGACAAATCTAGGGAGTCTTGATGGGACCCTCAGGTCCCAGCCCCTAAGATCATGTCTCTGGAAGCCTCCCAATTTCTCAGTAGGCACTTGTTCTATGAGAAAATTATTCCTTGTTGCAGAACACATGCAGGCCTGACTCTATAATTCTCTTATCAGAGCAGAAAAAGGGCACCTAGCCCAAATATTTTTTTCTCTGGCTGGTTCAAAGACTCTCTTTCTTTTGGCACCACATCCCCAAGTTCCATACCTCTAACAGCTCCTTCAATTTCTGGTATACTCCCTACCCATTCCCATTCATACCTCTGAAAGATACCTGGATCCCTTAATATTAGTATCCCTGGCATTTCTTTCTCATGCCTCTTTTCTTTCTTTTTTTAAATTTCTTAGCCTTTTTTTGTTCAGAATTTATTTATTTATTTGTTTTAGTTTTCAATATTCATTTCCACAAGATTTTGGATTTCAAATTTTCTCCCCATCCCTCCCCTACCTCCTAACCCAAGATAGCCTGCATACTGATTACCCCTTCCCCCAGTCTGCCCTCCCTTCTATTACCCCCTCTTATTCCCTTCCCCCTTAATTTCTTGTAGAGTAAGATAGATTTCTATATCCCATTGCCTGTATATCTTATTTCTAAGTTGCATGTATAAACAATTTTTTAACATTTGTTTTTAAAACTCTGAATTCCAGATTCTCTTCCTTCTTCCCTCCCCACTCACACCCATTGAGAAGACAAGAAAATCAAAATAAGTTATACATGTGTAGTTATGCAAAACATTTCCATAATAGGCATATTGTGAAAGATTATATTTCCCTCCATCCTATCCCACCCCCCATTTATTCTATTTTCTCCTTGGACCCTGTTCCTTTTCAAAAGTGTTTGCTTCTAACAATTCCCCCCCTCAATCTTTCCTCCCTTCTATCTCTCCTCCCCCTCCCCCCCGGCCTTATCCCCTTCCCCTACTTTCCTGTAGGGTAAGATACCCAACTGAATTGTTATTATTGTCATGTTATTCCCTCCTTAAGTCAAATCCAATGAGAAAAAGGTTGGTTCATTGGCTTTCACCCCCCTGCTCTTAACCTCCATTGTAACAGCTTTTTCTTGCCTCTTTAATGTGAGATAATTTACTCTATTCTATCTCTCCCTTTCTCCTTCTCCCAAAATATTTCTCTCACACCTTAATTTTATTTTTAGATATCATCCCTTCATATTCAACTCACCCTGTGCCCCTGTCTCTCTCTTTCTCTCTCTCTCTTATATATATATATATAGGATGGAGGGAATACATATATATATATGTATATATATATGTATATATATGTATGTATTCCCTTCAACTACCCTGATACTGAGAAAGGCCTCATGAGTGGCAAATATTATCTTTCCAAGTAGGAATATGAACAGTTCAACTTTAATAAGTCCCTTATGATTTCTCTTTCCTGTTTACCTTTTCATGCTTCTCTTGGTTCTTGTATTTGAAAGTCATGTTTTCTGTTCAGCTCTGGTCTTTTCATCAAGAATCCTTGAAAGTCCTCTATTTCATTGAATATTTATTTTTTCCCCTGAAGTATTATACTCAGTTTTGCTGGGTGAGTGATTCTTGGTTTTAATCCTAGCTCCTTTGACCTCTGGAATATCATATTCCAAGCCCTCTGATGCCTTAGGGTAGAGGTTGCTAGATTTTGTGTTATCCTGATTGTATTTCCACAATACTCCAATTATTTCTTTCTGGCTATTTGCAGTATTTTCTCCTTGACCTGGGAACTCTGGAATTTGGCTACAATATTCCTAGGAGTTTTCTTTTGGGGATTTTTTTCAAGAGGCTATTGCTGTGTATACTGTTCTCTTGGTTCTACTCACTTCACTTTGAATGAGTTCATATAAAGCTTCTAAAAAAATAAAAAATAAAACAAACAAAAATAAAGCTTCTGAGGTTTTCCTGGAATCATTCTGATCTTAATTTCTTATAGCATAATAGTATTCTATCACAATCATATACCATAATGTGTTCAGTCATTCCATAATTGATGGGTATTACCTCATTTTCCAAGAATGCTCCTGGTCAGCCTCAACTGGTCCTGTAGTTGTTGACACAGGAGGGGGTATTTTGAGTTCACTCAGAGAGCAAAGCAAAGCATGCCTGTTATTCCAGAGTATACAAAGCATTATGGTAGGTTAACCTCACAGTGGACCAAAATGTCTCTCCTGATTGGCCAATTCAGGTTTTAGGCCTTTCTCAGGTCTTAGGGGTTCAAAAATGGTTTGGGGAAGGGTCTACAGTGTAGACAGTGGATCAGCATAGCCCTCTACAATTCAGAATTCTTGAGCTCTAAAGATCCACCAGCTTCAGACACCCCATTTTACCTGGGATTACAGGTGTGTGTCCCTAAACCCAGAGGATTGATAACTTTGTAGAGAACAGCTTTAGTTGTGTGATAGTCAGAAGCCAGATTTCAAAGGTTTTAAAAATAGTATGACCATGAAGGTGGCCACTTATTTCATAGAATTTCACTGTGGAACAAAGTAGAGGTATAAGATGATGGTTTAAATGGGAATGGGGGGGGATGGTAAGGTAAAGGTTTTTTTAAAGATTCATTTATGTATTTTTTTAACATTTTTAAAAATTTTGAGTTCCAAATTATCTTCTTCCCTCCTGTCCCTCCCTCATCCATTGAGAATGCAAGAAATGTGCTACAAATTGCACATGTGAAATAATGCAAAACATATTTCCATATTAGAAAAAAAAGTAACTGTAGTCAGTCTCCATCAATTATTTCTTTGGAGGTGGATAGCATATTTCATCATAAGTCCTTTGGAATTATCTTGAATCATTGTATTGATCAATATATCTAAGGCATACACAACTAATTATCACAGAATATTGCTGTTGCTGTGTACACTGTTCTCCTGGTTCTACTCACTTCACTTTGTATGAGTTCATATAAGGCTTCTGAGGTTTTCCTGAAATCATTCTGTTCTTAATTTCTTATTGCACAATAGTATTTTATCACAGTCATATACCATAATGTGTCCAGCCATCCTATAGCTACGGGCATTACCTCATTTTCCCATTCTTTTTCACCACAAAAAGAGCTGTTATAAATGTTTTTTTGTATGTGTATTTTTTTTCTCCTTTTTTTGGTATCTCTCTGGGATGCAGACCTAGTAGTTGTATAACCAGTTGAATGAAAGGGTATGCACAGTTTTATAGCCCTTTGGGCATAGCTCCAAATTGTTGTCTAGAATGATTGGTTTAATTCAGATCTCTGGCAATAGTGCATTAATGGCTCAGTTCTTTCCATATTGCTGCCAACATTTTTGACCATTTATTCAAAGAATTTTAATAGACTAATAGAACACTGATTGAATAGTTTTTGGTAAAGTCCTCTAAGATTAAGAGTCAAGAATCTGAATTTCTGATTTTGATCTCCTGTGAGAACTAAAGAGATTCACTTTCCTTTTATAAGCCTCAGTTTACTTAATTGTTACATGAGAAGATGAAAATACTTGCCTTATCTACTTCACAGACTTGTCATAAAGAAAAAAATAGATAATAGGTATGAAAACACCTTGAAATATTTCAATTTTGATGCAAGTTAATGTAGGGCATCACTATGGATATTTCCCCCCTTTTCCCTTAACTACTTCTTCCCTCCCTTTTTCTTTTTCTTTTCCCTTCCTACTACATATAGGACAAGTTAAATTTCTGTTATTCTGTTATTCCCTCCTTGATTGACATCTTATGAGAATAAGGTTCAAACAATGTTTATCTCCCTCCCTTCTTTCTCTCTACTGTGATAGGGCTTTGTGCCTCTTCATGTGAAGTTTTTCTGCCTCTTCCTTTCCTCTTCTCCCATTACAATCCCTTTTCATCACTTAATTAGGTATTTTATCATCACATCAAAGTCAATAACCCACACCTTCTGTCTGTGTATATCTCTTCTAAATGTCATAATAAGATAAAGTTCTCAAAAGTTACAAGTATCATCTTCCCATATAGGGGATGTAAACAATTTACCCTTATTGAATAACATGCATTTTTTTTCTTTCCTGTTTGCCTCTTAATGCCTCTCTTGAGTCTAACATTTGAATATCAAATTTTCTATTGAGCTCTGGTCTTTTTATCAGGAAAGTCTGGAAATCCCATATTTCCTTGAATTTCCATTTCCTCCCCTGGAAGATTATGCTCGATTTTGCTGCATAGTTGGACTTTGGTTGTAATCCAAACTCCTTTGCCTTATGGAATATCATAATCCAAGTCCTCAGATCTTTTAATATAGAAGCTGTAAGGTCCTGTGTAATTCTGACTAGGGTTCCACAATATTGGATTGTTTCTTTCAGACTGCTTTCAGTATTTTCTCTTTGATTTGATAATTTTGGAATTTGGCTACAATATTCCTTGGTGCTTTCAATTCGGGATCTCTTTCTGTAGACAATCTGTGAATTCTTTCAGTGACTATTTTACCCCCCTCTTTCAAGGACCTCAGTGCAGTTTTCCTTAATGATTTCTTGAAAGATGCTGTTCAGACTCTTCTTCATCATGGCTTTCAAGTAGACCAATAATTCTTAAATTATCTCTCCTTGATCTGTTTTCCAAGTCAGTTGTTTTTCCAATAAGGTATTTTATATTTTCTTCTATTTTTTTCTTTCTTTTGATTTTGTTTGATGGATTCTTGATGTCTCATAGAATCATTAGCTTTCAGTTGCCCAGTTCTAATTTTTAATGAATTGTTTTCTTCAGTTAGCTTTTGTATTTTCTTTTCCATTTGGTCAATTCTACTTTTTAAGGAGTTTTCTTCAGTGTACTTTTTCCAATTTTGTCGATGGTAATTTTAAAGAAATTGTTCAATTTTTCTTCTACCTCTTTTATTTGACTTTTAAAATCCTTCTTGAGCTCTTCCAAGCTCTTCTCTTTGGGCTTGAAACCAGTTCATATTCCCCTTTGAGGTTATGGTTATAGGTATATTGACAATATTGTCCTCTCCTGAATTATGTTTTGTGCTTCCTTGTCACCAAGATACTTATCTATGGCCCTCGTTTTTCTTTTTGCTTATATTGTTTGCCTTTTTTCTGGCTTTTAAAGCTGATTTCTGCTTCTAGGACACAGGGGGGCACTGTCCCAGGCTTCTTGTGCTGGGGACTAAGGGCTGGGTTACTGGTTTGCTGAGGTGGAGCTTGCTAGGATGCCTCCCATCCTGTAGTGGTTCCCTTCAGCCACAGGAAGAGGGACCTTTCCCATTGTTTCCCTCAGCTTCCCAAACTAAATGAGTGCTGCACCTTGCCTTTCTACTGGTTCCACTATTTTAGGACTTTTTTCTGGGTTTTTCTCTGTGGTTGGTTTTTCAAGGTCACTAAGGGAGGATGAGAGTGACTTACTGTTTACCCACGATCTTGGTTCTTAGAAAATAAAATAAGTGATGTTCAAATATTCTGTCTGTGGTCTGATAGCTCCAGGAGCAACAGCTGCCATTGCTACTTCTGCTGCCTACTGCTGCTGGCACTGCTGCTGATTCAGTCACTCCCAAGGCTTGCTCCAGCTTTGCTGGGGCTGGGACTGTATAGGCATACCCTACACTGGACTGAGCTTCTCTCACCCATTCTGACACATCACTCTGACTTCTGTGGGCTGAGAGGTCTGTAGACTGCCCCTGCTGCTAGTGATTCAGTCCCCCAAGGCTTGCCATGGTTTTGCTGGGTTGGAAATCTGCCTCACTGTCATTTGGTGGGTTCTACCACTCTAGAATTTGTTCAGAGTCACTTTTTCAAGGTATTTGGAGGAGTTTGGGGGAGATCTCAGGCAAGTCTCCTCTTCCTATCCACCATCTTGGCTCTGCCTCCTAAATTAAAGGTATTTTAAAGATGGGGTAGACATGAGCATGTTTATAGGGAAGAAACCTGAAAATAGAGAAAGATGGAGAATAAGAAAGAAAGGGTGATCAAAGGGGCTGGCTCCTAGAGAAGGAGGAAGGAAGGAAAGAAGGAAGGAAAGAAGGAAGGAAGGAAGGAAAGAAGGAAGGAAGGAAGGAAAGAAGGAAGGAAGGAAGAAAGGAAGGAAGGAAGGAAGGAAGGAAGGAAGGAAGGAAGGAAGGAAGGAAGGAAAGAAGGAAGGAAGGAAGGAAAGAAGGAAGGAAGGAAGGAAGGAAGGAAGAAAGGAAGGAAGGAAGGAAGGAAGGAAGAAAGGAAGGAAGGAAGAAAGGAAGGAAGGAAGGAAGGAAGGAAGGAAGGAAGGAAAGAAGGAAGGAAGAAAGGCCATTCCTCCAAGAAGAGGGAATGGCCCTGGCAAAGAGAAGTATTTTATGAGAAGCTGAAACAAAGAGGAGAAAAATGAAGGATAAGCGAGAGGGACTTTGAGGTGGGGAGAAAGAGAGAAAGGGGAGGTTACAGTAGATTATCTTCATTTTCTTGGTAAGGTAGGAGATGACATCTTGTAGAATAGGTGTAGGGGACAAAAGTATATAGGGTGATGTGACAAAAGATTCAAAATTTGAAATTGAATGAGACAATATTTGTAAAAAAGAGAAAGCATTTAGAACTGTGTCTGGCATGCTGAGAGCATTATAGAAATAGTTATTCCCTTCCATTCCTATCTATAGGGCAAGCCAGATAAGGGAACACAGGCTGGGAAGGAGGGGCTTGGAAAAGCAAAAGTGAAGGATCGTGCATGACAGTGCTGACACATATTAAGCTCTTAATAAATGTTTGTTCACTGACTGACTGATCGACTGGGCTCAGATTCCCTGGGCACAATATACCCATCTTAATCTAGAAGGTGGAATTGAGGGAGACCTCTGTTATTCCTGTAGGTGAGAAAGAAATGAGAAAAGAGTTCATTAAAATATTGAAGTGGGTGAAATACTATAGATCAGAGGGAATGCACTCCCTAGGTATAAGCCACACATTCAATCCCTGCCATCTACCCACCTGAGATGGAAAGTGAGGATAAATCTATGACTTTGGAATGCTATGGAAACATTAGGACTTCCTTACCTCCTTAGGACAGCCCATTAAAAATAAGAAACAGGTTTCCCATCTATTAGATGGTAATCTAATTCCCAATTGTTTACTGCTTCCCTGGACTACAGTGATAATTAAAATTCCAGGGCACAACCACCTCATTCATGCCCATGGAAATGACTTGGTTGACCAAGCAGTGAAAACCATAGCTTTCTTCAAACTCCCAAGGAAATGGCACCTATAATACAGGTCCCTATGAAACTTTCACTTTTCCCAATAAGTATAGCTTTAGTACACCCATCTTACACTGAAGGCTTGCCTAAGATTCTTAGCTTAACAAGAGAAGAGATAGACATTGAACTGAAAAGAATGCTTATCAAAATTCGGGGAAAACTTCAAAAGGAGGGATGTGAACTTGATAAGACTATGGGACTATGGGTTGGGAATTTTCATAGGGCTGCTACCACTGCCTCCAAACCTCTGAAGTGTGGTTATGGCCAGTTTCCTCTCCCAGATGCACCCTTTGAAACCTGGCAGATCCAATTTCCACCTGCCCTTGGTTACAAATATGTTTTGGCTATGGTCTGTATGTTTTCCCGGGGGGAGGGGGGGGGGTGTAGAAGTGTTCCCCTGTTGTACTGCCACAGCCTCTGGGATAACAAAAGTCCTTTTAGAAGAAATCACTCCATTGTTAAGGGGATATCCCTAAAGAGATACAGTGATAGAGGCAACCCTTTCAAAGGAGCTTCATGAGCTAAACTTTTACCCTGAACTCAGCACCTCCATTGTGCCTATCATCCAGTCATTAGGAATAGTTAAAAGAGTTGGTGGGGTATTTAAAACCTTTGCTAAACTCTCTGAGAAGCTAGGTATCCCCTGGCCCAAAGCCCTCCCTTTAGCCCTATTAAGCCTTAGATTTAGACTATTCAGTTTCCATAAGTTCAGTCTCTATAAAATAGTAACAGGACACCTACTGCCACTGTACCCATGGGTGGGAAGCATAGCAGCCAACGGTTCCCTCCTTTGATACTATATTGGCTTGGCCCAGAAAATATCAGAGATTTACCAACCTGTCTCATAGTCCCATTCTTTAGAAACTCCAGTCAAAATTCAGCTCCTGAACCAACCCAGTGACTGGATCTACTGGAAACATCACCTTCAAAAACACTCTTTGGAGCCATAGTGGAAAGCCCCCTTTGAAGTCAGGCTCACTACTCCCACTACAGCCAAACTCTGGGGAGTGGAGTCCTGGATCCACCTGTCACATCTCAAAAGGGCAGTAGGTGACCTAACCCTAAAGATTAAATGGGGTCCAAAATAGCCAACATCTCAAGTGGAGAGCTGTTCCCAAGACCCCAGGATGAGAAGAAGATGACTTTGATGCATACCACTAACCCAAGAAACTGAATGTGGGCTCTTTGCTATTTTCCCCTCAATTTCTTAATGTTCATGGAAGCAGCAGGGTTTTTTTTTCACTTTTATGTTGTACTTATCTCCTTAAGTTGCGATTAATGAAAATTTTGCTATTTAAGCTAAAAATTCCTGGGACTATAATTTTTTTGGGGGGGTTAACAAGCTTACTTTAATCAATCAAACAGATATCATTTACCTAGTTCAGGGGAAAAATGTCAGCACCCTGAACTTCAAAGTATACAGACAGAACTTACAAGACAGAGAAACAAACAGATCAAGCAGACAGGCTTCCAAACTGTCCAACCATTACATCAATACCAAATCACAGTTGCCAGAGAGGGAAGCATCAACATCTGGGTTTTCAAAGCAAGGGGGCTCTCAATGGCTGCCCAGAGTCTCATCTGGTCAAATCACACAACACTTCTCAAAGTGAGCTCCCCTGGGACTATAATTTACTTAGAGCTTTGATTTTAGGAATAGTTGTCTGAATTGTCATAAAAACAATAAAAGAAAATGGCATGTGTGGCAGTCTGGGGACTGCTAAGGTGAATGGCTGCTCTTGGGAAAAGTTGTGAGGATGATTTAGGACATGGCATAGATAGGATATCCCTGACTTTATTTATCTATTGTATTATTTCCTTTCTGGAAAAGGTAAATTCCCACCTGGTTAATCTTGGGCCTTGCTTTAACACTACATGTTACACTTACTTTAATGCTACATGATTGGTTATCAGATGTGATTCATGCCTTGAATCAAACAGAGTTAAGGGAGTTTTCCCCCAGTTATAGGATTTTATCCTCTTTTTTCCCCTTTTATAGCAAATTTCTATAATCAAGAAAATTTTAAAAATCATGCTTCAAATGAGTACTCTTTATTGGCCTTCAAGGGTTATTCTGACCTTTTTGGCCAAAAGAAGAGAATGTGGAGGGAAAGCAAGTATACAGGTGTGGAGGGAATCCTGATTTTTATAATAATCAATATATGTGTAATGAATATACTAGTAGACTAGATTTTTCAGAATTGCTTTTCCTAGCTTGTGAATCAGACTCACAATGCAGTTTAAATTGATCACTAAAACCTTGACAAAGCTCATAATCACTTCCTTTGGCCTGTGTCCCTGAAGTAAAGCAAATCAAAGGTTGTAGAACCTGTTCCTGTCACAGAACGCTGGTCCTATGACCCACTAAGTAATGACCCCTAAGGACTTGACAAGTATTGCTCCCGAAGAACTCAAGAATTGTTTTGTCTTCCATTTTGGAATGGAAAATGGAATGTCATGAGAAAACACTCTGGCCCTGGGAATGACTGTTTGTAATCTACCTTCCCTGCTCCCTTCCCATTTGTGATTTATGTATATAATCTCTGTCTTCACTTCAGCAAGGAGTAATTCTAATCAGGGAAATTCCTGATTTGCAAATCTGTTTCTCATAATGAAACTAATTAATTAAATCACTACCTGATTGCTGGCACTTGGTCTCTGGTCCACTGTTTCATCATTTTCAGATTAGAGACTGGCTCCATGAAATCCTGTTAATACTTTACATGATGTTATCAAAGTGTAGGAGAGGCCAGATAAGGCTCAGAGAATTGGATAGAGAGCACTAGAATCCTGGATTGTACAATAATAGAAAGCACACTGAATTTGGAGTCAATAGAAGTGGGTTCGAGTTGAAGTGTTCCATTTATTGGCTATGTGAATTTGGACAAGTCATTTCCTCTCTTTTAAGCCCTTTTCCTCATGTGTAAAATGGGGATACATACCAGCCTCATGAGTCATGGTGAAGATGGCATAGCATCAGGAGGGTAAAACTCTTTGTAAATTGCATTGTATTGTGAGGCAGAGGCATCACAGCTCACAGCTGTGGGCTGCCCTATGACCTATGAACCAAAACTCCTGAGTGAAATAAAAACAGTTTAAAATAAAATTGAGGAATGTTTTACAAAATAAATAAAAATACATCGCAGCATAGATTATGTTAAATTGTAGTCTTCTAAGCCAATATGCTGCCCATAGTGTAAGGTGGCATCATCATCACTGCCTTTCCTGGGGCCAGGCCAGGGGTCTTCACAAAGGAGGAGGGCCAGAGCCAGGCCTACCCTGGTTGGGGTGAGGCATGTAAGAAACTGAGGGGTGTGGAGAGGAAGGTGGTAAAAATGGTGTTGGGGGAGATGCTTTCTGCTCTGGCTCAGGAGCTAAGTGAGGAGGACAAAAGCAAGCCAAGGGGATCTTCAGGTAACCCTTTTACCTAGTAACTAATGAAATCATTCATTCTTTGGCTACTGATTGGCCAGTGCTGTCCTTTGGGGAATTGAGGCTGGAAAGTCCCATTGAGTTAAGCTATAAGAAAGAGGAGCTGAAAGCATGTACCTTTAGCTCAGGCTGAATGGAATGGATGGAAAAGTGGTGATTCAGATTCCTTAGAAACTTACCTCAAGTTTTTCTCCTTAACCTGTCCCACTGCAGTGGGAACTTGGTCCCCTGAAAGATAGAATCCATTCCCTGAAGGAGTCCCCAACATGTGGTCACCACAAACCACAGTCCTGGTTCTGCTCTTCCTCCTCCCTCCCGAGACGTTTCCTTTAGAGCACTGTTAGCTTCCTTCCTTCCTCTGAAAACACCCCTGTCTGCCCTCATCCATTCTCTTCCTGGAAGGGCAATTGTTCCTCACACCTTGGACATCAGCTGAGAGCATCCCTCACTTTTGGTGCTGACACTGAAAGGAACCTGGGCCAGCTTGAGACTGAGAATCCACTCCCCCACCCTGTCTGTCTCTCTGTCACACACACACACACACACACACACACACACACACACACACACACACACATCCATACTTTTCCAGGAAGCTTTCAGGGTATCAGCTTGAGCTCACTCTCAGAGCTGTTTCCTCTGCCTGGGATCTAGGTTGTAGCAAGTAGGAATTCTTTCACCTGGTCGACAAACAGTTGTGGGGTGAGAGTTGGAAGGCAAATGGTGGGACAAAGGATAGCTCAAGGCCAGGAGCAGTCACACAGCGAAAGGAGAATAGACCATTTGGTCAACCTGCTCAACCCAGGCTCCCCTGAGTTCTAGAAGAAAGTGACTGGGTCTGGGGTGTTTTAATGGTTTTCCCCTTTGTATCTCCAGTGCTTAGCAAAATGGCACAAAGTGAGCACTTAATAAATGTTTCTTGACTTGACTTCACTGTAAAATCTTAAGAGCCATAGCCTGAGATCTAAAAAGGATGTAGGATCCCATCATGGATTGCAAATCTATGGAAGACTTTAAGTACAGGTCTATGGGAAGGAAATTCCCTCTGTTACCCAAGAGCAAAGCTCTGGTTGCCCCATCCTAGTTATGGTTCTAGGATCTAGGAATCAAAGGAAAGAGTTAAGAGGATTACCCCGGCCAAGCCCAGTGTAAAAGAGAAGACCATTTTTAGCCCACGTAGCTTGTGATGAACACCAAGAAACAAGGAGGGCTTCATGAAGTTCCTACAAGTTGTAGGAGTGAATCCCACATCACTGTCCCCTCTTTTCTCCTTGCTCTCTCTGGCCCCAGTTTCCTCCAGCTCTTCCAAGTGAGACATATCCTCTCCTGTCTCTAAGGTCCCCTTCAGCCCTTTTGTTATGTTGAAATCAAGACTGCTTTAGAGCCCACTGCATGGAGAGCACTAGGTTAGAGCCTGTCTGGGTTCCTGCTTTATGAAGCTAAATAGGATAACATGCCATGTAAGCAAAGATCTGTAGTTCAGAACCATCCCTAAAGAACACATCTGAGAGGCTCAAACCAAGTGTTGGTTAGGTGAGATCCAAAGGGAGGAAGAGTGATTCCTGAGGGAAGGTCTGCCTGTGGGAGATGGCACTCTAGTCATCGAGATTTAAAAAATGGATAGGAAGTCAACAGGTGCAAGGGGTGGGGGAAGCCCTTCCCTTCATGGAGGTGGCTATGTTTTCAAATCCCAGCTGAGTCTGTTTTGAAGTGGGAAGGGGTGTTTTTGCTCACCTCGACTCCTGCCAAACTAATAAGGACATGCTCAAAACACAAGCTGAATTGTGTTAATGACCAGGTTGGGCCAACAATCTGAAAGGAGAAATTGTATGTTACCACTGGAAAATGTAAGAATTAGCTCCATATCAACCTGGGGAAACTTTTCAGCCAGTGATCACTGGTGAGTGTGTGATAGCTATCTTTGAATCTTGATTGATCTAAAGATGACTGGGTTTTCAGAGAGTCCAGTTGGATGGTCATGAAGGAATAAGAAAAATACTTTGTTTATGCCTTTTAAAAAATCAGTATTGTTTTTCAATCTCCCTCTCCCCCATATTCAGTTTGATTCAAGTAAGTATTTCTGAAGTGGCTATTGTGTACACAACTTTGTGCTAGGTGGTAGCAGAGATAAAAAGTTTAGATAAAATGTACTTTGGCTTCATGAAGCTCAAAATCCAGAAAGAGAGAGAATTAGCTAGAGAACGAGAGAGAAGAAGGAGGAGGAGAAGGAGGATGAGGAGGAGGAGGAGGAGGAGGAGGGAGAGAAGAGGTTCTGGACAGAGCTTTGGAGGGCGTTTTTTTAAAAGGTAGCATGCATCCCTTAGGTGTTAGGGAGGAAATGGTGCTTCTGTTCTTGCTATATTTGCAAAATAAATACCTCTTTTGTAGAGGTTTATTGATATAATTAACTGGAACTGGGATGTTAGTCTCTAGTAGTTAACAGTGGGTGGGAGAAGAAGACACAGAATGGGGGCTTAAGCCAATAGCATTAGAGAAAGACACCCCAGACCTTCCGAGAGCAATCCTAGGAAGAGATGAAGGCAGGCTTCATTTTGGAAGGGTTAAGTCAGAGTTAATTGATACTTGTGATTTTCCTACTCAGTCAATACCAGTGGCTTCTAATTAAAATAAAAGATAAAATATTGTGTCTGGCATATAAAGCCCTATACAGCCTGGAACCACAAACTGTCTTTCCATCCTCCCTCCTGTATTCCAGGTATAGTGAAGAGTATGGGCAAATGAACAGAAGGAGGAGAGTACAGATCATTTTCATGGGGCCCAAGACCATCTGGCTTACCTAGGACCTTTAATGATAGGCAAAGTAGTTTGTGTTTTACTTGGTAGAGATTCAGGTCCCTTGATATTTTTGAGCAGAGGCATGACGTTCATATTGATACTCCTTCAAGCTCCCAACTGTCCAGCTACAGACCCAGGATCTGTTCATCTGAGATAAGCTAATGGACAGATCCCTTAGAATGTGGGGCTATGCATGTATTCACAGGATGCATACCTTGGGGGGAGATGTCCTTCCTTTCATTGTTCATCGTTGCCTGCTGAACTCCTAAAGTGCCAGCAGGGGACAGTGTAAGAACTTTCTAGAACCCTGTGGTGACAGCATCTGGGCATTGCTGGCTGTTCTTTTTAAAATAGGCATCGAGTTTCATTTTCAGTCTCCCAAGGGAAAGTGAAACTACTCTTCATCCCTTTTTTTTCTCTTTGTGCCTGTTTTTCTGGTAGTATTTTTCCAGAATCAACTAAAATTAAAAAAAAAAAGTCTTAAAACTATAGGCCAACAACACCCACTTTAGAATGGTCCAGGATTCTATGCCAAGAGATCCTTAGATCTTGCCCACCAGAAGAGCTTCATCCTATTAGGAATCAAAGAAACTCATGTTTCAGGTGGTAGAAATGATATTCAGACACTACTGACTCTGACCCAGAGAAAGAGCCTTTTGGTGAAGATCACAGATCACAAAAGTCTGAATATTTTTTTTATCAAGAGGGAAAAAATATCAGAGACAAACTTGAAGAACCTGAAAAAGGACCTTTTTAAAAGAAATGGCAATAGGACATTGTATTGGCTGACCAGTGATAGGAACAATGACCTTTCCCTGACCAGTTTCAGCAGGACATTTCTATCAGTGGCAGGCTTGTGATGCTTCTCCTGCCTGGTGGGAAGGAGGCTTCCTCATTATCATCTGTTTATAACTGTTTTGTTCTAGGGACACTGGTGTGTGATGTGTAGGGATGTCCCTTTGTGTTCTGAACCTTCCTGATATAGCTTCAAAGCTCCCTGAGCTGTCCAGGTTCACAGTCTACCCCTTTGCACTCACATGATGACAGATGGGGCTGCAGTTGATGGTGAGGAATTTCCCAAGGGTTTGACTCCATTGTAATTGAATGGATTAGGCTTCAGGGAGTGGAAAGAATGCTCAGAAAGGAATTTCTTTGATGTTGGACTCTAGACCAGGCACCATCTCCAGCTGTTCTAAAGGCACCTTTCTTTAGCATGCCACAGTAATTAATCCTGGCTGGACATGGGAGAAATTGGCCACTCTCACTGTTCATTGTGCATTTTATCTATTTATTTATTTGTTTATTTATTTATTTTTAGCAGGAAGGGGCAGTGTGGTACAGTGGAAGGACTGTTGGTTTTGGAGTCTGAGTAACAGGATTCAAATCCAACTTTGTTACTTACTATGTAAAAAAAAAAGAAATCATAACATTTGTTTAGTGATCAGACATATGGGACAAGGAAGAGTGAGGACTGAGGTTAATTATCAGTTGTGAACCTGGGAGAAAGAAAGGATAGCATTATCCTTGACAGAAATATGGAAGCTTGGAAGAAGGGTGCATTTGGAGGGAAGATGAGTTCTGTTTTGGACATGTTGGATTTGATTTGTCTATGGGATATACAATTTAAAATGTCAGTAGGTATTGCTGATGCTCAGAGGAGAGACTAAAATGGAATCATTTGCATGGATACGGTAATAAAATCATGAAAGTCGATGAGGTCACCAAATCAGAGAGTATAGGAAGGGAAGAAAAGAGGGCTCAGGACAAAGTTTTGGGGTACACCACAGTCAGGGGTCTTAGATAGATGAAGATCAAGCAAAGAAGTAGGAGAAATAGGAGATTGTGTCAAAAAAGTTCAGAGAAGAAAGAGTATCTAGGAGGAAAGGGTAGTCAGTGTCAAATGATGCAGAGAAATCAAGAAGGATTATAAATGAGAAAAAACTACCACATTTGGCAATTAAGAGATAATTGGTGTGAGGCAGCTGGTAGCACAGTGAATAGAGCACCGGCCTTGGAGTCAAGAGGATATGAGTTCAAATCCAGCCTCTTGACACTTACTAGCTGTGTGACCTTGGGCAAGTCACTTAACCCCAATTGCTGGGCCCTTCGCCTTCCAAAAAAAGCAAAAAAAAAAAAAAGAGAGATAATTGATGGAGCGAATCGGTAGCAGGTTGAAATAAAGTGAGCTCCCCATCCAACAACTACTCCAAACAGATCTAGAAAATATTGCTGTTGTTCATTTTTCAGCCATGGCCGCCTCTTTGTGACCCCATTTGGGGTTTTCTTGGCAAAGATACTAGAGTGGTTTTGCCATTTTCTTTTCCAGTTAATTTTATAGATGAGGAAATTGAAGCAAACAAGGTTAAATGACTTGCTATGGGTCACATAATGAGTAAGTATCTGAGGCCAGATTTGAACTCAGGAAAATGAGTCTTCCTGACTCTAGGCATGGCACTTATCCACTGAGTTATCCAGCTTCTCAGCCTAGAAAATTGACCAGAACAAATCCTGAATAGGAAATTTAAAAAAATCAGTTTGTCATTTTTCCAGGCCAAGTTGATAATTGATATAAGGAGTCAGAGAGGTTTGCAGATGTCAGGGACAGAATCTGGTCAGGTGCTTAAATAGGGAAGATTCCAGATTAGGAAGAGGATTGTATCCAGGCACAAAGGGGTCCCATATCCAGCATGGAGAGCCCTAACCCTGCATAGGATGCAGTAACAGAGCTTCCCTGTTGCTCACTACCTATTTCCAGCTCACAGATCCAGGGTGGACAACTGGGGACCTTTGTTTACACATGACAGTTTAGGATGAGAAGTAGATATAATAAGGATCATATCCCTATAATTTTTTACTTGCATGGATCAATGTTTCTGTTACATTCACAAGATGAGGATCCACAATTCTCTCAGGTTCTCTAGGACCCCAGGATATGCTCCTTTTCGTCAGCTTGGCATTCTTGACTCTGGCTGAGAGTTCTCTGGGGATTACAGTTTCCCTTCATACACCCCATTGACCTTTTTATCTATCTATCTATCTATCTATCTATCTATCTATCTATCTATCTCATATAATGGTTCAGGGACAAGCTGATTTTCGGGCATCCTGGCCTTGGGATGATACAATTTCACTACCTCATTTCTCTGGCCCTAAATAAATTCCCAGCTCTGCTTCAGATAAACTTCAACCTACAAATAAAGAGTGGAGATTTAATATTGACCAATTTAGCTCCCCAATCCTCAGACACATAATGAAGATTTACTCCCCAGACTCTACACTGCACAGTGAGGTTCTCCTTCTTAGGAGTGAGAAGGGGGCAGTATAAAGGGAGAGTTCCTTTCTCCTAATCAGGTATTTCATTCCCAAGCATAGTGACAGTAAGATCCCTGAATTCATTGGTTGGTTCCACTGCTTCCTTTTTATCCCTTGACTGACAATAACTGGAGTGTGAGACTCCTCTTCACTTTCAGTCTCTCTGACCACAGACACCACTGCTAGACTGGAAGGGAGAGACCAGTCATATCTTGAAGTCTGGCCGAGGGACTTTCCAGAGACTCTCAATATGACCCAGGCACCCTGTGTCTAGTTATTTCAATTACCATTTGAAACCATGCTTCACACCCAAGTGGACACCCTTACTCTATAACTAGATCCCATTTCCTTTTCAGAACTCAAGAATCCTGCTTTCCAGGTTCCCTGCTTCATTTCTCTCCACAGAAAATCATCTTGGCTGCTGGGACCTTCTTCATGCCTCTATAGTCTGGAGACAAGTGATGCTGCTTCCTGCTCATTTCCCATTGGTTAAAGCAGAATATTGTTAAGGGGAAAAAAGGAACATATTTAAATGCAGCCAAGAGATCATAACTTTAAAGCTGGGGGTCTTAGAGTTTACCTTGTCTAACCCCCAATTAAAAAAAAAAAACCAATAACATTACTTGCAATGGTTAAAGATCACATCTGCCAGCTCTTTCAGTACCTGAGGTCAGAGTTCAGCTGGATCAAGTGAAACGAATTAATCAAGGGCAGTCTGGTGCTTTCTAACTATGGCCTTTCTTATCTTACATCCCCCCCCCCCCTCCAAATTTATAGAGGGGTTCCATGAGGCCAGAGGGGAAGTCACTTTCCCAAGGTCCACAATAGTAAGATGCAGAACCTTAACCCAAGCTTCCAGGACTCTAAGTGTGACACTTTGGCTCATGTATCACACTGATGGGGTTACCCCCAAACTGTCTTCTGTCATGAAAAGAGCTTCCTTCCTTGGGACTTTTCCTATGGCAATCCCTGCTGACCAAGGATTCCCTTTTCCTTCCTTTGTCTATGAGTCAGGAAGGAAGTAACAAGTTCCAGACTAAAAAATTTTTCCCTTTCTCCCCAGATTTCATTGTGTTGCTGACTGGGAACTTTTACCATGACAGACAAAACCTGGAGTACAGACTGGGAGTTGAGGCTGGAGGCTAATGACAGGGGCTTGGAATCAGAGAAAGACCCTGGGTAAGAGGCTGTTGGGGTTGCCCCTGGGTAGGCTTGGTAGCATTTTTTTCAGTCATCCATGTATCAGTGGTGTCAATTAACCCTCCATTTAAGCGTTCTGCTAATGTGTCATCATATTCTAGAAGTGACACTGGGTTCTTGAAGGTTGTGTCAATGGAACACAAGCTATGGTGGGTCCTACCAAACTGGAAAGGGGTCAAAGTCAGTCCCATTGATAAACTATGTGTCTGTCCTCCATTGATCAGCCAGAGCTTTTCAGCAGAAGGATACACAAAGGTGATGACTTGTTTTGGCCATAACAACTGCTACATTGGGATGATTCCATGCATTGGTGGAAGAATCATCCTATGATGATGAAATCATAGACCTTTAGAAAAATCTAAATAAAACCAGGAAGTCTAGGCTTTTGGGGAAATACTTCATGAAGGATGATATGATTTTTTTCCCTGGAGGATAAGGGAAAGTCGAGTCTCTGCTTTCCCCTTGGCACCTTAGCATTTAGTTAATCTTTAATAGACAATACTTCTTCAGTCCCACCGGCACCACCCTAGTTTGGACTCAGAGGACCTCGATCCAAATCCTGGTCATCATCACTTGCTCCCTGTGCGACCTGGGCTGTCACTACCTCAGTGGATCTCACTTTCTTCATTTGTAGAAGATGATTTCCAATGTCTCTTCTAGCTTTAAACCAATAATGGTTTAATGGTTTTACGACCACCCACACTTGAGCTACTACAATAGTTTCACACGGACTTTAGTCTTTCTCTCTTCCCCACAGTTCATCTTGTTCACTTATCAGATGAACTCCCCTTAAATACTACAGTCATTCAGTAACTACCTTGCTCAAGAACTTGCAATGACTCCCATTATGAATAGCATCCAGTGCAAATTCTACTGTGGTGCGTTATAGGGTCGACTATAATCTGGACAAAACCTGCTCTACCTTTCCTGACTGATTCCTCCCTGCTTCTTAATATTAACCCTTGAATCTAGTCAGGTAGGTCTCCTTACTGGTCCTAGAAATACTCATGATCATTCTCATGCATTTGATCATGTTATTCTCTTCCTATTGTAATGTCCTCCATTTCTCCTTCCCTTTTATACAAATTCTACCCTTCCTTCAGTTTCCAGTTCAATTTCTATTTCTTTCTTGAAACCTTTCTGGATTACTATAGCCCAAATGGATGAATTTTCCTTTGAACTCTGTGTGTGTGTGTGTGTGTGTGTGTGTGTGTGTGTGTGTGTGTGTGTGTGTGAACATAACTGCCTCTATCCCTTGTTTGGTTAAGGATGCATCCTCCACCTACAGCTATGAAGGGGAAGAGAACAAACATTAATTAGGTACCTACTACGTGCCAGGCATTGTGCTAAGTACTTTTCAAATACCATCTCACATGATCTTCACAACAACCTGTTAAGTAGGTGTTATTATTATTATTCCTATTTTAGAGTTGAGAAAACTGAGCCTGAGAAAGGGTCCCTTTTTCTTCCTTTACAGTTAGTGAAGGGTCACAGTGGGTGGGTAAGGCAGGATTTGAATTCAGGACTTGCTGACTCCAAGCCTAGTGCACTATCTACTATGCCACCCTAGCCTGTAGGACATATAGTCAATGCCATACACTTTAGCACTTAAATTTTCCTTTAATTATTTATATACATTATTCCTTTTGTGTTTCCAAATGGTTTATTAGCTCTTTGAGGGCATGAATCATGTAAAACTCTTTGTCTCTCATAGGAACTGGCACCATTTTGGAAACCTGGCAAGTTCTCCATAAAGATCTGTAATTTAGAGCTGGGAGAGACTTCAGAGACCATCTAGTGCAATGCTTTCATTTTACAAATGGGAAAACCTAGACCTAGAGAGGTTGGATGACTTCAAGCCTTCATTCTACTTTTGGCTTTTATGGGAGAGTCTGTGGGAGAAGGAGCAAGAGAATATAGAAAGACTTGAACCAAATAAGAAGGGGAAGAAAATCATGTAGGGGACTTGGAGGCATGTGAACTAGTGAAGTAGGTCAGTGCTCGGATCTGGGAAGGAAAAATGTGGCAAGATTCTGTAAGAATTAAGGGCAAATTGAAAGGGACTAATCTCCAGGCTCAGATACTGGTACAGATCTACTGTGTTATAAGAGAAGCAAGATCAAAGACAATTAAGGGGGATATAGAAGAAAGAGAAGTAAAGAAGATAGATAAGGACTAGGGAGTTGAAGCTGGAGGGAGAGCCTCAAGAAGAATAAGGAGAAGGTAATTGGCAAGACAAAGCAAGCTAAGTGGAATGAAGAAGGTTAAATAAATGCATACACTAGATTTGTGAGTGGAGCAAATTGGATGTAAAAAGCATTCCTTTTTAAGATTTAATAACTGTTTAAAAAAAGGTTTAACCAAGGGTTTAGAGTTGGGCCCACAAATAGTTTGGAGACATAAGGCTGAAAAAAAAAAACCTTAACTATTATGGAAAGTAAGGGAAACTGAGTAAGGGTAGTGGTGGGGGTCAATTAAGTCAATCAATTATCCCACTCTATTGAAAGCTATTGAAAGTGACAAGATACTACTCCTTCATTGGTTGAGATCGATGTCATGATTTTATTTAATATGCTAAATCTTTTATTTCACCAAATGAATTTTGTTATTATTTTATTGAGTTTATAAAGTATCTCTTTGATAGTTTGGTTGACATAGTCCTTAAATTAACTTTTATTACATTGGCATGACCCATGTATCTATGAGCCCTGAATATTTCTCAATTTAATTGTGATTGAATCTATACAAGTATTTTGTGTGCTTTGGTAGGTGGTGGTGGTTATTGTTATTTAGTTGCTTAGCCATGTCCAACTCTTTGTGACCCCATGGACCCTATATTCTAGGCCCTTCTACCTGCAATATCTCTCAAAGTCTGTCCAAGTTCATGTTGCTGGATGGATACCTAAGTAGTTTATGCATTTTTTAGTTATTTGGAATGGGATTTGCCTTACTATTATTGCCTCTTGGATTTTGTTATTGTTATATAGATCTACAGTTGATTTTAAGGGTTTACTTTATGGCCTGAAACTTTGCTAAAGCTATTACTTTCCTCAATTAGTTTATTTGCTGATTCCTTAGGATTTTCTAAGTAAACCATCATGTCATCAATGAACAAGGATAATTTTATCTCTCTTTACCTATATTTATACCTTTAATTTTTTTTATCTTATTGCTATTGCTAACATTATGAGAATTATGTCAAATAATAATGAGAAGGGTGGACATTTTTGCTTTAAGCCTGTGTTTATTGGGAAAACTTCTGGTGTGTCTCTATTGCCTATGATATTTCTTAAAAAGACATTTTGTGGTATTAAAAAAATTCCCTCGATGTCTATACTTTGTAGGATTATTAGCATAAAAGAGTGGTACTTCATCATCTTTAATGACATTTCCATGGATAAACTCCTATCTGCTTCTTATTTTGAACCACTCAATAATGCTAAGAACTTCTGGAGAGTTTTCTCTTTTGGTTATTCAGTATCTTTGACTGCTGAGGACACAAGGGCTTTTATAGCACGTGCAGAAGCACTTTCCAGGCTGGATCTCTACAGGGATTGCTCTCAAGGATGATAACTTTGGGGTTTAGCAGGACCAGTAGTCTGGGAAATGCTGCCACTTTCAGGGCTCTTGGGCCTATGTGCTATTGGTGGCAGTTGGTTGGTGGTGACAAGGAAGATGGGTCTCTCCTCCACAGGAATTGCTCTCCTCAGTCATGGTTGTAAGACCCAACCTAAAGAAGGAAATGGAACTTACCAGGAGGAGCAACCATTTGCTTTGCAAAGGGCTATATTTTTTTACTATCTTAATGAAATCTGTTCTGTGTTTCACATGGTCAGGAGGACAACTGACAGGGAAGTAGCAACAGTATTTGGGAACTAAGTGACTGGGGGTGGGGCGAGATAATGTAACATGTCTTGACCAAGAGATTGGAAGAAGTTTCTGAATGTGTGGAGGGGAAGGGTTTGGATGGGGTAGATAATGTACTCTATCAGGGATAAAGCAGTAGAGGAAAGGTCAGATCTCTCTTTGGGAAGCTGAGTTTGGAAGAACTAAAGTGGGGGTTCTTAACATGTAATTTTTAATCTTGTTAAAAATTTTCTTTTGATAACTATATTTCAGTGTAATTAGGTTCTTTTATAATCCTATGTATTTATTTTATGCATCTTAAAGCAAGTTAATTCTCAACCACCTGATCCTAGGAGCTTTCTATGGCCATTTGGAGCTTTTCCATTTTTTCTCCAATTTATTTTTTCCAATTACACATAAAGATAGTTTTCAACATCTACTTTTGTAAGATTTCAAGTTCCAAATTTTTTTCTCCTTCCCTCTCCTCTCTCCTCCCCCAAGATGGTAAGCAATCTGATATAGGCTATACATATACAATCATATTAAACATATTTCCACAGTAGTCATGTTGTGAAAAAAGAATCATAACAAAAGAGAAAAATCACAAGAAAGGGAAAAAAAAACCAAAAAAGAAAATCGTATGTTTAGATCTGCATCCAGACTCCATAGCTCTTTCTCTGGCTGTGGACAGCATTTTCTATCATGAGTCTTTTGGAGTTGTCTTAGATCACTGTATTGCTGAGAAGAGCTGTCATTCATAGTTGATCTTCATACAATGTTGTTGTTACTGTGTACTATGTTCTCCTGGTTCTTTTCACTTCACTTTGCATCAGTCCATGTAAGTATGTCTAGGTTTTTCTGAAGTCTTCCTGATCATTATTTGCACAATAGTATTCCATTACATTCATACACCATAACTTATTCAGCAATTCCCCAATTGATGGGCATTCCCTCAATTTACAATTCTTTGCCACTACAAAAAGAGTTGCTATAAATATTTCTGTACCTATGAGTCCTTTTCCCTTTTTTATGATGGAGCTTTTCTCTTTTAAAGCAATATTCTGAACAGGGATCTATAGGCTTCACAAGAGATCCAGAGGGATCCATGATAAAGAAAAGATTAAGAACCATTGACCTACTCAAATGTAAATTCCTATCTCACTTTTGCATATGTAGCCATAGTGCATAGTATATAGTAGGTGCTTAATAAATGCTTGTTGATTTATTGGCATTGATTTGAGATTCCTCCAGGGATAAAAACCTATTTTGAAGGAGATAAATTCTTATTGAATGGGATAGATTTGAGATAACCTAGGGCAGGCTCTGTGACTAGGGTGTAACCATTTTTTGTATCATGGACCTCTTTGGCAGTCTAGTGAAGACTGTGAACCCCATCTCAGAATAATGTTTTTAAGTGCATAAAATAAAATACATAGAAATATAAAGAAAATCAATTATAGTAATACAATTATAAAAAGTACTTTTAAAAACTAGTTTCACAAACCAGGTTAAGAACCCTGCCTAGGGAAAGCAATGCTTACACACTTACATCCTCTCTTCCTTTCATGGTTTCCATAGTTTCACTTAGCAGGGACTTTCTATGCTTTAGCATGAACCAATTATCAGGTAGAGTTTTATGACATCATCCGTTACCAGGTGAAGCTGTTATGTGAAGTGACTTTTTCTGGAAGGGAAGGATGTGGTTTGTCAGGCAGTCTGAGACGGGGGTGCCTCTAGAAGGAAGCTTTGGAGAAAGAAGGAAAAGGGCTATAGAGAAAACTAAGCTAACAGAAGGATTCTATGGACAAGTGAAACAGCTGTGAAAATAGCATGGCAGAAATAAGAATCTAAAATAAACAAATTTATTGTTAACTACTTGATCTTAAGCATTTTCTGAGGTCATTTGGGTATTTTATCTTTTTAAAATATGTTTTATTAAAATTTAAAAAAAAGAAACATATTTTGAATTAATTGCCTTCTTGCAAAGAGTACATAAGAAAGATTCATAGTAGAATATAATCCTCTTTTACTGCTCTATTGTGTATATAGAAGTGCTCATTTTATTGTGTTTATTAAGTTTAGAATAAAAGTTTTAAAAATAATACAAATCTTATAAAAAAGAAATCTAAGTTTAGAGTAGGGAAGAGGATGAAATGGTCAAGATGGGCAGAGGCTATGAAGGCCTGAGTGTGGAGAAAATCAGTGGGCCCCAGGGCAGATGCTTAGGAGGGCATTGATCAAGGCCATGACTGAATGGTGGAGAAGGTAGGCTGGAATGGAAGAGATCAGCATGGGGTGAGTGATATAACAGAATTACAGATGGGGATACTGAATGAGGGAAAGGGAAATGCTGAGATGTTCAAACAAAGAAAGAACAAACAGATAAGTTAAATGAAGAAAAAGAGATCATGTCTGCATAACCCTTGTAGTTTACAACACTTGTGAGGTAAGTAATATGAATATTATTATAAATATTAATATTTATCATTATTTAATATGAGGAAACTGAAACTCAAAAAGGTTAAGCAATTTTTTTTTTTGGTCATGCAGCTACTAAATGTTAAGTAGTGGGGAATAAATTATCCAAAGACAAATTTGGAGTAGACAGGATAGACGTGAATTGAAGAAGAAATCATAAAGAGAGCAGTGCTGGGGGCTGCTCAGTGTCCAGCACTCAGCATGATCCAGAGACGTGAATAAGAAATGACCAGGCCATGTGGGTAGTTCAAGGAAGAACCATGAACTCCATTTATTGATTCCCAGGACAAGGTTTTTATAGAACAACGAGACAAAGGAAGGGGACTCAAGTATTCTTATCATTGACTAAAGTCTTAGGGTAAGCCCTTTCTTTGATCTAGGCCTCAGGTACTTGCTAATGCAGCCGCAGTCATAAAAGGAAACAATTGAGAGCAGACTTCAAGACTGAAGCACAATCCTCAAAAGTCATCATGTTTAGAGCTGGCCACCCAAAGATACCTGAGTGCAGAGTCAGATATGTCTTGGGGCAGAGCCTGGTGGCCTCAGAACTCAAATACCATCCTTATAAGTGTAACCCATATCAAAAGAACTCCGGAGCTGACAGTGAAAAGTCGCATCTCAAAGAGGTCTTTGACACATTCAGGTCCACTGATATCAAGGTAATTATCTGAAGTCCTGGCTCAGGCCTCTTTGGCTCCCAACAGAGTAGAAATTAATAATTTCATGGATTATTAGTTTATACTGAGACACATACCCTGCCCTCTTCTGTCTTTGTGGCTTTGCTCACACTGTTCTCTATGCTTGGAATGCTCTTCCCCGCCCCCTTTATCTGTTGAATTCCTATCCATTTTCTAAAAGAGATGAAATGCCACCTCCTTCAGAAAAATCTTCACATTATTGATAGCTGGTTCACTGATCCATCATTGGTAACAACTTCTCCCAGTCTGGACCTCATCTCACACTTGGTTTTCTCCTTTCAGATAGATTGATCATAACTGGTTTTGTTCCAATGGTTATTTATGAATGTGTTATATTCCACTATTCAGTTCTAGAAAGCAGAAACCTGCTAAGCATTTAATATAATACTCTTCACATAGTCGCCACTAAAGTAATGTTTAATTGGATAGAATAGTGTTATAATTAGAAGGGATTGTAGAGAAAGAAAAAAGATGTTTAACTTGAAAGAGTTGGAAGGAAACTGGGGTGAGAGGGAACAAGGGGAAGACTTGCTGGTGATGATGATGTGAGAGTTCTCAGGCTCCTTAGCATTTGGATTTTCCTTGGCATGATACTTACTGGTCAACAGAAACTACAGTGCTTAGCATGTTCTCTCTCACTGGTGCTGGAGAATGTAAAAATGAATGAAAAAAAACATTTATTTTATACTTGTTCAGTTGTTTCAGTCATGTCATGTCCAACTCTTCATGACCCCATTTGGGGTTTTCTTAGCAAAGATACTGGAGTGGTTTGTCATTTCCTTCTCCAGCTCATTTTACAGATGAAGAAACTGAGGCAAACAGGGTGAAGTGATTTGCCCAGGGTCACACAACTATTAAGCATCTGAGGCCAAATTTGAACTCAGATCTTCCTGATTCCAGGCTTGGTACTCTACCTAGGTACCTAACTGCCATATACATATACCCATGCACACACATATCACTTATTATGAGCCAATCACTATGTAAGTGCTAGGGATATAAATATGCAAGCAGGACAGCCCCTGCCCCCAAGGAGCTTACATCCTAAGGGTGGACAATATACACAGGGGCATAGATACCCCTACTTCATTTGCCACTTACTGCTCTGTTTGGTTTTGACTCCACCATCATCTTCATCATATCTATTCAGGATAAACTTATTACCAGATAAATTCAGCATCAGAAAACTCACCATCTCAGAGATAGCTTCAGCTTTGGTACTCACATCTCGTCAGTACTGTGAGAGGCAGCAAAGGGTAAAGTTTCCGCAGGACTGCAAAGGCTGGCAGACCAGACCAGACAGCAGCCTTGGGAGGAGTTGGGTTCCCATAGAACTGCTAGACATCTCTACAGTAAAATAAAAAGAATCTGGCAGCATCACGTGGGCCTGACCAGTTAGAGACCAGACACTGACCTTGGGACTCTGAGGCCCAGATAAGGACAGATCTAAGTTAAACCATTGAGGGGTCAGTATTCCAGGGTTATTGCTTGCTTAATGAACCTCCTGTATTATGTATATTATCCAACATGCCCAGCATAGAATTAGAGCCTCATTAGCAATAATGTATGATAAGTATGGTAATTGGAGAGGGGAACCCAGAAGAGAAGGAATCAACCCAACCTCTGAAGGGAGTGGCTGCACTGAATGCATAAAACTTGCTTCCCTTTTGTATCACTCCTCCTCCTTCCAAAAGAAAGGCCAAGTCCACTTCTGACCAGAGGTGTTCAATTCCTCTAGAATTCTCCCAATAAACTTCTTTCGATATCTAGATTTTTGGTACTCAACGTGTTTGCGTTTCCAACAATACCCACAGTCATCTCTCCCTCTCTGATTGGAGGGCTGGACAGAGGAGCAAAAGTCTCCTCCCATAGCCTCCCTTTATAGAGAGCTCAAACTCCCAGCCATTTCTTCCTTTGCTACCAGCTGCTCTGCTTGGTTTTGACTCTACCATTGTTTTCATTATGCCCCCATGCCAGTTATCCTTTGGCACTATTGCCCTCCCCCTTGCTTTCGTCTTCTTGTGTGTTTTGTCTTCCTCCATTAGATTGTAAGTTTCTTGAAGACAAAAACTGTCTTTCTTTTTCTTATTTGTACTCTTGTGCTTAGTATAGTTCTGGGCACATTGTAGGAGCTTAATAAATGTGGATTGTATTGCATCCTTCCTTTGGTCCCTAGAGTCATGGCTAGGGAAGAACAGCTGGAGTTTTGCTCCAGCTTCCTGACACCCAATATGAGCTTCCTTCCCATAGACCTGTGTCTCTTAGTCCTCTACAGGCTTACGCTGTGTGGGGTGGGCCTGAATAATTTCCAGCCAAGGGGACTGCCATTTCCAGGGTCCCAGAGCTGTGCTATTAGCTTCTCTCCAAAGCCCGAGGGAGTATTGGCCAAACTCTTTGGGGAATGATTCACCTTCTTCCCAGTGTGATGCCTCTGGAGTTGAACTATCCCTTTGTGACACCACTTTTCTTCCATACCTCACCCTCCATCTGTTTTTGTCCCAAGTAAAAGAATTCCTAGTAAAGGCTCTCTGTTGGATTCCTCTCCTCCACCCTCCCTCATTCAACCTGGCCCCTACATATGATTCCTTTTAGTTGGGGATTTGTAATCATTTGTGGCTCATAGACCCCTTGGGCAGTCTAATAAGCCTGTGGATTCCTTGATCATTTTTTTTTTGCCTTTTTTAGAGGGGGGAATGTAGGGCAATTGGGGTTAAGTGACTTGCCCAAGGTCACACAGCTAATAAGTGTTAAGTGTCTGAGGCTGGATTTGAACTCAGGTTCTCCTCTATTCACTTTGCCACCTAGCCGCCCCAAGTGTTTTTAAATGTATAAAATAAAACACATATGATTACAGAGGAAACCAATCACAGTGAAATAGTTACACATTTTGAAACTGTTGTCTTAGGATGCACTTGGTTCTGGTATATGATGGCCAGTACCTTGAGTTCTTCATGGTGTGTTGCAGAAGGGACCTGGTTCTCAGGCCCCCGTTATCTCAAGCTTCGTTCAGAGTCAATAGCAACTGTAAAATTTGCCTCTGGATAATGTCCAAGGTCTGATGATCAATACTCTTCTAGGAAAGAAATGGGATGGAAGGGCAGAAATAAACCCAGAGGAAGGAAAGGCATCAGTACTGGAAAGAAAATGCTTTTGAGAGAAAGGCCAGAGCCAGGTCTGGAGTTTGTGGTGAATGCAGGAATCCTATCTGTCAGGGGGATAGCTCCCCAATGCAGAGACCCAGCAGGAGAAACGCTCTAGGGTAGGAGAAAGACTCAAGACGAGATTCTTGGGAATTGGGGTCACCACCCTCTCACTCATTCTGCTTAGCCTGGACTAAAGTCAGGTGCTCTCAGCTCCTGTTTCATGCAGCTTTGCTGAATAGGAACTTTCTTCAATTCCCTAAAGGACTGTGTTGTCCAATCAAAAGCCAGAGAACCTGCAACTTCACTAGTTACTAGAGGAAACTGTTACTTGAAGATCCCCTTAGGTTGCCTCTCTCCTCCCCACACAGGAAAGATGTGGCTGCTGTGACCTCCAGAAAGCTTCTTCCCCAATATTTCTTTACTATCCTCTCCCCACCCCCACACCGTTCCTTAAAAACTCAGCCTCAACCAGGGCAGGCCTGGCTCTGTCCCTTGTCATTTGTAAAGACCACTAGCCTGCCCAGGATAAGGGGTGATACCTTTCACTTACACAGTGCTGTGCAATTTTCAGAGATTTACTAACTTTATCCTATTCTATCCTCTATCCTCACAATGCCCCAGCGTAGGCAGTAAGTACCCCCTTTTACATATGAGGAAACTGAACTTCAAAGAGAGAAAGAGGCTTTTTCCAAGCTGCACAGCTAATAAATGGAACAGCTCAGGGTCAAACCCTTCCTACTAGACTGAAATAGGAATTCAGTGAGATGTTGTGTGTGTCTTTTTTCCCAAACTCCTCTACGTTATTTTCCATTTTCTCCTCCATTTGATCACTCTCTTAGGTCCCGTATTCTCCTTGCCAAAGCCAACCCCTCTTCTTGTGTTTTGAATCCCCCCTCACCCCGTAATCCTCTAGAAACCAGTCTTCTTTTAATTATTCTCTCTCTCTCTCTCTCTCTCTCTCTCTCACACACACACACACACACACACACACACACACACACACACACACACACACACACACACACACCCCTCTACTGACTTCTTCCTGATGCCAGGATTTTGTTATTTTTGAAGAACCTTTATCATGCCATCCCTTCAGACTAATTCCATATCTCTCCTCCGTTTCATGACTAAACTCCTAAAAATTAGTGTCTATTCTCATTGAGTCTACTTCCTTATTCCCATTTCCTTACATCTCGCTCAATTCTTAATCTCTTGAAATATGACTTCTGACATTACCACACAATGAAACTATTGTTTCTAAAGGTATCAACCTAGGCAGGAAGTGGAGGCGGGGGACAACAGAATTATTCACAGTTCCTCAAAAAAAAAAAAAAAGGCTGCAGGATTCTGAGATTCCTGAGCTGAAAAAGTTGCAGATTGTAGAACAAAGTTTGAGGAACCTGTTTGGGGAAAACCCTCCAGTCATGCCTTGGAGAATTTCCTCCAACCAATGGGAAGAAGAGGAAATAGTAGCATCATCTGTCTCCAGCAGATAGCACCTAGCAGCTGGTCCATTCTCAGGGCAAAAATAAATCATTAGTGTAGAAAGAAGATATTTGGAGTAACTGGTAGGGGGAGGGGGTGGAGTGGAGATGAGACAGAGACAGAAAAAGACAGAGAAAGACACAGAGAAACAGAGAGTCAGGGGTACAGAGGAAGAGAAGGAGGGAGGAAAGAAAGAAGAAAAAGAGAGAGGAGGAGGAGGAGGAGGAGAAGAAGAAGAAGAAGAAGAAGAAGAAGAAGAAGAAGAAGAAGAAGAAGAAGAAGAAGAAGAAGAAGAAGAAGAAGAAGAAGAAGAAGAAGAAGAAGAAGAAGAGAGAAGAGAAGAGAGGACGGATAGAGAGGCAGGCAGATATGGACACACCTTCGAGCACACTCGAGAGCGCTCACACGCGCGCATATACACACACACACACACACACGCAGAGCCTGGCTGCCTACAAATTAGGGAAGTTGAGATCTGGGAGAGATTGGAGCAATGGAGAATCAAGAATTCTATCTGAGTGTTTAGTGAGTTCAAGAGTAGACTATAGATGGAGGGAGTGATGGAGTGATGGAACCTGGACCCCTAAAAAGAAAAGACCATGTCTCTGAAAGCTCCCAGTCTCTGGATTTTCCCACAACCCAGTCCCTGGCATTTTACCTGAAGCATCTGGCCTATCCCAGCCCACCCAGATACTCAATAATCCTTTTAACTGCCCTTTAACTGTAACCCTCTGACCACTTAACTTCTTTTCATTGCCTTCATCCCAGCACACCCCAGGTTACTTACCTTTCCTTAATCCCATCTAGACCCTTTCTCTCTTGCCCCTGAGCCATCACAGGCTAAATCCCATCGAGATCATCTGTCTTTTCTTGTATATAATTATCAGTCTTATCCCCATCGAGTTGCAGATTCACTTAGAATCTAGCCTGCTTCCATTGGTATCACAAATAAACCTAGCTTCTTTGACTAAAAGAACGCTTGAGTAGTTGAATTCTTTTTTTTTAATTAATTTGTTTATTTTTAGTTTACAGGGTTCAATTCCATAGTTCCTTGAGTTTGAAATTTCCCTTCCCTCCCTCCATCCCCCCACCCCCATGGCATACAATCAAGTATAGGATCTGCAAATACTTTCATATTAGACATTAGTCAGCTTACAAAGGCCGATTGTACTAGATGGGACGAAAAAT
This sequence comes from Gymnobelideus leadbeateri, assembly GCA_011680675.1. Taxonomy (NCBI): domain Eukaryota; kingdom Metazoa; phylum Chordata; class Mammalia; order Diprotodontia; family Petauridae; genus Gymnobelideus; species Gymnobelideus leadbeateri. The sequence goes on from WOXC01006421.1 coordinate 1,340,099, forward strand.
CGTAAAGAGGAAATAAAACCAAACGACAAGAAAAAGATCAAGTAGTTTGCTTCCATCAGGATTCAAACTCAGTGCTTTCTAGTTCTTTCTCTGGATATAGGCATCTCTCTCCATCATGAGTCTTTTGGGATTGACATATCACTGCATTGCTGAGAAGAGTCCAGTCTGTCATTGTTGGTCATCACATATATGTTGTGTCTGTAATTGTGTACAGATTTCTCCTGGTTCTGCTCTTCTCACTCAGCATCAGTTCATATAAGCCTCTCCAGGTAGATATGAAGTCCATCTGCTCATCATTTCTTATAGCACAATAGTATTCCATTACATTCCTATACCACAAATTGTTCAGCCATTCCCCAAGTGATGGGCACCCCTTAATTTCCAATTCTTTGCAAGAGTGGTTGAATTCTTTCTAGGCAGACCCCTGCATTCTTACATTTAGGGGTTCCCATCACCCCAAACCACAACAGGAGCCAGGGATGGGGAGAACTGGGGGCAGGATATTCATCCTTCTCTGGCCAGCACTTAGGGCTGGATGTGAGAGCAACATGCCTAGGTCTCTGTTGGCTGGGTGTCGAGGCCTGTGTCTGAAACAAGAGAAGTGAGAAGGCCCTGAGTGCATGCTCAGGCCTGCTTCAGTCATGAGAGAGCTGGGGTCAGCTGTCTAGCATCATCATATCAGAATCAGCGTCAAGTATTTACCAGGTGATGAGGTTCAGTGACTCAGTGCCTCAGAGGCATTCGTCATTTTGGTAACTGAGGATGAAGGACAAAGATGAGCACTACTTGACCTGGGACTGGTCATAAAGGCAGAAAAAAAGTGTTCTTACACGACCAAGCCATGAGACCTCTCATCCCAGTGATGTGTGTAGGCAGTCTCATGCTCGTTGTAGGCTTCCCCAGGGACCTGGTGCTGGTGGTAGCTTCTGTGTACTGGTCCTTGTCTTGTAATTCTTCCCCATTTCTATCTCTCTCCCTTTACTCTCCTGCTCTATTTACAGAGAGCCGCCTTCTCTCTATATGTTCACATTCCTCTCAGAACAAGGGCACCCAATTCTTTCTTAACATCCAAGCCCCCAGCCATTCATTGCAGACACCATGCGCCATTCCAGTAAATTGTTTACTTGTGATCTCATGGACTAACCCCATTTCAGGTGTTCAATTCACTCAATGAGCATTGAAGTACGTACTAAATGTAAGACACTGTTCTAGGGGTGGGGATACAAAAATAAAACAAAAACCAGTCTCAGTCCTCAAGGAATTTACCTTTGCCTGAAGGATTCAGCAATTGCATTTAGCACCTGTGGCACAGGGTCCCCTTTCACACAGGGATTAACCTGAACAGCTACCCTAAATTCAAGGTTATCTATGGGTCCTTGATGCATAGTTGCATCTGATTCTTTGGGATCCCATTTGGGGTTTTCTTGGCAAAGATACTGGAGTGGATTGTCATTCCCTTCTCCAGCTCATTTTGCAGATGAGGAAACTGAGGCAAATAGGGTTAAGTGACTTACCCAGGATTACACAGATAGTAGGTGTCTGAGGCTAGATTTGAACTCAGGAGAATGAGTCTTCCTCACTTCAGCCTGGAATTCTGTCTACTGTACCATCTAGCTGCACATGTATCTATGGGTCCACAGACACTCAAAACAGTAGCTCCCAAACCTCAACCCATATGGCAACTTTTTTTCTCTAGCCAATAAGAGTTTACAATTGGCTCAAAATAAAAGGTGAAGAGATTATCTGGAAGGGAAGCAGGTGGTTTTGGCAGACAGCCATGGGCTGTATCTAAAGGGAAGGTTTGGAGACAGGGGAGAAATGACTGGTGAGAAATCCCAGCCTAGAGCAGAGGAGGGACGGGATAGTCAAGGAGGGCAAGGCCTATAGAAGCAGGAGACTAGAGGAAATCAGGGGCTCTCAGGGCAGGTGTTTAGGGGGGCAGTGCTCAGGGCCAGGACTGAGTAAAGGAAGGAGGAATTGGAATGGGGAGGGCAGGATGGGATGAGGTAAGTGATATGACAGGATTTCAGACTGGAAGATGGAATGACAGCAGGGAGAGAGTGAGATGATTGAAGAAACAGCTGGCTTAGTTAATTGAGCAAAATAGCTCGTGTTTACATAGCATTCATAGCACAGAACTCTCCTGTGATAGGCAGTGCAAATATCATTATCCCCATTTTACAGATGAGAAAACCAATGCTAAGAGGCTGGGTTCAGCAGCTAGATGGCACAATGGATAAAGTGCAGGACCTGGAGTCAAGAAGACTCAAGTTCCAATCCAGTCTTAGACATTGACTAATTATATGACCTTGGACAAGTCACTTAACCTCTGTTTGCTTTGGGTTCCTTATCTGTAAATCGAGCATTATAATAGCACCTCTCTCCCAGGGCTGTTGTGAAATAGTAATTGTAAAGTATTTAGCACAGAACCTAGTATCTCATAAGTGCTTTATAAATGTTAGCTATTATTTTTGTTAAATATCTTTTCTAAGTTCACATAGAGTAAGTGTCAGGTCATGGCAAATAAGTTATTTCCCTAATAAGGTGATAGACAGGATAGGAGTGAACTGAGGATGTAATACAGAGAAGAGAAGATAGCTTCAGGGGGAAAATTCAGAATTTTGTGGATTACTGGCTTATACTAAGACACATACCCTCTACTTTACTGTGACACTTAGTAGCTGTGTGACCCTGGGCAAGTCACTTAACCCCTATTTGCCTCAGTTCCTCAACTGTAAAATGGGAAATGGCAAACCACTCTAGTATCTTTGAAGAAAATCCCATGGACTCATGAAGAGTCCAACACACCTAAAGAAGTGAACAGTAATAATACTGTTCCTGTGCCAGGAAGGGCTTCCACTACCTGCTCCCCCTGTTGAATTCCTCTCTATTCTTTAAGATCTCAATGCCTGAAATCCATCTCCCACAGGCAGACTCCCCTGCCCCCGTTCAGGAATCACTCTTCCTCCCTTTGGATCTCACCCAACACTTGGTTTGAGCCTCTCAGATGCGTTCTTTAGGGATGGTTCTGAACTACAGATCTTTGCTTACATGGCATGTTATCCTATTTAGCTTCATAAAGCAGGAACCCAGACAGCCTCTAACCTCCTGCTCTCCATGCAGTGGGCTCTAAAGCAGTCTTGAATTCAGTAGAATGATAGATCTGGAGGGGACCTTAGAGACAGGAGAGGAAACGTCTCACTCAGAAGAGCTGAAGGAAACTGGGGCCAGAGAGAGCAAGGAGAAAAGAAGGGACAGTGACATGGGAGGCACTCTTGCAACTTGTGGCAACTTCATAGTGCCCTCCTTGTTTCTTACTCTTCATCACAAACCATATGGGCTTTTCTTTTGCCCTGGGCCTGGGGTAATCCTTTTAACTCTTTCCTTTGATTCCTAGATCCTAGAACATTAACTAGGATGGGGCAACCAGAGATTTGCTCCTGGGTTACAGGGGGGATTTCCTTCCCATAGACCTATACCTTGAAGTCTTCCACTGGTTTGCAATGCATGATGGGATCCTGCACCCTTCCAAGATCCCAGGTTATGACTGCTGGGATTTTACAATCAAGTCAAGTCAAGTCAAGAAGCATTTATTAAATGCTTCCTATGTACCATTTTACTAAGCACTGGAGATTCAAAGGAAAAAAAAGCCAAAAAACAAACAAAAACACCCAGACCCAGTCACTTTCTTCTAGAACTCAAGGGAGCCTGGGTCAGGCAGGTTGGTGTAATGGTCTATCTCTTTTCACTGTGTGACGGCTCCTGGACTTGAGCTTTCTTTCCCCCCAGGATTTTCCTCCCAACCTTTACCCCACAACTGTTTGTCCACTAGGTAAAAGAATTCCTACTTCTCCAATTTAGATTTCAAGCAGAGGAAACAGCTCCAAGGGTGAGCTTAAGCTGACACCTTGGACTCTTCATGTGAATGTATAGGGGTGTGTGTGTGTGTGTGTGTGTGTGTGTGTGTGTGTGTGTGTGTGTGTGTGTGTGACAGAAAGAGAGACAGAGAGAAAGACTGGGAGTTGGCAAATCAGGGATGGGATGGGGTGGGTGGAGGAAACTCTGGATTCTCAGTCTCAAGCTGGCCCAGGTTCCTTTCAGTGTCAGCACCAAAAGTGAGGGATGCTCTCAGCTGATGTCCAAGGTGTGAGGAACAATTGCCCTTCCAGGAAGAGAATGGATGAGGGCAGACAGGGGTGTTTTCAGAGGAAGGAAGGAAGCTAACAGTGCTCTAAAGGAAACGTCTCGGGAGGGAGGAGGAAGAGCAGAACCAGGACTGTGGTTTGTGGTGACCACATGTTGGGGACTCCTTCAGGGAATGGATTCTATCTTCCAGGCGTCTAAGTCCCCACTGCAGTGGGAGAGGAAGGGAAACCCTTAGGTTAAGGAGAAAAACTTTGGGGTAAGTTTCTGAGTTATCTGAATTACCCCTTTCCCATCCATTCCATTTAGCCTGGGCTAAAGTTACATGCTTTCAGCTCCTCTTTCAGATAGCTTAGCTCAATGGGGACTTTACAACCTCAGTTCCCCAAAGGGCTTCGCTGGCTAATCAGCAGCCAAAGAATCAGTGATTTCATTAGTTACTAGGTGAAAGGGCTACCTGAAGACCCCTTGGCTTGCTTGTCTCCTCCTCACTTAGCTCCTGAGCCAGAGCAGAAAGCATCTCGCTCTATTTTTTACCACCTTCCTCTCCACGCTGCTCAGTTTCTTACATGCCTCACCCCAACCGTGGTAGGCCTGGCTCTGGCCCTTCTTCTTTGTGAAGATCCCTGGCCTGGCCCCAGGAAAGGCAGTGATGATGATGCCACCTTACACTGTGGACAGCATATTGGCTTAGAAGACTACAATTTAACATAATCTATGCTGCAATGTATTTTTATTTATTTTGTTTGTTTGTTTGTTTGTTTTGCTTTTTGGAGGGCAATTGGGGTTAAGTAACTTGCCCAAGGTCACACGGCTAGGTTTTTTTTTGTTTGTTTGTTTGTTTGTTTGTGTGTGTTAAGAGTCTGAGGCCGGATCAGAACTCAGGTCCTTCTGACTCCAAGGCCGGCACTCTACTCACTGTGCCACCTACCTGCCCCTTTATTTATTTTGTAAAACATTTTCCCAATTACATTGTAGTCTGATTTGGTTCCACTCAGGAGTTTTGCAGGTCATAGGCAGTCCATAGCTGTGAGTCTGATCCTCTGCCTTACACTATAATACAATTTACAAAGAGCTTTACTCTCCTGATGCTATTCTATTTTTATCATGCCCTGTGAGGTCTGGAAGTATCTGCATTTTACATGTGAGAAAACAAGTTCAAAGAGAAGAAATGACTTGTCCAAAGTCACACAGTTAGCCAATGGAATACTCAAATCGAACCCAGTTCTGTTGACTCCACATTCAGTATACTTTCTATTACTCTGCAGGCCAGGATTCTAGCTCTTTATACCCAATTCTCTGAGCCTTAGCTGCCCTCTCCTACACTTTGATAACATTATAGACAGCTAGGGAGTATAATCCCTCTGGTCTATAGCATTTCACCTCCTCCAGTATTTTAATGAACTCCTTTCTCATTTCTTTCTCACCTACAGGAATAGCAGGGGTTTCCTTCAATTCCATCTTCTGGATTAGGATGAATATATTGTGCCAGGGAATTTGGGGGCAGGGCCCCTGCCCTATTATTTTCCCCAGTCAGTCAGTCAGTCAACAAGCATTTATTAAGAGCTTAATATGTGCCATTACTGTCAAGCATGCTCCCTGACTTTTGATTTTCCAATCCCTTCATTCCCAGTCTGTGTTTCTTCACCTGGCTTGCCCCACAGATAAGAATGGAAGGGACTAACTATTTATATAATGCCCTCAGTGTGCTGGACACCTAGATAAATGCTTCTATGTTTTTCACAAACATTATCCCAGTCAGTTTCAAGCTTTGAACCTTTTCTCACTTTAGCCCTGTATACTTCTGTCCCCTACACCTATCCTACCTGTCCCGTACACCTGTCACCACCTGCTGTAAGCTCCCTTTTCTCCCTTTCTCCCCACCTCAGAGTCCCTCTAGCTTGTCCTCCATTCTTCCCCTCTTTGCTACAGCCTCTCAGATGGTCCTTCTCATTGCCAGTCACTCCCTCTTCTTGGGATATGAGTCCCCTTCCTTTCCTCTTCCTCTGGGAGCTAGCCCCTCTTATCATCCTTTTTTTTTTTCTCTTCCTCAGTGTTTCTCTATATTTAGGCCTCTTCCTATAAACATGCTCCTGTTTCACTCACCTTTAAAATACCTTTGCCCCCTGTTCACACTATTATCTTATATCTCTACTTTCTTTCATAATAAACTCTCTGAAAAAAAGTTTCCACTTTCATGGTTGCACCACTTTTTAATCCGTTGACATCTAGCTTTCAACTCTACCACACAACTGAAACTGAGCTGTGCAAAGTCATTACTCCTCTGGGCATGGGGGCACACGCCTGTAATCCCAGGAACAATGAGGTGGCTGAAGCTGGTGGATGTCTAGAGTTCTGAGTTATAGAGGGCTATGTCGATCCATAGTCTGCACTAAGTTCAACATTAATAGGGTGTGCCCCCAGAGTGGGGGAGAGGGGGCCCAACCTGCTTGTTTAAGGAGGGGACAAACCAGACACAGAACCAATCAAAGCTGTGCAGTTCATTAGTGGGAATGGGCTTGGGAATAGCCCTTGTAGTTCCAGTCTCAGAGAGATGGGGAGACAGATTTTAGAACAAAATAAAACACAAAGTTATCACAGTCATTCTCAGTTGCTAAATCTTATAGTATTTTATTAATCCTCATCCTCACAGAATTCTCTGTGGTTGTTGATGTGGTAGACCAACCTCTCCTCCTGGATGTTTTCTTCTCCCTTGGTTTTGGTATATAGTTCTCTCCTGGGACTCCTACCTTCCTGATCACTTCTTCTAAACTCCTTGGCTAGATCCCTGTCTATATCCTGTTTCCTAATTATACTTTTTCTCCAAGAATGTTTTTCTCTCCCCCCATATTATGGGTGATCTTATCAATTCACGCAGGTTCATTTTTATTTCTATATTCATGACTCCCAACCTATCTCTCTAAGAACAAAAAGTAATACTTTTAGTGGAGGCTTGTGAGCTCCTTTTTTAGTAGATGTCAACCCAGAGAGAATCTTGAACCTAAGGCAGTTGTTCTAAGGAATTCATATGTGAAAGGGAGACAGAGAGGTTGCCACAAGGACTGCATGCTGTATCCCCTAGTAGAATGTAACCTTCCTGAGTGTAGTAACTATTTGTTTTTTTCTCATTTTTTATATCCAGTCACTAATGCTTGGCTTTGCACATAGTAGGTACACAATAAATGTTTGTTCAGTGAATTAAACATTTAAAGCAGAGGCAACTAGACCATGAGGTCTTCAGTAGACAGCTATGACAGGACAGAGCCATGGTGGCTGAAATGAATGGTTGGGGAGCCATGGTGGAAAGGAGTTGGGGATCTGAAAAACAGGGGCTGGTTCTGGGAGGAACGTGAAGTCATGGAGAGACAAGAACTCTATATAGGTATAGAAGGAGTTTAAGGGGAAAGAGATAAGGGAAGAGAAATTGGAAAAAGATGTGTGGGACCCAAGGTGCATCAGAAGTTATTAAGATGATCAGGTCTTTGGATAAAGCTTGCAGTGGACATGAGATTCCTTAGATTTGTCATTGGGATAGAATGATCTCATGGTTTTGATATGTATGGGACTTCTTTTTCTGTCTTCAAGGCCAACCCCAGGTCAGTGTTCATTTTCACCCTCAATCCTTACTTAACATAGTGATAAGTGACATTGACTCATTGAATCACTGAACCCCCTCATCTCATAAATATTGGATGCTGATTCTGATGCTGATGCTGGTGTGGAACCAAGATTGTGGTTTCAGTTCCCTCCCATGTCTGAACAGGTCCGAGCATGGACTCATTCTTCTTACACTTCCCATTATCTCAGTTACAAGCATTGACATTCAGTCACCCAGTAAGGAACTAGTCATATTATTAACACATCCTGCCTTAGGAGTTGGCCAGAGAAATACAGATATCTTGTCCCCAGTTCTCCCGATCTCTCTTTATCTCTGGTCTTGATTGTTTCACACCCATGTGGAACTGTGGATTCTCCACTGTTCCAGATCCCTCTCAAATGGCAAGCTTTCTGTTTTCCAGGTGTCCAAGTGTTCTCTCTCTCTCTCTCTTTCTGTCTCTGTCTCTGTGCCTCTCTCTCCCCTAATCAATTACCCCAAATACCTTCTTTTTACATGGATGATTTCTCTAATGCCCTAGACCAGACCTACTGTTAGATTCCATTTGCTGGAAACATATGATGCTGTACATTGCTCTACTCCCCATTGGCTGGAACAGTACCCTTCCAAGGCAGAACAAGAAGCTTTCCCCCAAACAGTTTCCTCAAAGCTTGTTCTTCAATCTGAAACTTTCTCCCCCACTCCAAGAAGCTCAGGATCCACCAGCCCTTCCTTATAACTTAAAGAAAACTACTTTGTTCCTCCCTTCTTGCTTGGGGTTAGGAGCTTTGTGGATGGGACCCATGACTCTGAGGGATAAGACCTGGGGGACAGTTTAAGGAAGATGGATCTGGGTATGCATAAGTAGAGTCTGGTGAGAGAAAAGGATATGGGCACTCACTGATACAGCCAGCAGCAAAGACTGCTGGTGTTCATCCTGCTGAGAGAGGCCATATTAAACACTCCTCCCTCTTCCCTACATCAGACCTTTCTCTGCCTCATTTAGGACCCCAAGTGGAAATGTTTCATTAAAAGGGCATTGGTGATTGAGGCAGGTCTGGGCATGGACCTTTCTCAGATTTCTTTTTTCTGAAACCTAATTATAATTTCTTAGTCAGAAGAGACCCCAACATCAGCAATAAGAGACAATGAGAGCTCAGAATCCTGTCCTCAGCGCTTCTTGTATTGGGTTCCTTATCCCTCATTAGATCTTGCTGCATACTCCAGTCATAATAACTATGATCTGGTTCCTAACAAGGTGGAGGAAGCTTGCTATGGGTATAAGAGGACACATGCGGGAGGTGCAGTTTTGTGCTGTATGCTGCTTTATGTGGAGGGGTGTGTGACTCCTGATTGGTGGAATGAATCCTGAGTATGATGTTGGATGACTGTGCCAGAGACTTCCTTCATTTGACTGAACAAACTTTGGAGAGATTATTCAGAGAGACATGTGGACAAAGGACATCAGGGAGGTAGTAGAGAAAAACTTTGGAATGTCAGACATAGATGGGAAACTGGCTCCATGCTTCCCTTGGACTTACTGGAAATTCCAGAGACTTGTGAAAATTCTAGAGACTTTCTCTAAGTGAGATCACGCTCCCTTTCTCTTCTCTTGTCATTCCCTAAAACATCACTGGGGTTACACTCCTCTCCAAATATTTGTAGTTTAAGGAATGACAGCTTCAAAACAAAAACTACTTTCCTGACTAGTTTTGTTTAATGCAAATTTTTTTACCCAATTACACGTTAAAACAATTTTTAAACATTTAAAAACAAAATTTTGAGTTCCAAATTTTCTCTCCCTCTCTACTTTCCTCACCTCTTCCCTCCCTGAGACAGTAAGTAATCTGTAAGTAAGCCCCTGGCACAGTCACGCAGCATATACATGTGCAATCAAGTAAAACATTTCCATATTAATCATTTTGTACAAGAAGACTCAAATAAAAAAAAAAGAATGAAAGAAAGAAAGTAAAAAATAGCATGCTTCATTCTGGTTTCAGATAGTCCCATTTCTTTCTCTGGAGGCAGACAGTATGCTTTGTCATTAGTCCTTTAGTATTGTCTTGGAACATTGTATTGCTGAGAATAGCTGTCATTCACAATTTTTCATTGTACATTATTGCTGTTACTGTGTATGACTTTCTCCTGGTTCTTCTCACTTCATTTTGCATCATTTCACATAAGTCTTTCCAGGATTTTCTGAAATTATCCTGCTTGTCATTTCTTATAGCACAATAATATTCCATCACAATCTTATACCACAGCTTATTTAGCCATTTCCCAATTGATGGGGATCCTTTTGATTTCCAATTCTTAGCCACCACAACAAGAGCTGCTATAAATATTTTCATACAAAGAGGTCTTTTCCCTTTTTATATCTTTAGGATATAGACCAAGCAGTAGTATTGCTGGACCAAAGGGTATGCACAATTTTATAGCCCTTAGTTCCAAACTGCTCTCCAGAATGATTGGTACCTTATTATTTTTAAAGGTAATCCCAGGTTTATATCCCTCAGTTTGACTCCTCCTTCCCAAATGCTGGTTACACAAAAGATTATAATAGCAAATAGTGAATAAACCCACTTATCCAAGCAAAACATCAAACAGAAGTCAGAGAACTTGTCAGATCAGAACATGACATAAAATACACAGGAGCAAATTAGTTCTTCATCTGAGAGTGAGTTAAGTTTTCAGACTTTGTCAGAGTCTTTTTGGAATCCAGGTTTAATACATCTACAACATTCTCCTGATCCATCAGTTCAGTTAGAGTGTCAAAAAGGGAAGGTTCATCTGGCATCACCTGTTTTTGATGAGGCCTTGACAGCCTCCCTTTCAAAATTCTCACAAACCATATACTTTATATGTTTTAAATTTTTTTTCTGGGAGTCAAAAGCAAAATTCATTGAACCATAGACTGCAGACTCACCCATCTTCCCTTTTAAAAAATATTGGAACATTTGTCTCCAGTTTTATGGGACTCACTACAGTAGTGAGGACCTTCACTGATCTACACTAGCAGCTCAGCTTCAGCACCCTAATTTTTGACTACTGTAATAGTCCAGGCAAGGCATGACCTCCAGGACCCCTTCGTTCCCTGGGATTCTCTGATTTCTGTGACCTTTTTTTTCTTTCTTCACCAGAAAAACATTTAAGTATTAGAACAGGCCTTGAAAAAGGAGCCTCTGCCTGGGAACAAATGATGCCCTTCATTCCTAATGCTAATTGGCTCTCTGAGGTTGCCCCACCCTGGGGCAGACAAGAGTAAATTGTTAGACTGGGAGATGTGGGGGGGTAGGTCCCACAAAGTGAGGGCCATCCTGACTGTTCTATCTCTCTGGGTTCTTCAGCCTCATTTTGTCTCCAGGATGGTGCGTGTAATGCTCCCCCAGGGCATCTGGACAGAGGCTCTGGCTGTGACCCTGCTGGTGCTGACTTCCCAGGTGGCTGCAGGCAGACATGTCCCAGGTAAGTACAGAGCAGCAGCTTCCTAGAGAGCCCAGGTGGGGGCCTAGGCGGCACTCTTCTCTCTAGGCCCAGACCAAAGGAAGGACTTGGGACAGAATGGTCCTCAGCTGGATGGGCAGTAGGTGAAACTGGTTTTCAGGGTTCCCTCCCAACCAACTCTTCCTTTGGCCCTTCCTTCCATTCCCACTTTTCCTCAGGGATCAGGGACTTCATACAGCCCCCTCCAAGAGCTGAGGGCTCCAGGCAGTTTGTCAATAAGCAGTTATTAAGCACCTGCTGTCGGCCAGGCACTCTTCTATTGCTAAGGATGGAAACAAAGGCAAAGACAGTTCCTGTTCTCAAGGAGCTCATAGTCTAAGGGGGAGACAACAGGCAAATAACTCTGTGCACACAAGATAGATACAGAAGAAATGGGACGTGATCAAGAGAGGGAAGGCACTGACATCAAGGGAGATGAGGAAAGGCTTCCTGTAGAAGGCAGGGTTTGAGCTGATACTTGAAGTAAACCAGGGGAGTGAGGAGGCAGAGTTTCCTGAGCATGGGGGACAGCCAGAGAGGGGAGATGGAGGAATTATGGGAGGAAGAAAAAGAAGGCCGGTGTCACTGGAGAGAAGAGTACTGGGGGCTGGGAAACATAAAGTGTAAGAAGGCTGGAAAGGTGTGTGTGGGGGGCAGGTTGTGAAGGGCCTTGAAGGCCAAGCAGAGGATTTTCTATTTAATATTGGAGGTCATTGGGTGTCAGAGGACTTTTTGAGTAGGGGATGACATGATAAGAGCTTCCAAGGTCTCTGATCCCCATCTAAACTATTCTGTCCCACAAAACATCTTCACAGGGTCTGCCAAAACTGCTACAAAGATTTCAATTTGGCTCTTATTGTGAGAGTAAGGGGTAGACTTTGCTGGACTTATTTCCCAGGTATGGTTTCAAGGCCAAGTGAAACTGCAGTTTGTGACCACCCCTGGTTTTCATGAATAACATCATGATGGAGGAGGGGAAGGTCTCCCCATCCATTCCTCAGAGGCAGGTTAGAGGCAGATACTGGGCTGGAGAGACCAAGGGGATTGACCCTGGCTGGCTTTTCTCCTGTCTTCATGATCCCTTGTTAATGAGCTGGAAAAGAGGGCTGTAGACTCAATATTCCCCAACCCCCACTTCCCTGGGTCAGGCAGGACTTGCTCTCTGTAGTCCCCATTTTTCTGTGCCATCTCTGGTCTCCTCAGTGCTGCTGATCTCACAGGAGCCTCAGTGTGGATCAAGGGGCCTCTGCCATGACCCAGAAGGACTGTGAGATCCTTTGTCCTGGGGAGACAGGGAGCCCCCTAGGATGGAAAAAGAATCCGCTTTGAGGGATGTAAATATTGTGGGGGAGAAGATAAACATCGCTTCGGTAATCTCTATATTATTGTCCCTGTAGCCTGCCCTGACATTGGGCCTGGCCAATCACAGTCTCTCTGGGATCCTAACCTGCTCTAGAGCTGTCCACCAGGAATCTGTCCCCCTTTTGAGCTCTGTCACCTGCACTGCCTCTGGGGGTAGAGCATGCCATAGGTAACACCCATTCTCCAGGGCTGGGAAAGAGAGAAGGGGATTTCTAGAGACAGTCTGTCAGGGCCTGAGCAAGGGAACCCCAAGGACAAAGGCATCTCCCAGTCCTAGTAGGGTGAGGGCTGCTTAACCCAGCTGACAGCTGCAGAGCACCCTGGTATCAGCCAGGTGTGAACTGAGCAGGTGCTGCCCCCATGTGGACAATCATCCAAACTACACAGTATTGAAGTAGCCTCCCAGCTAGGACTTAGTCAAACTTTTATGAAGCATTTACTATGTGCCAGTCACTGTGTTAACTGCAGGGGAGACTAAGAAAGGTCAAAGTCCCTGGGGATGACGACGTGAAAACAACTCTGTACAAGCAAGTTACATTCGGATAATTTGGTAACAACCAACAGAGGGAAGGCCCTGGAATGAAGGGGGACAGGGAAAGGCTTCCTAAAAGATGGGATTTTAGCTGGGACTTGGAGAAGCAGGGAAGCCATGAGTCAGGGATAAGGAGGGAGAGCAGTCCAGACATGGGGACAGCCAGAGGAAATGCCCAGAGCTGAGAGATGGAGGGTCTAGTGGGAGGGACAGCAAGGAAGCCAGGTCATTGGATCACAGAGCACATGGGTGGGGGAGGAGGGAGTCAGGGGTAAGGAGACTAAAAAGGCAGGAGGGCCCAATATGTGAAGGGCCTTGAAGGCCAAACCAGATTTTTGAATTTGATGCTGGAGGTGATAGGGGGCCATTGGGGTTTATTTCCTACATGAGTGTCATGGTCAGATGTGGGCTTCAGGAAGATCAATTTAAAAGCTGAATGAAGGATGGACTAGAGTGAGGGGAGACTGGAAGCAGGCAGACCCACAAGCAAGCTATTGAAGGAGTACAGGGGGAAGGTGCTGAGGGCCCTGGCAGGGTCAGAGCAGAAAATGGGGCATATTCAAGGTGCTACAAAGGTAAAATCACCACATTTTGGGAACAGATTCAATGAGTTATGAGAGTGAGGATAACACTGAGATTGTGGGCCTAGGTGACTGGGGGGATGGTGGTACCCCAATAGTCATAGGAAGAGAACCCATGTCTGTGGGAGAATGAGCACAGAGAAGGGCAGGCACAAGGAGGAACTGAGGGACTGTCATTAGATTTTGGCTCCAGTTGAGGTTTCATGTGGGGAAAAAGTGAAAAGAAGGTTAGAAAGGGAAAGGGAGCAGTGGTGGAGAAGGCCTTGATTTCTGGGCTAAAGAAGCTGTTTTATCCAAATGTCAATGGAGAATCAGGGGTGAGCTGGAGGCTTTGGAGAGGAGACTTTAAACTACAGAGAGCAGTTAGGAGGCCCCTGCAGATGCTGAAGTCTGACCCATCATGCCTGGCCTCTGGAGCTGGGCAGAGAGACATGTTGTAGACTGTCATCCTGATAGGAAGCACTGAGCTGAGTAAGGCAGTCACAGGTATGGGGATGGAATTAGGAGTTATCAGCATAGCCAGCTCAAGGTGTCAGGGAAGCAAAGAGGGGACAGAGGCTCCAGAGGAGTCCAAAACTCAAAAGGACAATGTCAGGAATTTGGTAGCATCAGGATCTAAAGGGGGGGAAATGTTAGAACACATTTTCTGACTTTTACATCCTACATTTACCAAGAGGATGGGCGGATGTCTAAGAAACCAGGAGGCTAAAGATGTCAGAGGTCCTTTCAAGAGATCCAGGTCTAGTCTGACTCACTTGAATTGGTGACCACATTGGTGTTATTCTGAGCCCCTGTATCTGAGCCAAGGTTTCTTCCTTCCCCTAATCCTTCATTCTTCTAAAGGAGCTTTACCTGTGGGTGATTCCCTCAACCAGTCTCCCCATCTGCACAGAATTTGCACCTTAGAAATTACGTGGGCCAACTCTCTCATTTTACATATGAGGAAAATGAGGCCCCAAATTAGTGACTTAGCCAAGGTGGCACAGTAGTAATTATCAGGGTAATGTAGGTAGCATGGGAAGCTTCTGTTTTTGTGTGGATGAGGATATTTAAGGATTAAAGGCTTTTAAGTTGGGTGGTCATGGTGTGACTGTAGAAACTGGGGCAGAGAGAAGAGACTGGAAAGGAAGAATCTGAAAATTTTTTTGACTTACCTGTGGGAAAAAAGAGAGAGAGCTGAGTCCCAGATTACATCAGGGTTTCTAGAGCTGGTGTCAGGCAGCATGGCTCATGCCATCAATAGAAATCAGGTCAGGAGGAAGATTTGATTTCAGGGAGGAGATGGTGACTTTTACATTCTCAGTTTAAGGTGCTTGGGAACATCCAGGTGGAGATGTTTGACAGGGAGATGGGAACATAGGAAGGGAGGTAGTAAGAAAGGGTGGACCAAGAGGAGGCTTAGGAGGCATCTGTAGAGAGGGAGAACTGAAGGGGTGGCTCGAAGAGATGTTTGAGAGAGAGAGTACTGGGAGAGGAGAATAGAGGGTGCTGACTTTGGTCATGAATTCGTTTAGTGATTGAGGAAAGGAGTCAGGTAATAAATGGAGAAGTAAGGAAAAAGTGAGCTTGGTGAGTTGTCACAGAAGCCGAGGGAGGTTACGCTCAACCATTATGCTTTTCCAACCAAAAATTGTGCTCTGGAGGAACTTTTGCTCTGGGGCCCTGCTCTCTTGAGTGATGACTAAACCCTACTGCTGCTGTTGTTCTGACATTTCAGTTGAGTTCTATTCTTCCTTCTTCTATTTGGGGATTTCTTGGTAAAGATACTGGAGTGATTTGCCATTTCTTTCTCCAGCTCATTTTACATTTGAGGAAACTGAAGCAAACAGTTAAGTGACTTGCCCAGGGTCACACAGCTAAGAAGTATCTGAGTTTGGATTTGAATCCAGGTCCTCTTGATTTCAAACCCTGTGCTTTATCCACCATACCACCAGCTGCTAAGAATACTGCCTACTATTTCTTTCTTCTTTTCCTCCTCCTCCTTCTTCTTCTTTGCTTTTTGGAAGGGGGAGGCAGGACAATTGGTGTTAAGTGACTTGCCCAAGGTCACATGGCTAGTAAGTGCTAAGTGTCTGTGGTCTGATTTGAACTCCAGTCCTCCTGACTCCAGGGGTGGTGGTCTATTCACTGCACCACCTAGCCACTCCAGTTGCCTACTATTTTATTTTATTTTATTTTTTTAATATTTGAAACATTTAATTTTAAGACCTCGAATTTCAGATCCATTCCCTTCCTCCCTTGTCATCCATTCCCTCTGGGAAGATAAGTAATTCAGTATGTGTTGTACATGTATAGCTATGCAAAATATTACCATAGTAGATATATTGGACAAGGCTGTTTATAATTCCCTCCCACTCATCCCACCCCCCACCTGGTCCATTCCCTACTTGATTCTGTCCCTCTTCTATAGTGGGTACTTCCAACCTCCCCTCCCCCCAAGAATGCCCTCCCATCCATCATCCCTCCTCTCATCCCCCTTCCCCCTATTCTGCTGCAGGTTGAGATATCCCATTTAGTATGTATGTCATTCTCTCCCTGAACAAAATTCAGTGAGAATGTGGTTTTGCCTTTTTGTCTTCCTATTCTCCCCCTCCCTTGTAACCACTTCCCCTTGCTTCTTCTACATGAGATAGTTTATCCTACCCTGTCTCTCCCCGTCTCCTCTTATCACTTTCCTCTCTCACCTCATAATTTCACCCCTTAGGTATCATCCCTTCCCAACAAATTCAACCTATGCCCTCTATCCATGTATAACTGTAAACATATATACACACATTCACATATGTATTCATGTGACCATATACCCTTCTTCCATTATTTTCATACTGAGAAAGGTATAATCAGTCACAGTTATTGTTTTTCCATATAGGAATGTAAATAGTTCAACTTTGATTAAGTTCCTTTTGATTTCTTTTCCCTGATTACCTTCTTAGGTATCTCTTGCTTCTTGTGTCTGGATGTCAAATTTTCTATTCAACTCTGGTTTTTTCCTCAAGAATGCTTGAAAGTCCTCTATTCCACTGAATGACCATATTTTCCCCTGAAACAAAATACTCAGTTTTGCTGGGTAGGTGACCCTTGGGTTCAGTCCCAGTTCTTTTGCCCTCTGGAATATCATATTCCATGCCCTTTGATCCCTCAGTGTAGAAGCTGCCAGGTCCTGGGCTATTCTGATTGTGTTTCCACAATATTGAAATTGTTTCTTCCTGGCTGCTTGTAGTATTTTCTCCTTGATCTGGGAATTCTCGACCCTGGCTATAATATTCATGGCCCTTCCTGCAGGGCTGCTGGGCTGTCCTCAGTGGGAGGTTAGCTTCTCTGTGTCATTCTTTGGGTACTGGGGCTCCAGAAGCTGTTCAGAGTTCCCTTTTACATAGTTTGGAGGTAATCTGAGGGGAGAGTGCCTTGGAGGTGCTGTTTCTACTCTGCCATCTTGGCTCCGCCCCCTCTGCCTACTATTTTAGAAAAGGTCCTATCAGGCTTCACTTCATTCCCTTCTCTGAAGCAGCTTCCTCCGCAACTCCCTTCCTAGCCTCTTCATAGAGACATACCTGCCCTTTCCTCACAGGTCTTCCCTCTCCCGGCCCCAAAGTAAAATCTGGATTCAAGAGCTGTGAGAAAACCTACTTTTCCATCCTTCCTAGATGAGCCCTGCCCACCTTCTCCCCCAAGGCCCCACTCCCTGCCTTCAGCCAAGTATTCCTCCATGGCCACCACGGCCCTCTATTCTTCCCCCCATTACAGTGCCTGCTCCTTTATTGTCTTTAGTTTTCTATTTGTGTTCCCAATACTTAGCACATGTTGGTGATTAGTAGATGTTTTTCTTTCATTCATTGGAGAGTAGTGTTATCAACCCAGATCACTGAATTTTAAGTGACAGAATTTTGGATACAGATGAATATTCAGATTTCTTTGTAAAAGGAATTCTAGAAATAAGCTATAATCTGGTCAAAGACAGTTCCATATGTTGAATACTTGTCTATATTTCAGTACTCATACTCAAATGGATCTACAACCTCATTGATTCAAAGTTCCTTCCCAGGTGCAGATCTCAATCCATCCATGCCTACCCATTCTATGTGATTCTTCACACTCTCCCATAAATTTCCATATGGGATTCACTGAATTTCCTAGCAGTCATCCTTATTACTCTCTCCTGACATTGAGAGGGTACCTGTGGATCCCCCTGCTTGTCATCTGTCATCCTTTTTTCTTGCCCTGTATGCAGCCCCTCTTGTCTTCCTATCATATATTTCCTTGATGATATCTTTGTCCCCTTTTACCTCTTTGGAATGTACATACAATTCAACATGCTTATATCCACTATATGCCTTGACAATGCCTTACATGTGATAGTCATGCTGAATTCTTCAGAGGCAGTTATAATCCACATCTTATTGCTATATCTCAATGCCAGGAGAATATTAGTATTATCAAAATAAGCTGTGTGTTTATATAAAACTTGGGGTCAGTAAAGGAGCTGTGAGATTTTCTAACTGCAATTCAAATCATTCTCTCCCTTCTGATTGACTTTCTGCCCAACTCATCCCCCATCTGTGAATCTATCCCACACAGACATACTGATGGACAAGCTGTATAGAATGTCCATCCAAGTGGATGCTGAAATCTGTGCAATAGATATTCTTCATCCACTTGGTCTTTCCAGTGTGAATGGATAGGCCAAACATCTTAGAGTGATTACAAGTTTCTTCCAGAAGTATCTCCAATGTTCCAGGTCTTCCTGCAGTCAGTACAATGTCATTCACAAGAAGAAATGTCTGGGGAACTTCATTGTCTAGAGAGAATTATACTTTGACCTGGATTCTGCATTAGCTCTCCTCCATTGCAGTGATTGCCAATATCTTTGACAAATATGCAGTTCAAGATTTTTGCTATCAAGAATCATGCAACCACATAGAACTAGTTATTTCTGGGAGAAAGAAGGATATATAGTTTACTGACATTTTTGGTTTGAATTATAAATTTCTTTCTTTTTTTTTCTTTTGCTTTGGAGGGGGAAGGCAGGGCAATTGTGGTTAAGTAACTTGCCCAAGGTCACATGGCCAGTAAGTGTTAAGAGTCTGAGGCTAGATTTGAACTCAAGTCCTCCTGACTCCAGGGCCAGTGCTCTATTCATTATGCTGCCTAGCTGCCCCTAAATTTCTTTCTTTAAAAAATATATTTTCAATCAGCAAAATTTTGACTTTTCTACCTCCCACACCTGTACTAGTAAACTGAGAGAACCACCCCCCCCCTTACAAACATGTATACTCAAGGACAACAAATTTTTGCATTAGCCAGTTTGAAAAAAATTAACCTCCCCCCACAGAGTCACTGCCATAACATCCCTTACATGTGGCAGGTGAAAGATGACATGACTGAGGAAACAAAGGCTGGAACTTCTGAACATACTGATTTATTAAGTATGTAAATTATTTATTAAGTAGTAAATGTGTGCCAAGTGCTAACAAACTGGGACCAGATCTCCTCAGTTTAGGGTGGGACCCCAAGTATGGTGGGAACCAGATTTTTATATATTAAAAACAATGAATGAAATGAAGCCAGTGAATTAACAGGAAACAAAACAACATTAGGTAATTGAATTCTAACTGGAGGAGGGATTAGGGACTTTCCAAGCTGGAAGGGGGAGAGCAAACAGGTGCAATTCCCTAAAATCAGAAAAAGTGGTGTCCCCTGCCCCCCAAGGGTCTGGGAGCAGTGAGAGGAACATGGAAAGAATGACCAGCTGACTAGCTTGGGGCCTGTTTTCAGAGAAGATTTATGGGCTGCTTGGGATGCATGATTGTGACATAACTGCCTCAGGCTCTCAATCTGCTCCTGTTTCTGCTCAGCACAAGCTCGGGCCTTAGTTCACCATCTCTGAGCAGCAGGGAGAGCTGGTCCAGCTTCCCAACTAGGCAGCCCTGGGTTCTAACAATGGAAAAAGGTTTTCTCCCAATTCCCACAAGTGAATACAATCTTCTGACAAGACAGAGATTGTACTCTGCCCATAATGGGATAGAAAGGGACCTGAGCCAGCTCCAGAACCAAGTCATGAGATGGAGTCAGTGCTTCACTCAATTCCCATAAGTGAGCACTTGCTGCACTAATCTCAGTTTCCTCCTACATACAGCCCTTTCTGCTCAGACCCTCATCACCTGTCACCCAGACTAATATGATGATGGCCTCCTAGTCACTGTCCCTGCCCCAAGTCTCTGTCCCCTGCAGACCATCAGTCACAAACCTAAAAATGGGTTTTCCTTAAGAGCAAATCTGACTAAATCAGTCCTCTCCTCAACAGACAGCAGTGGCTCCCTATTGCTTCTGTGATCAGTTATGATTTCCTGTTTATTCCTTAACAATCTGGCTAGAACTCTGTCCTGTATAACAATCCTCCTTTGCCCTGTACTCTGTAATCTGCCCAAAGTGGCCTTTTCCTCACAGACTGCACCTTCTCCTACCTCTGGGCCTTTGCCCAGGCCATCCGCCATTCCTGGAATCCACTCCCTCTTTCCCTCTGCCTCATAGATCCTCTCTTCCTTTAAAGCCCAGCTGAAGCACCAGTTTTGAGGGGAAGCCTTTCCTGATCCCCCAAATGCCAGGGTCTTCCCTCCCTCCCTCTCTTCTACTCTTTGGGTTACATACTGTCTGTACTTTTATGGACACTTGTCTCTCCCATTTGAATGTAAAGCTGGGCATGGTTCCTTTCTTTGTATGTGTATTCCCAGCCCCTAACAGCGTGCCTGGTACACAGCAAGCACTTAATAAATGCTTATTGATTGACTGACTCTCTGGGGAAGTACAGCAGTGCACAGAGAAGGAAAGACTTCAGTATAAAGAAAGCAAGGAATGCAGAGTTGGGGGTGGGGCAGAGGGCAGGCCAGGCAGGGAGGCCATTCACCTGTGTGGAGGTGGGAGATGAAATGCTGAGTCTGGGGAGCAGCAAGTAGGCCAGTTTGAGCGAATTGTGTGTGAGAGGGAACAATAGGAGATGCTGGGAAGGTTAGGCTGGAGTCAGACTGGGGAGGGTCCTACCTGCCAAGGTTGGGGTTTTTAAATTTCTCCAAGGGTCCCTAGGGAGCCCCTGCAGGTTCTTGAGGAGGTGAGTTCAGTGGCCAGACTTACACTTGCTATAACTTATTTTGTCACTAGCGGGGTAGACAGATAAATGGCATCAGTCAGTAAGTCAGCGTGTTAAGGGCTTCCCAGGTGCCTGGCCCTGTGCTGAGTGCTCCTGCCCTGAGGAGCTCCAGTCCCAGGAGGGGAGCCTGAGGCAGGGAGCCTGGTCCCCCAGTCCCAGCAGCTGTGACAGAGCCTGCAGGGCCCGGGCAGACCTCAGAGCCCTCTTCAGCAGGGAGGGGAGTATGGATGGTCATTGACCCCGGATGCAAGGGCAGAGGGATGTGACCTGCAGGGCATGGAAGGGCGGGAGGGTCTGGCACCTGCCCGGGCCTGTGCAGGGGGGCTGGGGGGAGGGGGCTACTTTTACAAAGGACCAGGGAGGGGCTAAACTGGGGCGAGGAGGCCTCGGGGCGGTGCCGGGTAAACTTCTGGGCGGGTTTGCCCCGGGCTGGGCGTGGTGCAGAGGCAACTATAAGGCAGCAGAGAGACAGGAGCGGTCCGGGAACCCGAGGGTCTGGGTTCTAGTCCTGCTCCACTCCAGATTTGCGGTGTGACCTCGGAAAAGTTCCTTGCCCTCTCTGTGCCTCAGAGGGGGTGGGGCTGAGCATGCGCAGGAAGGGTAGCGGGATGTGGGCCTTGTTCTCCTTGGTCAGGCCCAGGTTGTGGTCAGTGATTCGAGGACTGAGTGACCGCAGCGCTGACCCTCCCCCGGTGTCCCCCCCGCCCCCCAGAGCACTTCATGGAGCAGGTGAGGTCCGAGTGTCACCATGAGAACGGGACGCAGCACGTGCGGTATGTGCAGAGATACATCTACCACCGGGAGGAGTACGTGCGCTTCGACAGCGACGTTGGGGTGTTTGAGGCGGTGACAGAACTGGGGCGGCGCAGTGCTGAGTACTGGAACAGCCAGAAGGAGATCCTGGAGCAGAAACGGGCCGCGGTGGACACTTTCTGCAGGCACAACTACCAGGGGTCTGAGCCCTTCTTAGTGCGCAGGCGCGGTGAGTGCTCGCCCCAGGAGGGGAGGCGGGGCCAGGGGAGCCCAAGCGTCTGTTATTGGTCCGTTATGTCTGTGGTGAGAGAGCTCTGAGAGCCGATGTCTAGAGCTCGGGCTCCGGAGTCATCCGATCCCTGCGGGAATCAATACAGGGTCCCTCTGTGGATACAGGAGAGCCCTGTTTTACAGGGAATTCCTCCAGAAGTCAGCTCGTCTTGTGATGGGGAAGCGCAGCCTTCCTGGGGCCCAGTCACGAGTTACTGCCAGGCACAGTGTCTTTGTGCCGGGGAGAAAACTGTCAGGGAGAGTGTGGAAGCCCGGGAGAAGTGTGGTCTGGAGGTTAGGGTCCAAGCCCGAGGTCCCAAGCACGCATCAAGAGCCGCGTGGAGTCCGGCCCCTTGAGTCCTCTTTCTCAGTCAAATTCAGGTGTTTTTACCGCAAGTTCTAATGGGGATAAAGGGCATTGGTAACACGCTGAAAGCCATCCACCATAAATAATTCACAGGCATACAGTGCTAAAATGGTTAACAGTCAGCCAGGGAGCATTGTGGAAAGAGTGCCAGGCCTGGAGTCAGGAAGCCTCATCCCCGAGTTCAGATGTGACCTCAGAAACTTCCTAGCTGTGTGTCCCTGGGCAAGTCACTTAACCCTGATTGCTTAAATTCTTCATCTGTAAAATGAGCTGGAGAAGGAAATGGCAAACGAATACAATTTCTTTGCCACACGGATTAACAAAGAGTTGGAGTCTGAAAAACGACTGAACAACAACAAAACGGTTAATATAAAACTAAATCCCCCAATCCTGAGGGCCCGGGTGTTATGAACCTTTTAAAATCTTAAATAAACCTCTTCCTTTTTTATTCCTGAAACCACACTCAGCAGAGGCTTCCCATGCTCTGCTCTCTTCTGACTCAACCACGTTCTATCCCTCCCTTCCCCTCCCAGCCTTCTCTGATAACACAGACTCTTAGGACTGAGGCCTCATCACTAAAACTGCCTTTCTCCAGGGCCCCAGACATATTTCTGCTTCTCCCAGGGGCCCTGGACAGGAGGCTCAGGTTTCTACTGGGCCTCACCTTTGACTGAGTGCAAGTTTTACAAAACAAATCCTTTTATTAAGGGGATTTGTTCTGTGAAGTTTGGATTCAGTCACTGGGCCACCCTTGAGAATCTAGAGGGACACATATGGCCTGGAGGCCTCCATTTCCCTGCCCTTAGCTGAGATGTTTGCTCCTGATTCAAAATTTCTTCAGTGGATTGATAGCATCTCTTAATATTTCATCTGGAAATCTTTCTTTTTTTTATTTTTGAACTGCAATTGGGGTTAAGTGACTTTCCCAAAGTCACATGGCTAGTAAGTGTGTCAAGTGTCTGAGGCCAAATTTGAACCCAGGTCCTCCTGACTCCAGGGCTGGTGTTCTATTCAGCCACCTACTTGCCCCAGGAAATCTTTCTTAATAATCCACTGCAAAGTATCCATTTACAATGAGAAAACTTGCTTGCTCATTTTTCCCCTTATCTCTGAATCCTGCTGAGCTGGGGCTGTGATAATTCAGCACCATGGACTCCTGGGGCTGCTTCCTGCTAGTTCAGCTTTCTAGTCTTAGGAGGAACTTAAATGTCACCAAGATGCCCATTTCTGGCCCTGGGGAGGAGAGGAGATCTGAGTTTGGTTATGGATCTGGTGACAGAGGTGGGGGCTGGACTACGAAGACCTGCTCTGGCCCCCTCCCTCAAAATCTTTCTTCTTCTTTCCAGTTGAGCCTGAGGTGATTGTGTATCCATCAAAGATGGCCCCCCTGGGACACCACAACCTGCTTGTCTGCTCTGTCACTGGTTTCTATCCTGGGGACATTGAGGTCAAGTGGTTCCTGAATGGGCAGGAGGAGACAGCTGGGGTTGTGTCCACAGGCCTGATCAGCAATGGAGACTGGACCTACCAGATCCTGGTGATGTTGGAAATGACCCCCAAGCATGGAGATGTCTATACCTGCCAAGTGGAGCACTCCAGCCTTCAGAAACCTGTCATCTTGGACTGGAGTGAGATAGAGCTCCCTCACCCTCCAGTTCTGACACTGCCCAGGACATGGAGCTAACTGTGAAATCCCCTCAGAGTGTGACCTGTGCCCTCTTTTGTTTTGCACTGGGATAATACAAACCCCATGTGGTGCTACCCACCCTCCCACCTTTCCCCAGCCCAGCCCCCTCATGGCAGTGCTGACCTAAGAGATGGAGACCTAGAATCTTGTCAGCCTCCTCACTGGCTGCAGCCCTGGGAGCTGGTCTCCCTCTGGGACTCTGTGATCAGCCTATAGACCCCTTCCCCTGGCGTAGGGGAGCCAGGCTCTGAGATGGATTGATGTCAGTGTCCCCTGGTGACCTTCCACTTCCTGAGTCCTGTCCCTTCTTTTCTCCCCCCCACCTTTTTTTATTTGGAGGGCAATTGGGGTTAAGTGACTTGCCCAAAGTCACAGGGCTAGTAAGCATGTCAAGTTTCTGAGGCCGAATTTGAAATCAGGTCCTCCTGACTCCAGGGCCTGTGCTCTATTCACTGCAGCATCTAGTCGCCCCAATTCCTTCCTTTCTTAGACAGGATTTAGCCACCTTCTCCTGCTCCACTCATACCTGTCTGTTCCCCACATGGGACTGCTCTTGGAGGGAAAGTTTTGATCCTTTGTGTCTCTTCTCCCCAGAAGCACAGTCTGAATCTGCCCAGAGTAAGATGCTGAGTGGAGTCGGGGGCCTGGTGCTGGGGCTGATCTTCTTTGGGGTTGGCCTCATTGTCCACAAGAGGAGTCAGAAAGGTGAGATAATCTGGGGAAAGCCCTGAGCCCCCTCCCCTCTGTTATCTCCTCCAGGGGAGAGAGGATATTTAAATGTGCCAGAAATCTGGTCCCAGGTCAGGGATGAGGGGGTGGTCTGGCTCTGGCTTCAGCTCTTCCTCCCCAAAACCTTGCAAAAGGTGGTGAAAGGGCCAGATCCCAAGGCTTTAAGAGTCTCAGGGAATCCCATATTCACCATAGAGAAAGCCTTGACATGGGTCTCAGGTTCCAGCTTTTAGCCCCTCCTCCTTTCTACTTCCCCCTCCTCTCATCCACTCCCACAGCTGTAGATGGATGGATGAAGCATCAATTAAGCGCTTCCTTTGTGGTGTCAGGTATTGGGCTATGCAGTGGTCGGAGCCCCCTGTCCCACAGAGCTACTGGCTTCTGTTGCTCTAGAATTTATAAAGATTAGTGTGTCTGTCTCTCTTCCTTTCGTAGGAAATCGTGGTTCACAACCAACAGGTAAGATCCTTCTACCCAGGTGGGATCAGGGATCTCTTAGCTACAGACTCTGCCCAGTGGGGCCTGAAGCTAAGAAAAGATGGGGGCCCTTAGTGGGAAGAAGTGGTTCTAGCAGTGGCTTCAGACCCCCATGTAGACTCTTATGTGACTGTTGTCTGTCCTCTGCAGGGCTCCTGAGTTGATCCTGAGGCTGTGTCCCCCAGAACTTTTGTGTCCTCTCAGCCTCCATGCCATGTTTGGAGGCCCCTGCTTGTGCACAGATCTCCAGGATATTAACTATACTGACCCCTTCCCTGGCATAGCTCCTTCCATATACCTTCATCTCTGCTTGGACTCTGGCTTTTCCCCAACAGAGCCTCAGTGAACTCCTCCATGCTCCTTTGTTTCTATACATTGTTTTTTTAAATCCATTTTTGTCTCTTGAACCTTCACCTCAAGAATTAGAAGACTGAGAATCAACTGGTGCTTGGTGACATGGAGACAAATTGAGGGGAGCAGAAGGAGGAAACTTCACTTGGGATTTGTAGAATCTCTCAACGTGTGAAATGTCTCCAGAGGTGCAGATTGCCATCCATCCAAACCATTAATCCTGGGTGCCTCTTGTCCATTTCCTCCATAATTCCTACAGAAGTTGATTAACCAGCCTGCTGGTGGCCTTCCTCTCCATTTCCTGATATTACATAGATACCAGTGGCCCTCACTGGCTGTCTGCCCACAAATCTTAGCTTTCCCATGTGATGGGCCCCCCTCATTCTGCTGATACATCTCTCTGATGATTTTCCTTTTGTCACTTCGGCTCAGTTCTTCTCTGATGATGTGCTGAAACCAGTGCTTGCCTATCATTGTGCTTTTAAAAAATTAAAGTTTTAGTAATACCTTTTGCATTTTTGTTATATTCATTACTTAATATATACCGTACCCCACTGCTTTTCCTCATAACACAATTTGTACACAAATGTTCCATAATAACCATCGCATAGATCACATATATCCAACAGTATATGCAATAATACATACCCATAATCTCCCCATTTCTTCCATGTAATGTTTATTTTCTCTTCTCTGTGGTCACTTGGTAACTCTAGTTACATAATATTCAGCATAATTTTTTCCCACATTTTGTCGTCTTGGGCATGTTTCTTTCCTGGTTCTGCTCACACTGTTCTGTATCAGTTCATTTAAGTCTTCCCATGTTTACCTGAATTTTTCATTTTTGTTTCTTCTGTTGCAACACAATTCCATTAGCTTCATGTGTTACAATTTGCTTAACCCTTTCTCAGCTGATGGGCACCCACTTTATTTCTGTTTCTTTGGTACCAAAAAGTGTTGCAATGACTATTTGGATATATATGCACATCTGAGATTTTTTCCCATCTTCGACACCATTGGCATATATATGTTTAGCAGGATCAAAGAGTATGGGGATGTTGACACCTTTGCACATGATTCCAAAATTGTTTTTCACAATTGTTGTACCAGTTCACAACTCTACAAATAGGGCATCAGTTTAGCTGTCTTTGTGTAGTCCTTCCCTCATTGACCATGTTCATGTAGAAGATTTACTGGGGAAGAGATAAAACCTCAGGGTTTTTTAAACTTCCATTTCTTTCATTGTTAGTGATTTGGAGCAAAGTTGAGAACTATTCATTTTCTTTGACCACTTATCTACTGGCAAAAGGTCTTGGCCTTATAGCTTGGTGGCCATTGCCTGTATGTCTTGGATAATAGACCTTTATCAGAGACATTTGATGCAAAGACATTTTCCCCATCAAAAATTCTTTTAGCTGTTTTCTTTTTTTACTTTTCTTAAATTTTTTTAGTTTTCAACATTCATTTCCACAATATTTTGAGTTATAGATTTTCTTCCTCCTTCCCCCACTCCAAGCTAGCCAGCCTACTGAATACCCCTTCCCCCAATCTGTTCTCTCTTATATCCTCCCAAACAGGCCCCCTAAGGGCAAGATGGATTTCTATACCCCAGTGCCTGTATATCTTATTTTCCAGTTGCATATAAAAAACAATTTTATAAACATTTATTTTTAAAACCTTGATTTCCAGATTCTTTCCCCTCTTCCCTCCTCACCTACCCCCACTGGGAAGACAAGCAGTTCAATATAGGTTGTACATGGGTAGTTATGCAAAACATTACCATAGTAGTTATATTGTGAAAGACTAACTATGTTTCCCTACATCCTATTCTGCCCCCCACATATTCTATTTTCTCCTTTGACCCTGTCCCTTTTCAAAAGTGTTTACTTCTATATTCTCCCCCAGTCTGTCCTTCCTTATATCATTCCCCCTCTTATTGCCTTTCCCCCACTTTCCTGTAAGGCAAGATACTCAATTGAGTATATATGTTATTCCCTCCTTAAGCCAAACATAATGAGGGTAAGGTTGATCCCTTCCCTTTTGCCTTCCTGCTCTTCACTTCCATTTTATCAGTTTTCTCTTGCCTCTTTTATATGAGAGAATTTATTCTATTCTATCTCTCCCTTTCTCCCCCCATTATATTCCTCTCTCACCTCTTAATTTGATTTTTTAGATATCATCCCTTCATATTCAACTGATCCTTTGCCCTGTGTCTATGCATACATGTACACACCTATATACACAATCACATATATATATATTTATATATAATATGCCCTCCTATACATACACATATAAGTATGTATACACACACAAACACACACACATATATGTTTATATATATTGCCTTCAACTATCATCATACTGAGAAAAGACTCATGAATTACAATTATTGTTTTTCCAGGTAGGAAAGTAAGTAGTTCAACTTTAATTAAAGTTCATTTTTCCTGCTTACCTTCTCATGCTTTTCTTGCATCTTGTATTTGAAAGTCAAATTTTCTGTTCAACTCTGTTTTTTTTTTCATCAATAATGCTTGAAAGTCCTCTGTTTCATTGCATAACCATATTATCCCCTGAAGCATTATACTCAGTTTTGCTGGGTAGGTGATTCTTGGTTTTAATCCTAGCTCCTTTGACCTCCAGGATATCATATTCCAAGCCCTGTGATCCCTTTGTGTAGAACCTGCTAAATCTTGTGTTATCCTGATTGTGTTTCCACAGTACTCAAAATGTTTTTTTCTGCGGCTAGGTGGCGCAGTGAATAGAGCGCCGGCCCTGGAATCAGAAGGACCTGAGTTTGGAGCTGGCCTCCGACACTTAATCCGCACAAACAAAAACCTAGCCGTGTAACCTTGGGCAAGTTACTTAACCCCAATTGCCCTAAAGGGGCGGCTAGGTGGCGCAGTGAGTAAGAGTGCCGGCCTCGGAGTTTGGATGACCCGAGATCAGATTCGGCCTCAGAAAATGAGCACCCACGCATAAATCAAATGACTAGCCGTGTAACCTTGAGCAAGTTACTTAACCCCAATTGCTTTAAAAAAAAAAAATGTTTTTTTCTGACTGCTTGTAATATTTTCTTCTTGACCTGGGACCTCTGGAATTTGGCTATAATATTCCTAGGAGTTTTCTTTTTGGAATCTTTTTCATGAGGTGATTGGTGAATTCTTTCAATTTCTATTTTGCCCTCTGGTTTGAGAATATCTGGGAAATTTTCCTTGAGAATTTCTTGAAAGATGATTTCTAGGCTCTATTTTAAATCACTTCTTACAGGCACTCCAATAATTTTTAAAAGTATCTCCCCTGGATCTGTTTTCCAGGTCAGTGGTTTTCCCAATGAGATATTTCACATTACCTTATATTTTTTCATTTATTTGGCTCTGTTTTATAGTGTCTTGATTTCTCACAATGTCATTAGCTTCCATTTGCTCCAATCTAATTTTGAAGGAATTATTCTCTTCAGTGAGTTTCTGAAATTCCTTTTCCATCTGGCCACTTTGGCTTTTTAAGACATTCTTCTCCTCATTGGCTTTTTGGGCCTCTTTTGCCATTTGAGTTAGTATATTTTGAGGTGTTATTTTATTCATTCAGGCTCTTGACCTGCTTTTCATGATTTTCTTGCATCATTCTCATTTCTCTTCCCAAATTTTCCTCTACTTCTCTTACTTGATTTTCAGAATCCTTCTTGCCCTGCTCCATGGTTTGTAACCAGCTTGTTTTTTTATTGGAAGCTTTTGATGTAGGAGTTTTGACTTTGTTGTCTTCTGGTTCCATGTTTTGATACTTTTTGTCCCCAAAAAAGGATTCTATGGTCTGAGTGCACTTCCTCTATTTGCTCATCTTGCCAGCCAATTACTTTCCTTTAGAACTCTTTCCATGGTAGAACTCTGCTTCCAGAGTGGAGAGAGCTATGTCCCAAATTGCTGGGGTGTTTGCAAATGTTGTCAGATATATGCAGAGAGTGCCCTCTCTACAGCCACCCCAAGCTCTGGCACACTGGCCTTCCTATCCCAGGACCACCACTTAAGAGTGTAACCCACATCCCAGCAGGTTAAACCAAGAGCGATCACCCCCTGAATGGTCGCTTGCCCCCCTACAATCTGCAGGCCAGGAGCTCTGGAGGCAGCCACACAGCTGCAGCCACTGTGCCTCTGCCACTTCTGCCACCCTGGAGGCAGAGGCCTGTCTGAGGGTCTCTTGCCCTGGATCAACAGGATTCCCCACTGACCTTTTCCTTTCTTTTTGGTGTTTATGAGTTGAGAAATCTGTAAACCACCACAGCTGCTGGTGATTCACTCTCCTGAAGTCTGCTCCTCTTGGTCTGTGCTGCCGATGGGGGCCTCCCCAGGTCTGCACCAGCATGGCTGATGTGAGACTGTGATTGGTTCCCAGCTGGGTGTGATAAACCCTTCCTATTGGCCTGCCAGGATGCCTTCAGTGGGAGATTTGTTTCTCTGTGATTTGTGGGCTCTGAAACTCTAAAATTTTTTTAGAGACATATTTTACAGGTATTGGAGGTGGTTGGTGCAGGAGCTCAGACAATTTCCTGCTTTTACTCTGCCATCTTGGCTCCACTCCCCCCACCCCCCACCCCCTTAGCTGTTGATCTTGTCATGCAAAGTCTTCTCAGATTCAGCTAGTCAAAATTGTTTTCTCCTCTGGGTTTCCTCAAACTCTTATTTAAGTGAACAATTCTCCCCTTAGCCACAGTTGTGAAATCTACTTCCAGAATTTCCTGCACCTTTGGTAGAGTTTGTTAGCTTTTTATTAGTAACAATAGTGGAGTCTCAGCTAAGATTCCCCATATTGCTGCTTGGGGTAAGTAGAAGGAAATTTAATTGTTAAAAATCACCATACCATTTGTCCATAAAATTTAGCAGAAAATCCTTCTAAGTGAGTGGATTTTATGGTCAGTTGATTTCCATGCAAAGGCTACCCAGAACTTACCTTTACTCACTAAAGTTTATGGGAAGCTGTTCTTGACCAGCAGCAAAAGAGTCAGGATGGGTGGAAATGAGGTTCCTGGGCCTCCTGCTCTGAGTCCAAGTTGGGCTCTTCTCACTCTTTGGAGAATGCAAAAGCCTGTTGGTGACAGAGCAGTAAATGGGAGCTGGGGTGATCTGATCTGGGGAGAGTGGCAGCTCCCTAAAGGACTGGGATGCGGGGTTGAGATACCCAAGATTGCCCAGCTACTTTCCTTTTTGTACAGAAGCAATGTCATTTCTGAGCAATATTTCAGTTTTCAGGTTCCCATAGATTCTACTCCACTGGAATCTTCATTTTTTTCTTTCCACTAAAGAACATTCAGAAGAATTCAGACATTTGTTCCTAACATCTGGGCTGCCAGACCCCTTTATTTTTGCTGATATGAACCTTATGTTTGAAATCATCAATTTTTGAAACAAAGATCTCTGGAATTTAGGGATATAAAGTGAGGAAGGAGCTCATTGGGAAGCAAGGAACTAAAAGATTATTAAAAGCATGTGAATCCCAAGGAAATTCTCTTTAGTCTCTAAGTAACCTTCCATCTCCAAGGGAATTTCCCTTCTGGCATAATCTTTGATGAGAATATAATAGACCCTGGGTTCAAGGACTTCTTTGTTTCCTTTGCTACATTTTCTAGCAATCAATGCCCTTTGATTTACAGACCACAGATAGCAGGAAGAGACAGCCATGTTCATCTGGTCTAAATCTTTAATTTTTTAGATGAAGAAGGTGAAGCTCTGGAAGATGAGTCAATCAAATGAGTAAGCATTAATGAAGAGCCTTCTGTGTGTCAGGGACTGAGCTAAGTGCTGGGGACAAGAAGAAAGGCTGAAAATGGTCCTTGCTTTGAAGAAACGTGCAGTGTAAAAGTCAAAGAGGATTTTGTTTTTGTTGCTGTAGGTAGCAGAGGGCCACTGGACTTGACTGAATAGGAGAATAAGAAAGTCATACCTGCACTTTTATTTTTTAAAATGGTATTTATTTTATTCAGATTACATGTAAAGACAACTTTCAACATTGATTTTTTATAAGATTTTGAGTTACAATTTTTTTTCCTCCTCTTCCTCCTTCCCAAGACAACAAGCAATGTGATATAGGTCATACAAGACATTTCCACTTTGGTCATATTTCAAAGGGAGAAGCACAGCAAAAGGAAAAAAAAACATGAAAGGAGCAAAGAAAGTAAAAATAGCATGACCTGATCTGCATTAAGCCTCCATCATCTCTTTCTCCGGGTGTGCATAGCATTTCCATCATGAGTCTTTTGGAAATACCTGCCCTTTAGAAAGAGCAATTTGACATCTGAGGAGAGAATGGCCCAGAGCGGAGAGAGACTTTGAGGCTGGGAGACCCCTCAGCAGGCTAATGCAGGAGTTCTGGCCTAAGGTAATGAGAGCTTGGGCCAGGCTGATTGCAGGAGAGAGGAGAGAGGAGGGTGTATAGAAAGGTAGAAAGAACAGGAGTTGACAACTGATTAGATATGGGAAATGAGAGTGTAGAGTCAACAGGGACAAGGATGTGAATCTGAGTGACTGATAGAGTGGTGGTGCCTTCCACAGCCACAGGGGAGTGAGGATGATGATGGAGTGGGGGCAAAAGTAAGAAGTTCAGTTTTTGACATGTTGACTGTAAGATATCTAGAGTACCTCCATTTTAGGAGTATCCAATAGGCAGTTAGAGATGAGAGAATGGAGGTCAGGAAAGAAGTTAGTGTTGGACAAGTAGATATGAAAGTCATCTGTGTAGAGATGATGGTTTAATCTGTTGGAGTTCATGAGATCGCCAAGCTCAATAATATAGAGGAAAGAGAAGAGGACCAAGGACAGAGCCCAAGGTCACACAGGGAGTAAAGGTCAGAGGCTAAATTTGAACTAATGTTCTCTGATTCCAGAGTCAGGGATCTTTCCAGTGTAATGCTGCCTCATACTGGATAGCACAATGCCCAAAACAGTTGGGAAAGAAAGGACCCTGGCTTTATTTTGATATTTATTGGGGAAATATCCTGTGTTACTCCTTTGCAAGTAATGCTAGCTTTCCGTTTTAGATATACACTTTTATAGAGTTCACAACAACAAAAATATCATATGTACATATAAACCAAAATATTTGTGGTGGCACTTTTTGTGGCACCAAAAAAGTAGAAACAAAGGGAGTGTTTATTGATTCCTTAATGGCAAACCAAGACTTGTTACATAAATTTAATGAAACAGAAGAATTTGGAGAAGACATGGAAGACATTAACTATTATAAAATGAAATACAAACCAGGAAACATATCCAGTAATTACAGCAATATATATGGAAGGAATAAATCACTAAAACTGACTGCCGTACATTGATGACCAAACTTGGGGCTTTAAAAGAGGTGAGGAAATGGATATCCCTCCACTGCAGAAGCAGAAGATTATGGGTGTGAAACGATACAAATACCATCAGACACCATTGCTGTATTGACTGCTTTGGGGGAAGTTTTTTCTCTTTTCAATAATTGTTTCAAAGGTTAGGGGAGGGGAGGCATGTATTTGGGTATAAACATCATGTAAAAAGAAAAGGTCAATATGTTGGGGTTTTTTCCCAAAGGAAAGGAAATGGAGCATTTGCAGATAGAAAATCTTTAAAAATCAACACATACTTGTATGTTTTGAAAAGGGAGGTAACAGGCAGCACTGGAGCTCACTGAGTATATGTGGGGGTCACACCTACACCTTCAGAAAATGGTCTCAGCCAATCTGTGAGGGATGGATTGGTGTGGGGAGACAGTTTGGGAGCTGTGAGGTGACAGAGGCCTGAATTCGAAGGGGACACATACAAGAGATGTTACATAGACTCACACACATACACATAAACGCACACAGACACAACCCACCCCAAACTTGTATGTACCTGGATATGTAGGGAGAGATGACACTGAAGTCTCAGACATGAATAACAAGTCTGGAAAACACTGAATGATAAAACTAGGAGACCAGTAAAAACATTAGAGGATACCAGAGTAGTCCCAGGGGGTATAAATAAAAGCCTCTCCTGTAGTAGAGAAAATGGGGAATAGAGAAGAGTAAACAATTGTGACAGATGCCCTGGAGAGACATTTAGCATCACCTAGTAGGTCTTCAAGGAAGAAGAAGAATCAGGCGACACCAGGATTTCCACTGGAGAGGCTGAGTGAATGGAAGTGGCTTTGGCCCAGAAGACAGTGAAATCACAATTATGTTGCCTCATAAAAAAAATTAAGAGCACACTGTGAACCAGGCACTCTGCTAAGCTGGGGGAATATAAAGAAAGGCAACCCCCCCTCCCAAAACAAAACACCCCCCACCAAAACAGTCGCTGCTCTTGAGCTCAGGGTGTAAGGTAGGAGACAACATGCAAACAGCTCAGTTCAAACAAGAGCTTTAGAGGAAATACTGAAGACAACTTCAGCAGCAGGTACTAAGGTGAAGGAGGACTTTGAAGGGCTCCTTGCAGAAGGTAGGTCTTTAACTAAGACTTGAAGGAAGTTAGGGAACAAGGAGAAGAATGTGCTCCAGGCATGGGGGACGGCCTGTGGAAATGCCAAGAGTCCGGAGATGGAGTGTCATGGATCAAAGAGGACATGAAGGCATAAGGAGACTGGATGGGTAGGGAGAAGCCAGTTGATGAAGGGCCTCAAAAGCCAAACAAAGGATTTTATATTTGGTCCTAAAAGGCAACAGGAAGCTATTGGGGTTGACTGAATAGAGGGGTGACCTAAGCTTGCTTTAGGAAGATCAGTTTGGTAGCTGAGTAAAGGATGGGGAGAGATGAGACAGGGAGAACAGCCAGCAAGGAAGAGGTTTGGGGAGAAATACATAAGCCCATTAGTTTGAAGTGGTGAGAAATCCTGCTATTGGTAGTCTGTAGGCAATGGGTTCTTAACCTCTTGTGTCCAGGACCCCTTTGGCAACCCGCTGAAGCCTATGAGCCCCATTAACCAATGAAATGTCTCCTCTTTGGGCTTGAGTAGGGGCTTACTGTTGTTGAAACCTACCACAACACAGAAATTGCAGAGGTTAGAAACGCAGGTCATCTTATGCTCAAGCACAGATTTAGGATTTAAAAAAAGAGACCTGAACAAAGATTGGAGTTTCTGATGAGTCTTTATAGAGAAAATTATGTCAGAAAGACAAAGAAGTAAATTCTTTTACATGTTGCAATCATTATTTTAGGCTCTAAAGTTCCTTTTTAAAAGACTAATTCATAATCCTGTGATTCCCTCAATGCTTTAAAAGTTGAGCAAACTTATTCAAACAGGAACATAATCTCATAACATCCCCAAGGAAATGTATCTGGTTAAACAGACAAGAGATAAACTAAGTCAGGTTTAAACAGAGATTAAACACTGGGTTTGCAAAATCCTACACTTATAAAACCTATAATGCTTCATGTTTAAGAAGTCAAAGTAGGCTAAATGAGAAGAAAGGATGTGTGTATCACTAAGACTCAGGGTTTGAGAAATTCTCTCATAGATAAAATCTGTTTTGGGGGAGGTTGAATTCCATTCTTCCTCTCACTTGGTTTCTTATCTTGGGAATGTGAAAAGTAGTCCCTTGATTCTATCATTCCATGATTCAGGGAGTGGCCTGTTGTTTTGTTGTTGTTGTCAGTCTTTTTTCTTTTTTTTAGGCAATCAGAGTTAAGGGACTTGCCCAGGGCCACACAGCCAGTAAGTGTCAAGTGTCTGAGGTCAGATTTGAACTCAGGTTGTCCTGACTCCAGTGTGGGTATTTGTATCAGCAATGCAGTTTTCACAATGCCTACGGTAACTATAAATATGCTGATGTGATTATTAATCACAAAATACACCGGGCTCCTCTACATGGGGTGTAAAGTTAGAACATTTAATCAAAAACCAGAAAACTGAGCCAGTCAAGGCCATCACAGTAGTTATGAAGTTGGCATATGTAGTGAATGTAGTGAACACCCACATTCTCAAGCCTTTAAAACAGAACAGGCTACCTCAGGCAAAGGTCCTCTTCTCCCCACTCCCGGCAACTGCCCAGCAGCTCAGGCCCCCCAGCAGTTCTCGTCCCTGGCAGTCCTCAGCAGGGGTCCTTAGCAGAAATTATGGCTGGCTCAAAAACAGGAATTCGTGCCTCCACTGCTGCTGTTGCTGCTGCTGCTACCAGGTTTTCAGTGACAGCACTAACTCCATCTCAGCTTCCACTTCCTCTTGCCCCACCCCTCCTGCTATGTCAGCAAATTCAAGGAGCATGGAAGATCTTTAAATCCCATAACCATAACAGTATTCTATCTACATTTTAAAAAAACCAGGTGAGGTTAACATGGAATAGATTTCAGGGTCAGTCATGTGTCCAGGAGAAATGGCTTAATAAAATATAATAATAATAAAAAAGATAATGACTTGTTCCCATCAGTGCTTGCTTTGTTTTCATCACAGTTGGTCTGCAATACCCTGTCCCTTAGAAAGAATCTAAGGTCAGTATCCATTTCTGGTTTTTGCTCATTGTGTTTGCCTAATTCCTGGCTTTTACAGGTGAGCTCTCCTGCTCCAGTCTAGGATGCACCCAGTTTCTTTGGGATCCTAAGCTGCTCTAGGGCCATACTCCAGGAATCTGCCCCCTTTATGAGCTCTGTCACCTGCACTCCCTCTGGAGGGGAGACTATGCCACATGTAGCACATTCTCCAGGACTGGGCAATAGAGAGAGAAGGGGCCTTCTAGAGACAGTCTGTCAGGGTCTGAGCAAGGGAAACCCAAGGGCAGGGGATCTCCCACCGTCAGCAGGGTGAGGGCTGCTTAACCCAGCTGACAGCTGCAGAACAGCCTGGTATCAACCAGCAGTGAATTGTGCAGGTCCTGCCCCCATGTGGACAATCATGCAAACTACACAGTGTTTAAGTAGCCTCCCAGATAGAAGTGTGTCAAACTTTTATGAAGCATTTACTATGTGGCAGGCACTGTGTTAGCTGTGGGGGATACAAAGAAAGGTACAAGTCCCTGCAGATGACGACATGAAAACCACTGTGCACATATAAGTTATTGGTGTTATTTGGAAATAACCAACAGAGGGAAGGCACTGGAATGAAGGGGGACTGGGACAGGCTTCCTAGAAGATGGGATTTTAGCTGGGACTTGGAGAAGCCAGGGAAGCCATGAGTCAGGGATGAGGAGGGAGGGCATTCCAGACATGGGGACAGCCAGAGGAAATGCCCAGAGCTGAAAGATGGAAGGTCTAGTGGGAGGGACAGCAAGGAAGCCAGGTCATTGGATCACAGAGGACATGGGTGGGGGAGGAGGGAGTCAGGGGTAAGGAGACTAAAAAGGCAGGAGGGCCCAATATGTGAAGGGCCTTGAAGGCCAAACCAGATTTTTGAATTTGATGCTGGAGGTGATAGGGGGCCATTGGGGTTTATTGAGCAGGTGGGTGACAGGGTTAGGTCTGTGCTTTAAAAAGATCTGTTTCACAGCTGAATGAAGGAGGGGCCACAGGGGTAGAGACTGGAGACACAATAGTTCAGGTAGAAGGTGAGGGCCTGTGTCAGCGTCATGGCAGGGTCAAGTATATTTCTTGTTTTTCTTTTTCTTTCTGTAGAAGCCCTTTATTACCAGAATGGCACCTTCAGAAAATTGTGAAGCCATTCACCCAGACCAGGTCTAGTTCCTAACAAAAGGTTGGGCTTTCCCGAACACACAAAAACCGACAACTGAGAAGTTGCCAACACTTAAATTTACCACCTCCCAACAAGGAACAAAGACAGCTTATTGTATGAAATAAGCAGAGGGTCAACAGTTTACTCCTCTGACTGTGAGTTTGATAATTGGACACAGTCAGCTGCACATAATCTGGCTGAGACAGCTCCGGATGAGCAGCACTGGTGGCTTACACTGAAGGCTTGCACATCTTAAGATCCTCACAACAACCCTGTGAGGTAGGTGCTCTCTTATAAGTCCTTAAAACACAAAACAAAACACAGAGAGGTTATTGTGATGGCTTGTTCAAGGCAGGGCTAGAGCTTGGTTCTTTTTGTCAGGAGTAACTTGTTTCATTATGATCTCTGCCTTTTAAGCATAACATCAAACATACAAATGCTACAGAGATGTAGATAACAGTAATTTAAACTATATCACAACACACACCCAAAAGCACAGATGAAATTCATGAAAACATTTAAGGGCAAGACAATTTTAATGGTTTGTTGAGGCCTTTTTTTGGTCTGCATCTTGGCAGATGGTTTCCCAAATGGAGGACAACAGTGGCATTTTCTTCGTATTGGGGACAATGAGATGACTGAGTGATTGATGGATGAATGGATTGATGAATGGAAGGATGCCATGGTAAGGGGGGGGGCGGTCTTGGTGCTGAAGGTCTTTCATTGCTCTGGCCATTCTTTATAATCCAAGCTTGGTCCTCCTCCTATGTCTTCTTTTTGAATTGTACCTGATCTTGTTACCAATTTTCATTCGAATCCATTGAGGGATAGGACGATTCTGCTTCTGTTTCTTGGCCAGGAACCTCTTGATTCTAAATGGTTTTTTTTTGTTTTCTTTTTTTTGTTTTTGCTTTTTGGAGGGCAATTGGGGTTAAGTAACTTGCCCAAGGTCACACGGCTAGGTTTTTGTTTGTGTGCATTAAGTGTCTGAGGCCGGATCCGAACTTAGGTCGTTCTGACTCCAGAGCCGACGCTCTACTCACTGCGCCACCTAGCTGCCCCAGAGTCTAAATGTTTTATGAGAGGACATGATGATGGGATGACAGCCGAGCTTCCACCACTATGGCTGGAGGGGTGAAAAAGCTTTTTGTTCCCTAAATGCTTTATTAACTTTTGGTTTATATCATTCATTTCCGTCAGATTTTGAGTTACAATTTTTTTCCCATTTTTCCCCTACTCACCATCCCAGAATAACAGTCCCACTAGATATCCCCTCATCTAATCTGCTCTCTCCCATCTCTTCTCCCATACCCCCTTCGGCATTTCCAGGAGGGCAAGGTGAATCTCTGTGCCCCAATGCCTGCACATCTTATCTCCCAATTATATGCAAAATGGTATTAATCATAGTATTTATATGTTTTTTAAAAATTTGATTTTAAAAGGAAGATAAGCAACTCAGTATATTCTGTACATGTATAGCTATGCAAAACATTACCATAGTTGATATATTGTAAAAGACTGACTATATATTTCCTTCCCTCCTATCCCACCTCCCACCTGGTCCACTCCCCACTTCGATCCTGTTCCTTTTCAAAAGTGGTGCCTCCAACTTCCCTCACCCACAGCCTACCCTCCCTTCCATTATCCCCTATTTCATCCCCTCCCCCTACTCTCCTGCAGGGTGAGATACTGTAGAAGCAAGCACCCCAGCATCCACAGAGTGGATTATTATCTGCTTTTCAAAAGGAAAGCAACTCAAAATGGGTTAACAAACTTACTTTAATCAAACAAACATATATTACCTAGTTTGGGGGGAAAAGGTCAGCACCCCGAACTTCAGAGTATACAGACAGATCAAGCAGACAGGCTTCCAAACTGTCCAAACATTATCAATACCAAATCACAGTTACCAGAGAGGGAAGCATCAACATCTGGGTTTTCAAATCCAGGGGGCTCTCAACAGCTGCCCAGAGTCTCATCTGGTCAAGTCACATAACACTTCTCAAAGTGAGCCCCAAAGCAAAGCCTCCCATCAGGGTTTATATAGCCTTCTCCTGGCTCAGAGAATGTAACCACCCTCTTAAACCATTGACAAATCACACAGCATCAAGGTGTGGTCATTGCTGAAAACCAAGCCTTCTACCACAGGCTCCATGTGACCATATTCAGCTTATTAGGAGGAAGAGCATATTTTCAAATCAAGGAAGGTTTTCAGAGTCTCTTAAGTCACTCAAAGGGCCTAGGGGCTGGGAAGATCTTTAAATATGCATTTCCATTACAGATACCCTATGTAGTATGTATGTAATTCTCTCCCTGATCCAAATTCAAAGAGAATAAGGTTTTGCCTTTTTGCCTTCCTGTTCTTCCCCTCCCTTGTAACCATTTTCCCTTACCTCTTCTATATGAGATAGTTCACCCCATTCTTTCTCTACCCATCTCCTCTCATTATATTCCTCTCTCACCTCTTAATTTCACCTTTTAAGTATCATCCCTTCCTATTAAATTGAACCTGTGCCCTGTATCTATGTATACCTGAAAACATATATATATATATATATATATATATATATATATATATATATACACATTCACATATGTATTCATATGCCCATATACCTTTCTTCAACTATTTTCATACTGAGAAAAGTTTCATCAGTTACAGTTATCATCTTTCCCTGTAGGAATATAAATAGTTCAACTTTGATAAGTTCATAATGATTTTTTTCCCCTGTTTACCTTCTCAAGCATCTCTTGCTTCTTATATTTGAATGTCAAATTTTCTATTCAACTCTGGTTTTTTCTTCAAGAATGCTTGAAAGTCCTCTATTCCACCGAATGACCATATTTTCCCCTGAAACATGATACTCAGTTTTGCTGGGTAGGTGATTCTTGGTTTTAATCCCAGTTCTTTTGCCCTCTGGGATAGCATATTCCATGCCCTACAATCCCTCAGTGTAGAAGCTGCCAGATCTTGTGCTCTCATGATTGTGTTTCAACAAAATTGTAATTGTTTCTTCCTGACTGCTTGTAATATTCTCTCCTTGACCTGGGAATTTCAGAACCTGGCTAAAATATTCCTAGGAGTTTTCTTTTTGGGATCTTTTCCAGGAGGTGATCTGTGGATTCTTTCAACCTCTATTTTGCTCTCTGGTTCTAAAACATTGGGGCAATTTTCCTTGAGATTTTCTTGAAGGATGATTTCTAGATTCTTTCTTTGATCATGGTTTTCAGGTAGACCAATAATTTTTAGATTGTCTCTCCTGAATCTATTTTCCAGGTCAGTGCTTTTCCCAATGAGATATTTCACATTGCCTTCTATTCTTTCATTTGTTTGTATCTGCTTAATAGCATCTTGATTTCTCATCAAGCTTCCATTTGCTCCAGTCTAATTCTGAAGGAATAATTCCCCTCAGTGAGCTTTTGAGATTCTTTTTCCATCTGGCAAATTCAGCTTTTTAAGGCATTCTTCTCCTCATTGCCTTTTTGAGCCTCTTTTGCCATTTGAAGTATTCTATTTTTTAAGGTGTTATTTTCCTGAGTCAGGCTGCTGACTGCCATTTCATATATTTCTTGCATCTTTCTCATTTCTCTTTCCAATTTTCCCCCCACTTCTTTTATCTGCTTCTTAAGTCCTCTATGGCCTGTAACCAGCTTGTATTTTCATTTGGGCCTTTTGGTGCAGGAGTTCTGACCTTGCAGTCCTCCTCTTGTTCCATGCTTTGGTCCTCTTTACCCCCCAAATAGGAGTCTAATGTTGAATTTTTCTGTTTCTTTTGTTTCCTTTGCCTAGGCATGTTTCCACTCAATTACTTGACTTTTGGTTTGTTGCCACAGTAGAACTTTGCCACCAGCCAGGGGAGCTTCTGTCCCAAACATTGGGGTTTTCTCAACTGCCTGAAGTATTAGTTTGGTGGCCTCTCTGAAGCCTCCACACACTCTGGCAAGCTGGTCACACACCCCAAGACTTCCACCCCAGACCACAATCCAGATCCAAGGAGGGTAAAGCAAGAGTGATTACCCCCCAGATTGATAGCCAGATCCCCTACAGTTCATAGGCCAGGAGCTGAAGCTGCAATGTGGCAATGTGGTACAAGCTGTGCCGGCTCCTAAGTGGCTTCTCGACCCCAGGGGAAAGAGGCCACAAGCTCTCCCAACCAGTCCCAAAGTCCATAGGTCACTGACCTCTCACCTTGTCCTGGGCATCTGTGTATTGATAATTCTGGAAACGTCACAGCTGCTGGTGTTATGGGGTCCCTCCAGCTGGCTGCTGGTCCAGTTGCCCTGGGGCTAAAACCTCTGACTCACAGCTGGCCTGGGCTCTGGGCTAGGCTCCCAGAGCACCGAGCTGGCCACTGCTTGCCAGGCTGCCGGGCTGTCCTCAGTGGGAAGTTAGCTTCTCTCTGTCATTTTGTGGATTCTGGTGTTACAGAGGTCATTCAGAGTCCCCCTGTTACATAATTTTTGAAATGGTGTGGGCTGGAGCTCCAGGGAAGTGCTCTTTCTACTCCACCATCTTGACTCTGCCCCAAGGGTCAGGTATATTTCAAGGTGTTACAAAGGTAAATTTGCCAAGTTTTGGCAACAAGCTTAATATGGCTGATAAGAATGAGGAAAACACTGAGATTCTGAGTCAAGGTGACTGGCAGGATGGTGCTACATCACTA
Organism: Gymnobelideus leadbeateri; assembly: GCA_011680675.1. Taxonomy (NCBI): domain Eukaryota; kingdom Metazoa; phylum Chordata; class Mammalia; order Diprotodontia; family Petauridae; genus Gymnobelideus; species Gymnobelideus leadbeateri. The sequence continues at coordinate 1,381,844 of WOXC01006421.1, forward strand.
GTAGTAGGGAGAGAATCCACATCTGTGGGAGAATAACCACAGAGAAGGGAAGGCACAAGGAGGGACTAAGGGGCTCTCAATGGACTCTGGCTTGGACTGAGGTTTCCTGTGGGCAAAAGCAGAAAAGGAGGCTAGAGAGGGAAATGGGAGCAGAGGTAGAAAAGGCCTTGATTTCTAGGCAAATGAATTTGTTCTTTATCTAAACAGCAATGGAAAGTCAGGGGCTGAGCTGGGAGCTTTGGAGAAGAGAAGATTTTAAACCACAGAGACCATTTAGGAGGCCCCTGCAGATGCTGGACCTTGACCCATCATGCCTGGCCTCTGGAGCTGGGCAGAGAGACATGTTGTAGACTCATCCTGGTAGGAAAGCCTGAGCTGAGTAAGGCTGTTAAAGTATGGGGATGGACTCAGGAGTTATCAGCACAGCCAGCTCAAGGTGTCAGGGAAGCAAAGAGGGGCCAGAAGCTCCAGAGGAGTCCAGAATTCAGAAGGACAATGTCAGCAGTTTGGTACCATCAGGATTTGAAAGCCAGAAAATGTTAGAACTCATCTCCCCACTTTTAGATGCTGACTTTACCAATGTAAATTGGTAAATGTCTAAGGCAAATGTCTAAGAAACCAGAATGCTAAAGATGTTTGAGGTCATCCCAAGGGATCTCGGTCCGGTCTGGCTCACTTGAACTAGTGACCACATTTGTGTCATTCTGAGCCCCAGTACCCAAGGCCAAGGTTTCCCCCTTCCCCCTAATCCCTGATTCTTCTGAAGGAACATTACCTGTGAGTGATTCCTTAAAGCGATTCCTCATGTGCACAAAATCCAGGATTCCCACCTCCAAGATCATATGGTCAAACCCTTTCATTTTACAGATGAGGAAACTGAGGCCCCAAATGAGTGACTTAGCCAAGGTGACACAATAGTATTTACCAGGTAATGTAATTAATATGGTAAGCTGCTCCATTAGTATGCATGAGGATTTTTAAGCATTAAAGGGTCATGGTATGACTGGAAAAGCTGGGACAGAGAGGAGACACTGGAGAGAAAGAGTCAGTAAGGTTTTCTGACTTGTCTGTGGGAGGTGAAGGAAAGAGGGAGACATAAGCCCCAAATTATTCCAGGTTTTCTAGAAGTTGGTGTCACGTAGAATGGTGGTGCCATTAATAGAAATTAGGAAGTCAGGAGGAAGATTTGATTAGAGGGACAAGAGGATGACATTTAACTTTTTAGTTTGAAGTGTGTGGGAATATCCAGGTCGAGATATTTAACAGGAAGTTGGAAATCCAGGAAGTGAGACTATAAGAAAGGGTGGACCAAGATTTAAGATTTAGGAGGCATCTATAGAGAGGGAGAAATGAAGGAGTAGGAGTGAGTAATGTGAGGGAGAGAGAAAGAGAGAGAGAGAATAGAGAATAAAGGGTGGTGACTTTGGTCATGAATATGTTTAGTGCTTGATTAGAGGAGGAGGAGTCAGCCCAGAAGAAGGCTGGTAGTAGTTGAAGAGGTAGAAAAGAAGTAGGATGGTGAGATGTCACAGAATCCTAGGCAGGTGAGGATTTCAAGGAGGTGAGGGGAATGACAGAAGATTGAGTTTGGAGGCAAAATTATTTTAATTTGTGGAAGGAGGTAAAGGGAGGGACCACTGTCTCTGAATTTTTAATGCCAAATATTATGCTCTAGAAGAACTTGTGATCTCCTGATTGGTGACTAAACCCTCAGGACTGTTGTTGCTCAGAGATTTCAGTCATGTCTGACTCTTCATGACCCTCTTTGGTGTTTTCTTAGCAAAGATACTTGAGTGGTTTGCCATTTCTTTCTCCATATCACATTACAGATGAGGAAACTGAAGCAAAAAGAGTTAAGTGACTTGGCCAGGGTCACACAGTTAAGAAGTGTCTGAGGCTGGATTTGAACCCAGGTCTTCTTGATTCCAAGCCCAATGTTCTATCTACTGTGCCACCTACCTCTGCAGCAACTTCCTCCACATATGAAATGCCAACCACTTCAGAGATGCACTTGCCCTTTCCTCCCAGCTCTTCTCCTTATCCTACCCAAAATAAAATCTGATCCAAGAGTTGTGATAAAATCAGCTTTTCCATTGTTCCTGGTTGAACTGTGTCCATCTACTCCACTGTGGCCCCACTCACCACATTCAAGTCAAAGTGGCCCTCCCTGCTCTCTAGCCTTCCCCCATTAGAAATCATGCTACTTCATACTGGGGATAGTCTTTACTTTTATATTTACATTCCCAGTGTTTAGCACATCATTGGCAATTAGAAAATATTTTTTCGTTCAGTTGTTCCAGAGTAGTGTTATAAACCAAGATTAATGAGTATAAAGTGAAAGGATTTTGGATACAAATGAATATTTACAGAAATTTATCTTTGAAAGGAATTAGAAAAATAGGAAATAATCTAATGATGGACAAGAGAATCAAGTGAAGGATGATTCTATATATTGAATACTTGTCTGCATTTCAGAATTCATACTCAAATATATCTATGACTTCATTGATTAAAAAGTTCCTTCCAAGGTGCAGATCTCAATTCATCTATGCCTGCCCATTCTATGTGACTCTTGTCCATGTGGACCCATAAGTTCCCATATGGAGTCCACCATTTTCATAGCATTACTCTCATTACTGTGTCCTGATATTGGGATGGTACCAGTGGATCGCATTGTTTGTCCATTTGTCATCTTTTTTTCTTGTCATGTATGCAGGCCCCCTTATCTTCCTATCATAGATTTCCTAGGTGATATCTTTGACCCCTTTTCCCCTCTTTGGAATGTTTGTATATTTCAGCCTGTTTATATCCACTATATTCCTTGACGGTACCTTGTGTGTGTGACGTTTATGCTAATTCTTCAGAGGCAGCCGTAATCCGTATCTTACTGCCATATCACAACACCAAGAAAATATTAGGATTATAAAGTTGGGTCTTTGCTCCCATGGAAATCTTGGTGTCAGTAAAGGAGCTATGGGATTTTCTGACTGTAATCCAAACCATTCTTCTCTTTCTGGAGGAGGGCATAACTTTGTGCCCATTTCATCATCCATCTCCAAGTCTATCCCAGATAAACATCCTGATGGACAAGCTGTACAGAATGTCCATTCGAGTGGATGCTGAAATCTGGGCAATAGATATTCCTCATTCAGTTGGCTTTTCTGGTTTGAATGGACAGGTGAAACTTCTTTGTCTGACTATAAATTCCTTCCAGAAGTTTCTGCAGTGTTCTGGGTCTTCTTGTAATCAGCACAATATCTTTCATAAGAAGAAATGTCTAGGCAATCTCACTGTCCATGGGGAATTCTTCTTTGACCTGGAGTCTGCAAAGAATTTCTTCCATCACAATGGCCAATATCTTTGGCAAATATGCAGTTCAGGATTTTCTCTGTCAAAGACAGTGAAACCATATAGCACTTGGACCCTAATAGCATAGTCCTGGATGTGCTTAACATGGAGGTAAAAATGACTGCAAAGAGAACAAAGACAGGAAAAGTAGCTGGATCACCATGAGTTTAGAGAAGAGATTTGTGCTAGAAATGACAAAATTGTGAGGGTATTGAGGTACCAGTAAACAAGGGAGCTGAAGGAGGGAAAGATAATGGAAATGCTTGGATTTTATTAATACCAAAAGGAAAGATCACTGAGAGACTATCAATAACTCCTGACTTAAGTGCCCATTCTGCCCCTTATTAAAAAGATCTTTATGAGAATTGTCTAAATATAAACTGAGACAATCTTTTTAAAGGTTTTAGTAGGGAACAAGCAGTTCTTCACAAGAAGAATTCAGCCATGGACCACATTTTTACCATTTCAAAATTAACTAAAAATATATAGAATAAGACATCTCATTATACTTGTTGCTTGTTGATTACAAGAAAATCTTTGATTCCACAAATATTCAAAACTCCCTGAAAGACAGAAAAACATAAATAACCTCATTCAAGGCTCCTTTAATGATAAACACCCAGCAAGACAGAAAAAGAAAAAAGCTTAATATTCATATTAGTAATTTATTCTTCAATAAAAAGTAGACCAGATTTATAATCCACACAGGTATGTCTGAAAAAGATGAAAAATGCCCATTGTTCAGATTATGACTTTTTAATTATTGTATCACTGTGCATACTTTGAGGAGGTCCTACAAATAGACAGTGAATTGGATCCAGAATTGAAAAGGAGGAATGGAGTTGGTTGGATAGAATTTAGGAAATTGCTTCCAGTTCAAAGATATTTTCTTTTAGCAAAAACATTTTCTCTGTTACAGAATCTTGGAAGAATTCAGCCTAATGTTCAAAAGGGAGATGCACTTGTTAACTGGAACTTTTTCCCAGTGAAAACCTATGATTATGAATGATAATAAGAAAGATCATTGAAGAGATCTATTATTGGAAAGAAAGATGGTTTTTGATTTCTTCACTGGAATGCTGTCTCTTTATATCCTTTGACCATTTATTATTTGGAGAATGTCTCTCCTTATAGATTTGACAAAGTTGTTTATGTATTTGAGATATGAGACCTTTTTCTGCCACACTAATTCATAACTGTTGAAATTGTGAACTGGTAGTCATTTTGTAAAAAAATCTGAGATTATGCCCAAAGAGTTATTGAACTACTTATACCCTTTGACCCAGCAATACCACTACTATGTCCATATTTCAAAGTTAATTAGGGAAAAAGGAAAAGAATTTAGAATATTCTAAAATGTTCTATCAGCTCTCTTGTGGTGGCAAAGAACTGGGGTAGGGAGACCTGTCATTTGGGGAATGTCTGAAAAATGTGTGTTATATGATTGTCATGGAATACTACTGCACTATAAGAAAAGAAGAGCTCAATGATCTTAGAGAAATGTGGAAAGACTTGCATGAAATAATGAAGAACAAAATGAGAAAGAACAAACTCAATCAAATTAAATCTGAATTTAAATTTGCAAATCATATCATTTAAAATCACAATTTTCCCAAGGGTCATTAGCTAATAACACCTCAAATTAGAGAACCCACTGCTTTCAGTTGCTTTACTTGCAAAGACTTGACAGCAGCCTCACATTTCTCATGTCCCTCTTTTGGGGCCCATCCAAAAACACGCACATTGTAAACATCATAATATGTCCATATTCCCCACACAATGACAAGAGCATACCCTTCTAATTTTTTTTTAGGACAAAATTTTGCTGTTATACTCAAATAATTTCATCCTTAAAGTTTATTTCTATAGTTGACATTTTGTAAATATTGTAACTTGCTAAAGTATTTTCGATTTAAAATTGCTAACAGGCATTTCTCCAACTGGTGTCCATGAATTTGCAGGCATAAAAAGTATCTTTTACTTTTCTTATTTCAATAAGACAGAAAACTTCCTCAGTCCTCACTTTCCAAAACTCCAAGCCTTTATATCTTAATACCCTCGATTCATATTGGCAGTGCAAACAGAATCCAACTTTCTTTAGGTTTCTGTCTCTTCTCTTATCTCTACTTTCTCCCTCTTTCCTCTTCCAATCTTTGATTAAAGTCTAGAAACTTCAAAACTGCTTATTGTTACATGTTTATTCAATGCTTCTCTTATCTTTCCTTACCTTCTTGGTCTAACTCATCTTTATTTCCCAATTATGTCCCTCTCTATCACTCAGCCGAATCTCTCCTGTAGGATTTTCCTTATACTGAACTAATTAATTGTAAAACTTTTCTATTTCAAGTTGCATTTCTGTTACTGTTCCACCATTTTCAACTGTGTCCAGTTCTTTGTGATTCCATTTGGGGTTTTCTTGGGAAAGGTATGGGAATGATTTGCCATTTCCTTCTTCAGTTCGTTTTGCAGATAGGAAACTGAGTCAGTCAGAGTTAAGGGATTTGCTCAGGATCAAACTGCTAGTAAATGCCTGAGGCCAGATTTCAACTCAGGAAGATTAGATTTCCTGCCTTCAGGTGCAGCACTGTATCCTCTGCTCTACCTAGCAGTCCTTTTAAGTTATTTCTATTTTGCCTAACTACTTCTAATTTATTTAAATAAATAAGTTCTCTTGAATCATTCACAAAAAATACAGTGACAAGGTAAAATATCCACCAAACATTAAATTTTCACCTGATAAGGCCTAAGGCTACAGTCTGTTTGCCATTTCTCCCCTTGGCCTTGAGGATTCCTAAGCAATCTCTAAGTAGTGAAATCAGCCCCTATTAAAACAATGAACCTATCACCCTCAAGGGGAAAGCCAAATGACAGAAGTTCTTAAGTACTATTTACATGTAACCTTAGGGAGCTGCAACCCTTCATCCTCCACAAAAAATTTACTAAGACATTTCAGCATTTATAAAAGCAATAATATAACAGCTATGACTTGGACATTTTCAGTAAAGAAGTTACATTTCAGCTGCAAATTTAATCTCAAATTAATTTACAAGACTATGAATTCCCCTTTATTTCTTGTCTGTCTTCTCTACAGCCTCAACCTGACCAGGGCTGAGAAGACTGAGGGACAATCTGACAGTTTTTCCTGCCTGTTCTAAACCCTTATCTCCCACTAAAAGCAAAATCAAAGGGTCATTGGAAGCAAGCCTCTTATTGGGGAAAAGATTTGAACATAATAAATTATAGGGAGGAGGAAAGACTGATTTGTGTATAAAACTTTCTCATTTAACTTATTTCTTTAAACAATCTCTTTTAATGCAGGCCGCATAGAAGAGGTTGATTCAACATAAATGAGATCAATATTTATTGTAAACTCTCAGGAGCACATACATGTTCAGAGAAGACTAGTAGCTCTTACACAAGGATTTGCCAAGCCTGCCTCAGGGTGCCTTCCACTTTTGGTGTCCAACTGGACAAACAACTTGATAGGGTTGTGAACCCGTGTGAGGGGGTGATTGGTCATGAAGTGCTGACTCAAACATTCCCGGTCACGTGAGTACGGACGTGGTAGTCATTTAAGGCCAAAGGGGGTGCACATGGCTTTCTGAGGGGCGTTATTGGGACAAGTTTGCCTGAGGCTTAACGACCCAGGAACAGGAAGTCAGGAGCACTGACACGGGGGTATTGCTCTAAGTGGCAGTGCCTTGAGGTCTTCCAGTAAGGACCATGGTCCCTTGTCTCTTATGATGTACTCGGGAAAGAACATGATTGGCCCCAGCATGGCCCTCCTCCACGGGGTATATAGTGAGAGTTTGGAGGAAGTTGCAACAGGTCCCAGTTCCTGCTTGCTTGCTGTGCACTTGAGATGTAGTTGAATAAACAGCTTTGCTTCGCTACTTCCATGTCCTGGGTGCTCTGTGGGGATATGATCTTCTTGGAGACAAGAAGGCGGAGACGTCCGAAGACCAGGAATAAGGTAAGACACAGCCGGGGTTGAGACCTTGATGTCAACACCAACTCTCACCTATGGCTACAAGGAGCTGTAGCATATGTACTACCCACACCCTAGTAAGTCATTATAATAGATTGACTAATAATAAGTTGTAATAGGTTGAGGGTAACTGACCTCAAATGGACCTCAACTAACCTCAGCTGGTTAGATGGATGTCTACCTGAAGCATGTGAAGACTTCCCCTGGTGATGTGGGTGGATAAGAATAATTTGTTCTAATGGCCACGGAAGTGATTGAAGCAGGTGCTATAGAGGGCTTAGAACTTAATTAGATATCAAAGAGGCCAAGGTCATCTAATTCATCCTGAGTCATTATCAGTCATCTTGACTTTTGTCTTGCCACTGCACTCTGATGACTCTGAGAAGAAAGAGTAAGACCAAATTCATGAAACTCTGTCTCCCTTAATTCTCATTTATACCCACATCAAAAGACATCACCATTTTACCGTTTTTACTTATCTCAAAGTCTATACTTACTTATCTGTGTCAAACACTCACAAAGATCAAGATTGGGTTGATGAAAATGATGGGAAATTCAGAAGCTGTTAAGTGAAAAATGAGAACTCCATAGGGTTTAGAAGGATAGTTCATCAGTTTCTAAGAAGGTAGCATTTAACTTCATCCAAAATAAAGAGCAAGTTAAATTTGGAGAGATGCAGGATTCCTGGCTCTGTAAGAAGGCAGATAAAATTCATTTATATGATGATAGTATCAATCCAAAGTATTTTATGATGCCCCAAAGAATACTTATAGGGTGGCAGCTAGGTGGTGCAGTGAATAGAGCACCAGCCCTGGAGTCAGGAGGACCAGAGTACAAATCCCACCTCAGACACTTAACACAAAAACTAGCTGTGTGACCTTGAGCAAGTCACTTCCCCCAATTGCCCTCCAAAAAGAAAAAAAAATACTTATAGGTCAAAGCACTATGGTGTATCTTAACAACACTGTGCCTATGAAGCCATATTGATTAGTGCTAAGGATATAACCCTGGAGAGACGGGTTGAATGTTTCCACTGGGTTCTGAACAGATTGTCATCAATCAATACTGAAGTCATGGATTGTATACCTCAGGTTGATGCCAATCCTTTTCTAGCTGAATTTCCAACTGAGGAAGAGGTTTTGAATGCCATCAGACTCCTCTCTTGTGCCAAAGCACCTGGTACGGGTTCTATTCACACTGAAAGATAGGGGTTCCGGTGCTCACACAAAAGCTGACTGAAACCTTCTGTGTTATATGGCAATAGGAGATTATCCCCCAGAAGTTCAAGGATGCCTCCATGGTCAATCTCTTTCATGGAAGAGGAACTAGGTTGCCCTGTGACAACCAGAGGGATTTTCATCTTAGTCTTTGCTGGCAAGATTCTTTTTTTTTTCTTTTTGAAAGTGAGAAGTCAGGGAAATTGGGGTTAAGTGACTCGTCCAGGGTCACACAGCTAGTAAGTGTCTGAGGTCAGATTGGAGCTCATGAAGATGAGCCGCCTGACTCCAGATCTGGCCCACTTTCCACTGTGCCTAAGGGTGTCTGAATATTTCTACACAAAAGTTGTTTGTTTGTTTTTTTTTATTTGCTTATAGGCTAATCTGTTTGTGGCAAAGTACACCTGTTTCTCTGAAGCATGATTTCAAAATGTTGCTCTAATGTATTTGGGTCTCCAAATTAAGGAGTCTGCTCATACCTCAGTTTTGTAAACTAGGGATGTGTATCCCATTACTCAACATAGATCCAAACCTCTCTGCAAATCTCTACCCAAACCAGCATTAATGACAACAGAAAAGTATTTAACAGTCACCACATTTTCTTCTCTATCATGGATGGGGGGTGGGGAATGAAATGATAGCAATGAAGGACAGTGAAACAGGAGGGGTGGGTGCAATTCATTGGCATAGGAAGAAGATCCCAGAGCCTGCTCCTGACAATCAAGGCTTAATCAGAATTTCCTCCTGAGTTCAGCCTTCTTCTAAAGTGACTAGACATTATCCACTATTTTAATGTAGATACAGGCTTTGAGCTAATCCTTCTTTAATAGACAAATGAGGAGGCAAGTAAGGTTACCCATAGCTACAGTCTCACCATGATGCCCATCAGTTCTTCACTGGGGATGGGAGGAAAAACCCCTCCTGTATTTTAGTTCACATTGTAGGCGCCCAATGCTTATTGGGCTGAGGACTAAATGGTAGATGAACCAGCACCGGGAGATCAGGTGGCCTACTTGATCCTGTCCATGTTTTCACCCATGTAGTTGATGGTTGAAATGTTTATTAGTTTTATTGCCCAGCTTCTCTCTGCCAGGATTTCTCTCAAACCCAGTTCCAGAACTGCAGGTTCCCTGAGTGTCACCAGCTGGTGAAACGTGCTTGAGTCTCTTCATAGCACTGCACAGAGCTACAGAGCTCTCAAAGCTGGGGCTACATTAACATCCAGATGTAATTGCTCCATAACGAGGACATATCTTTTATGTGGTCCACACTGTCTCTGATACTTTGTATTCCCCAGACCCCCAAGCACAGGGCTGTGCAGAGAACAGCTACATAATAAACATTTCTACTTTGGATGACTGGTTACATGAGCAGAGCCTTCTCATTCCTTTAATGGCTAATTCTGGGCTTGCCTGAGTCTCTGGAACTGTCCAAGCAGCCATCACTCAGCTGAGGCTGAGATCCCACTGCTGGCTTTCCCTTTCTCAGCACCTGAGTGTTAGATCCCAGGCAGCTCCTGGACTTAGGCTCAGCCCCTGGCAATGGGAGTTACACATGGGGCACTCCCCAGAGGGACATACTGTTCCAAGCAGCAAGAATGTGAAGGTTTTCATAGATACATCCTGGATGAGAGATCCAAGGTAGATTATTGACCTGATTAGGGAGGAGGTGGCCAGGCTGGGGACCAGGAAAGTCTCTAGAGGAGAGGCTCAGGAGAGCATTAAAGGGACTTGATCTGGTCACCTACTAGTTGATGGGGTTTCTCTCATAGCCCAGAAGGCTCCTTTTTGAGGATGGAGGATTTTTGCAATGTGCCCCTGATACCTTTCCACTTTTATATATGTTCTTCTTCTTCCTGAGCTTTATGGAGTCACCCAACTAATCTTTTCACTGACCTTCTGCTGCCTTCCATCACTTGTATCCATGTTTTTGCATCAACTATTCCCTACGTCTGGAAAGCAAATACTTCTCATCTCTACCTCTCAGAGTCCTTTACTTCCTTCAGGACAAAAGATCCAGAACCACTTTCTACATGAAGCCTTTCCTGACACCCAGGCATGCTAGTGTCCTCCCACCCCAAATTAGCTTGTATTCATTTTAAAATTTATTCTATATAGAATTCTATCTGTATAAGTTTTCTCCTCTGATAGATTCCAAGCACCACGAGTGCAGGAACTAGTCTGGGTTTTCCTCATCATAACCTGATTTATATCATGCCACTAGACCCAAATGGCTCTGGAGAAAGTTAGGCAGGTGACTGTGCATAGCCCTTCCTCAAGTAAATCTAACTCACTTACAAGTCATGGCATGACCTTCCTGATGTCATAGTCCTCTTTGAGAATGAAGGACAAACAGCAACTCCCAAGCATAGTGCCAGACACATGTAAGGTACTTATTGATTGGTGCTATTTTCATGAAGAAAGTCCTGTGATCCAGATCCTGGATTCAGAGAGCAGTAGCAAGGAGAAAGGTCACAGCAGTGGCTGATTTTGGGGTCAAGGATATGTATCTGTCAGTCACATCAGGAAATTAATCCCTGGCTGGAAGGGAGAAGTAGAGATTTAGGGGACGTTGGACCTGGAATGTTTCTTCAGCCCATTAACAAGGGATCATGAAGACAAAAGAAACCCCATCTTGGCTCAGCCCCCTTGGTCTCTCTAGCTCATACTTGACCTGTCTCAGGGGTATGCATAGGAAAAATGCCAGCCATTACCATCTTGACTCAAAGGCTGGGGATGAATCCTAAATACCTTGGCTTCACAGAAGGCTTTCCAATTTTCCATTTCTTCCAAGGAGAGGAAAGCAAAATAGCAAAGTTCTTATATAAAACCAAAGTGGAAATCAGTTTAGAAAATTAGGCCATCTATGAAGGTGTTTAGGAGGATAGGAAAGGTTAGGTGGGAGTTTGATAGAAGAGCAGAGACTCAGGGCCCCTGAAAAGGGATGGTTTTAGGGATGGAGAAAGAAAGGGGAGACAAGAGAATAACTGGAATGTGTCTTATAGGGAGAAGGGGAGCACAGAAAAAGGATGATGGAACTTTAGAGACTAGCTTCTTCCACCTTCCCATTCTGCCAAGTACCAGCCTGCTCCCAGCCCTTCTTGGGTCTGGGCCAAATGGAGAGGGGTATTTCTCTTCCATCAATTCTTCCTGAGAAGCTACTGTTCTGTACTTACCTGGGCTGTCTCTGCCTGCAGCCACCAGGGACCATCTAGGTCATCATCATTTGTCCATATACACATCATCTTGGGGGCAGTGAAGGGACAAGGGACCCAGAGGAATGGCTGTCAGGATGGTCCCCAGCCCATAGGAACTTCCACTAAAACTTCCAGAAGAACTTAAGTGCTCTCTTCTGTGCTCCAGGATTGGGCAACCTTCAAAATTGGCTAATCAATCTGGATCAGGACGGAGCTACATCATCAGTTCCCAGGCAGGGGTTTCATTGGAAGACTCTTCAAATATTTAGGTTTTCCTGAGGTAAAAAAGAGACCAGAATTCCTAGAATCTTGTGAGTATAAAGGACCTCAGATGTTACCTCTTCCCTGGGCTATTGCAATAGGCTCCTACTTGGCCTCCTTGTCTCCAGTCTCTCTCTCTTCTTGAATTCATATGCACAAAAGTGGTTATATGATATTGCTGAAACAGAGTAAGTTTGATATAGCACTTCCATGCTCAAAAACCTCCCATGGCTCCCTGCAGTCCCTAGAATTAAATACAAATCCCTGTTTAGCATTTGAAGACCTTCATAATCTGACCCTAGCCAGGGAGCTCCCCAGGATTTTGATACTTTCCTGTCCTTTCTTCTTTTTTTTTTAACAAATGCTTTATTAACTTCTGGTTTACACCATTCATTTCTGCCAGATTTTGAGTTACAATTTTTTCCCCATTTTTCCTCTACCCACCATCCCAGAATAGCAGTCCCACAAGATATCCCCTCATCCAGTCTGCTCTCTCCATATCTTCTCCCATACCCCCTTCGACTTTTCCATTAGAGCAAGGTGAATCTCTGTGCCCCAAATGCCTGCACATCTTATCTCCCAATTACATGCAAAATAGTATTAATAATAGTATTTATATAGATTTGAAACATTTAATTTTAAGACCTCTAATTTCAGATCCATTCCCTACCTCCCTTGTCACCCATTCCCTCTGGGAAGATAAGTAATTCAGTATATGTTGTACATGTATAGCTATGCCAAATAGTACCATAGTAGATACATTGTAAAAGGCTGCTTATAATTCCCACCCATCCCACCCCCGAACTGGTCCATTCCCTACTTTGATCCTGTCCCTCTTCAATAGTGGGTACTTCCAACCTCCCCCCCGCCAGAGTGCCCTCCCCTCCACCATCCTCCCTCTCATCCCCCTTCCCCCTACTTTGCTGCAGGGTGAGATATCCCATTTAGTATGTATGTCATTCTCTCCCTGAGCCAAATTTAATGAGAATATGGTTTTGCCTTTTTGCCTTCCTGTTCTTCCCCTCCCCTGCAACTACTTCCCCTTGCCTCTTCTACATAAGATAGTTTACCCTATCCTGTCTCTCCCCACCTCCTCTTGGCACTTTCCTCTCTCACCTCATAATTTCACCCCTTAAGTATCATCCCTTCCAAACAAATTCAACCTATGCCCTCTATCCACGTATAACTGTAAACATATACACACACATTCACATGTGTATTCATATGCCCATATACCCTTCCGTTATTTTCATACTGAGAAAGGTTTCATCAGTCACAGTTATTGTTTTTCCATGTAGGAATGTAAATACTCCAACTTTGATAAGTTCTTTTTTATTTCTTTTCCCCGTTTACCTTCTCAAGTATCTCTTGCTTCTTGTGTCTGAATGTCAAATTTTCTATTCAACTCTGTTTTTTTTCTCAAGAATGCTTGAAAGTCCTCTGTTCCACTGAATGACCATGAAATGACCATGAATGACCTGAAACAAGACACTCAGTTTTGCTGGGTAGGTGATTCTTGGTTTTAATCCCAGTTCTTTTGCCCTCTGTAATATCATATTCCATGCCCTTCGATCCTTCAATGTATAATCTGCCAAGTCCTGTGCTATTCTGATTGTGTTTCCACAGTGTTGAAAATTGTATCTTCCTGGCTGCTTGTAGTATTTTCTCCTTAATCTGGGAATTCTAGAACCTGGCTATAATATTCCTAGGAGTTTTCTTTGGGATCTTTTTCAGGAGGTGATCTATGGATTCTTTCAACCTCTATTTTGCCCTCTGGGTCTAAAACATCAGGGAAATTTTCCTCGAAAATTCCTTAAAGGATGATTTCTAGGTTCTTTCTTTGATCATGGCTTTCAGGTAGTCCAATAATTTTTAAATTATCTCTCCTGGATCTATTTTCTTGGTCAGTGGCTCTTCCCATGAGATATTTCCCATAGCCTTCTATTCTTTCAATTGCTTAGATCTGTTTAACAGCATTTTGATTTCTCATCAAGTCATTAGCTTCCATTTGCTCCAGTCTAATTCTGAAGGAATGAATCTCCTCAGTGAGCTTTGGGATTCTTTTTCCATCTGGAAAATTCGGCTTTTTAAGGCATTCTTCTCTTCATTACCTTTTTTGAGCCTCTTTTGCCACTTGAGTTAGTCTATTTTTTAAGGTGCTATTTTCCTCAGTTAGGCTGTTGACTCTCATTTCATGCTTTTAGTGCATCCTACTCATTTCTCTTGCCAATTTTTCTTCCACTTCTCTTCTTTGGTTTTTAAAATCCTTCTTGAGCTCCTCTATGGCCTGTAACCAGTTCATATTTTTCTTGGAAGCTTTTGGTGCAAGAGTTCTGACTTTGTTGTCTTCCTCCCATTTCATGCTTTGATCGTTTTTGTCCCCCCAAAAGGAATCTAAGGTTTGACTTTTGTGCTTGCTTTGCTTCCTTTGGTTGCTCATGTTGCCACCCAATTGCTTGATTTTTGATCTTTTTGCCACAGTAGAACTCTGCTTCCAGAGAGGAGAGCTTTGTCTCAAATAGCTGGGGTTGTCATAGCTGCCAGAGCTAATAGTTGGGTGCCCTCTCTGAAGCCTCCACAGGCCCTGGCACCTGGCCACACACCCCAGGACCTCTCCCTAGGTCAGTGATCCAGATCCAAGCAGGTTAAAACAAGAGCAAGTACCCCTCAGAATGGTCACTTGGTTCCCCTTTGATCTGCAGGCCAGGAGCTTTAAGGCAGCCATGTGGTGGCAGCTGCATGGCAACAGCACCTCTGCTATGTCTCACGTTCTTGACCTTGAGGCAGAGGCTAGGCCATGCTCTTGGACCCCTGTTTCCACAAAGTCCACACTGACCTTTTACTTTGCCTTTGGTAATTATGGTTTGATAATTCTGGAAACCTCCACTTCTGCTGGTGATCCACTCTCATGAGGTCTGCTCCAGCCACTGGTGGTCAGGGCCACCCTGAGGCTAAAACTGCAGGCTCGCATGGGGCTGTGCTCAGCAGCCAGCATGCTGGGATGGACCCTTCCTGACTGCCTGCCAGGATGCCTTCAGCGGGAGATTTGTTTCTCTCTGTCACTTTGTGGGTCCTGTAGCTCTAAAGTTTGTTTAGGGTCATATTTTATAGGTATTTGAGGTGGTTATGGCCGGAGCTCATGGAGTTTTCCTGCATCTACATGGCCATCTTTGTTCTGCCACCAGTTTGTATTTTTCTTGGAAGCTTTTGATGCCAGAGTTTTAACTTTGTTTTCTTCTTCTGGTTCCATGTGTAGATCATTTTTGTCCCCCCCAAAAGATTCTATGGT
The DNA here is from genome assembly GCA_011680675.1 of Gymnobelideus leadbeateri. Taxonomy (NCBI): domain Eukaryota; kingdom Metazoa; phylum Chordata; class Mammalia; order Diprotodontia; family Petauridae; genus Gymnobelideus; species Gymnobelideus leadbeateri. Next base: position 1,397,143 of record WOXC01006421.1, read on the forward strand.
CTGATTGTGCTTCCTCATCTTGCAAGCCAATTACTTGACTTTTGAGCTCTTTGTCACTGTAGAACTCTGATTTCAGAGTGGAGAGAGCTGTGTTCCAAATTGCTGGGGTTTTTGCAGTTGTTGTCAGAGCTACAAGGAGGGCACTCTCTCTACAGCCACCACAAGCTCTGGCCCACTAGCATTTCTCTCCCCAGGATCATCACCCAAGACTGTGATCCAGATCCAAGGAGGTCAAAGCAAGAGCAATCACCCTGTGAATGGTCACTTGGCCCTCCTAAGATCTGCAGTCCAGGAGCTCTGGAGGCAGCCATATGGCAGCAACTGCACCCACTATGCCACCAAGCACCTCTTGTCCCCAGGGGCAGGGGCTGGGTGAATAATCTTTTCTCACCCTGGATGAACAGGCTTCCCCATTGACCTTCTACTTTCTCTTTGATGTTTATGGGTTGAGAAGTCTGGAAACCACCACAGCTACTGGTGATTTACTCTCATGAAGTGTGCTCTGGCCAGTCTGTGCTGCTGGTTGGGGTTGCCCTGGGTCTGGGCCCCTATGTTTCACATGGAACTGTGTGATAGAGCCTTCCTGTCATCCCGCCAGGCTGTCTTCATCATGAGATTTGATTCTCTCTGTCACTTTGTGGGTTCTTCAGATATAAAGTTTTTTGGAGTCATTTTTTTTTTTACTGGTATTGGAGGTGGTTGAAGTGGGAGCTCAAGCAAGTTTCTGCTTTTACTCCACCATCTTGGCTCTTCCCCCAGAAGGAAGATTACTACTAGGCATCTAAGAACATAGTTGGCTGGAAACTGCTTAGGGTACATTCAGACCAGAAAACTTCATCAGATGGTGTCCCCATACAGCTATATGAGATGCGACCTCTGAGCCTTAAATGGAAAATGATATTCATTGTTTTCATTTTCCCTCTGCTTCTTTCATCTGTCCAGTCTCCTACTAAAGGGGAAATGCCTTTTTTTTTCATTGCATTGATCAATTTCTTTCCTTGCCAGACCCCCACATTGTTACCCATCATAAATGCTCATATCCTTGATGAAATGTTGGTCATGTCAGTTAGTGATTCATTGAGGAGGCTATGCTTCTCATTGGAACAAAATGGGGAATGTGAAAAATTATTTTCAATAATCTTTATCTTGGAGATGCAGAGCTTCTACCAGTCCCCTTCTTCCAAAGTCCAGTTGAAGTTCAGTTTTTGTTCAGAAGACATTACTGATAATGAGATTGCATTGGCCCTTAATATCCTGATCAAACCCCACCCGAGATCTCAAGTAATGTAATCTAAGATAAAGAAATACATTGTGTTCTGCTCAGGCTTGGGTAGAGACAGATTCTTTTGTCCAGGTAGTCCAAATCCTGGGGGTGGTTTGATAAAAGAGGTATTTCCTCTGTCCAGAGGTAAAATGATGCTAGGGCAAATTCACCATGGTGCTCCCTGTATAAACTGTGTGCCCATACCCTAAAATGAACTCATTTCCAACACTGCAGCTCCCACAGAAACATGCTGCCCATTTTGAGAGAAGATCCGTGTCTGACCCCTACCCCTGCGGCAGAGGGGAGGATGCTTCTTTGGCTTCAGGCCCACAGATAGTGGGGAGACCAAGCAGCTGACCACCAGCAAATTGCAGGAATCCCTTTGCTGGTGCTGAGGCAGGATTATCTTGCTTTGCCCTGCTTGGATCTTGGTCAGAGTCTTGGGTGACATTCTGGCATGAGTTGGAGCCCTGGCATGGCAGAGGTTGTTGAGGCTGTGGAGAGGCAGTCCTCCTCACAGTTCTGTGGCACTGGCCTAGTGGAGTCCCTGATAACAGCTGCACAAAATCCCAGAAATTTGGGACACATCACTCTCCACTCTGGAAGCAGAGTTCTACTGTGGCAAACAACTCAAAAGCCAAGTAATTGACTGGCAAGATGGGCAAACAGAGGATGAGAAATAAGACTATAGAATCATTCTTTGGTGACAAAGAAGATAAAAACATAGAACCAGAAGGAGACAACAAAGTCAAAACTTCTGCATCAAAAGCCTCCAAGAAAAATATTTTGAAAATCAAGTAAGAGAAGTAGATGAAAAATTGGATAGAGGAATGAGAGTGATGCAAGAACATCATGAAAAACAAGTCAACAACTAGCTAAAGGAGACCCCAAAATACTGAAGAAAATAACACCTTAAAAATAGACTAACTCAACTGGCAAAAGAGGTACAAAAAGTCAATGAGGAGAAGAATGCCTTAAAAATACAAACTGGCAAGATGGAAGAGGAAGTTCAAAAGCTCACAGAAGAAATTAATTACTTCAAAATTAGATTGGAACAAATGACTTTATGAGAAATCAAGATACTATAAAACAGATCCAAAAGAATGAAAAAATGGAAGACCATGTGAAATAACTCTTTGCAAAAATCACTGAACTGGAAAATTGATCCAAGATAGATAATTTTAAAATTATTGGACTATGTGAAAGCCATGATCAAAAAAAGAGCCTAGATATCATTTTTCAAGAAATTATCAGGCAAAACTGCCCTGATATTTTAGAACCAGAGGGGAAAGTAGAAATTGAGAAAGAATTCATTGATCACCTCTTGAAAAAGATCCCCAAAAGAAAAGTCCTAGGAAAATTATATCAAAATTCCAGAGGTCAAAGGAACTTGGATTAAAACCAAGAATCACCTACCCAGCAAAACTGAGCATTATACTTCAGGGGTAAAAATGGATATTTAATGAAATAGAGAACTTTCAAGCATTCTTGATGAAAAGACCAGAACTGAATAGAAAATTTGACTTTCAGATATAAGAAGCAAGAGAAGTATGAAAATATAAGCAAGAAAGAGAAATCATAAGAAACTTATTAAATTTGAATTGTTTACATTCCTACATGGAAAGACAGTATTTGTAACACATGATAATTTTCTCAGTATTAGGATAGTTGAAAGAAATGTATGTGTGTGTGTGCATGTGTGTGTCTACACACACATGCACACACACATATATGTATATACATATATGTGTATGTATACATATATGTTATACACATATGTGTCTGTGTAGGTGGATGCATGTGTATATATGTGTGTGCATATGTTTGTGTATACATGGACAGAGGGCATAGGATGAGTAGAATATGAATGGATGACATCTAAAAATTAAAAGTAAGAGGTGAGAGAGGAATATAATGGGAGAAGGAGAAAGGGAGAGATAGAAGAGTGTAAATTATCTCACATAAAAGAGGTAAGAGAAAACTGTTACAATGGAAAGGAAGAGCAGGGAGGTGAAAGGGAATGAATCAACCTTACTTTCATTCAATTTGGCTTAAGGAGCGAATAATGTACACACTAAATTGGGTATCTTACCCTACAGGAAAGTAGGGAGAAAGGGGATAAGAGGGATGGGTGGCAGAAAGGAGGGACTATTGGGGGAGAGGTTAGTCAGAAGAAAACACTTTTGAAAAGGAACAGGATCAAAGGAGAAAATAGAATAAATGGAGGGTGAAATAGGATGGAGGGAAAACTAGTTATTCTTTCACAATATGATTACTATGAAGATGTTTTGCATAACTACACATGTATAAACTATATTGAATTGCTTGTCTTCCCAGTGGGGGTGAGTGAGGAGGGAAGAAGGTAGAGAATCTGGAACTCAAAGTTTTAAAAACAAATGTTAAAAAATTGTTACATGCAACCAAGATATAAGATATACAGGTAATGTGGTGTATAAATCCATCTTGCCCTACTAGATAGTTAGGGGTAAGAGGGTAAAGGGAGGGATAGGTGGGAATAAAAGAGAGGGCAAACTGGGGGAAGGGCTAATCAGTATGCTCGCTATCTTGGGGTGGGGTATAAGGGAGAGAGGGGTAGAAAATTTAGAACTCAAAATCTTGTGGAAACAAATATTGAAAACTAAATATAAAAAAGTAAATTCTGGGGGAAAAAAGTCAATTCAAAATTACTGAAATAAATGCAATCATGGCAATAAAAAATAGCCCCAAACATTTTTGCACCTAAATGGAAAAGGAATAGGAGTATAGAGAAACTTGAAGTAGGAAGACCAATTAGAAGTCTATTGTAATCGTCCAGATGAGAGTCAAGTCAAGAAGCCCTCAAGCATTTATGAAACATTTATGGTTTGCCAGTCACTGTCCTAAATAGTTTGGATATAAATACATGCACAAAGACAAACTTGCTCTCATGGAGCTTCCATTCTAATGAGAGAAGACAACATTAGATGAAGCTGACAAGACCTTGGGGGCAGAGGAAGAGAGGGAAGGTGCCCTTGGAAGGTATGGTGCCAATGTCTGGAAAATGAAGCATGACTATTTGGGGCCATTCCTCAAGATGGAGATTGTAGGAGAAATCATCATTGAAAGAAGTGGACTTTAGGGACAAAGGAGGAAAGCAACTGGAACATGGTGACCTGACCCAGAGAGAAGCATCCAGAGAAGTAATAAGGATTAGAACAAGGAGGGTGGTTTTGTGATGAAAGAGAAGGGGACAAATAGGAGAGATGCAATGGCAGAAAAATAGGTCAAGGGTAAACTAGAAACTCCTTGAGCAAAGACTTGTTTTGTTATTGGCTTGTTTCAAAAGAACATGCCTCAAGAAAATTTCCTTTCTTCTTTCTCTAAGTCCAAAATAACATTATAAGGTTTAATTCAAATGTCATATCCTCCAGAAAACTTTTGATTCTAGGTGTCTGGAATATTCACATCCCCCTGGCTTTGCACAATGCATTTTCTATGTCCCCTTTGTATTAATTTTTATAGTAATTCTTTTGTCATAGATCTTAATCCTCTAGCTGAAAGTAACCACAACCTCTACAGAGATTGTGCCTTTTCTTGTCTAATCTTATTACCTCTCCCCAATCTATCCCACACTTCAGTATTTTGGTCTTATTAGGAATTTCAAAGAACTCTGAAATTGAATTCTCTCCTTCCCAACCAGCAGTGTCCCCACAGATTTAGTGTCAGATTCTGTAGATCCTCTATGAAACACATCAATCAATTAAGAAGCATTTTATTAAGGGCCTACTAAGGGCTAGGGGGTACAAACCACCAATGAAACAGTCCCTACCCTCACAGAACTCTTACTCTATCTAAGGAGAAAATATTGACTGAGGAATGACTGGAAGCCAGCTTCAAGCCAAGATGAAAGCCTTTATTTGAGTAATCTCTATTGACTGAGAAGATTGTGACTTACAGACTGAAATGTTCTGTTTAAGACTATGTGCCCACATTAGTAATAAGAATATGTTGTTATGTTATGTTGCTTTGGATGTTGTGCTTTAATTTCTTTCTTTTTTTATTTTGTTTTTGCTATTTTTGGAGGGTAATGGGGGTTAAGCAACTTGCCCAAGGTCACATGGCTAGATTTTGTATTAAGTGTGTGAGGCCAAACTTGAACTCAGGTCCTCCTGACTCCAAGGCCAGTGCTCTGTTCCCTGGGCCACCTAGACACCCTGTGTGTTTTAATTTCTTGAATGTTTTGCTTTGGTTTATTGTTGAATAAATAATATTGAATAAAATAATATTGTTGAATAAAATCACTGTGTTATGTGATTAGATCCTTAAAGTTATTCACAGAAGCAGTACTCAGGAGAGTTTCTCATGATTCCCATTACCAAAACCAGTCAGGGCAAAAAGGACATTGAAATGATGAAAGAGAGCATGTTGGGCATGGGGAATGATGAATGACAAGGAACAGCGATATACAATGAAGAATTATGAGTGAATGCAGCAGGCAGGCCAAGGGCAGTGAGTGTAGAATATAGGAGGAAAGCCAAGTGCATCAAAACTGGAAAGGGAGGAAAGAGGAAGTTTATGAAGAACTTGGAATGCCAAATACAAGAACCTAGAGATAACAGGGAATCACCAGAGTTTATGGATTAGGAGAATGACATGGGCAGATCTATGCTTTAAGAAAAATATTTTTGCACTATAATGGAAAAGGAATGTGAGTGTAGAGCAACTTGATGTAGGAAGACCAATTAGAAGCCTATTGTAATGGTCCAGAGAAGAATCAAGTCAAGAAGCCCAGAAGCATTTATTAAGCAATTACTGTATTCCAGGCACTGTTCTAAATATTTGGGATACAAATGCAAACACAAAGACAATCCAGCTCTCAAGGAACTTCCATTTGAATGAGAGAAGACAACATTTAAAAGAAACTGACAAGACCTTGGGGGCAGAGGGAGAGAGGGCAGGTGCCCTTGGAAGGTATGGTGCTGATGTCTGGAAAATGAAGCATGACTATTTGGAGCCATTCCTCAAAATGGAGATTGTAGGGGAAATCATCATTGACAGAAGTGAACTTCAGGGACAAGGGAGGTAGGTGTTTGGAACATGGTGGCAAGGTCCAGAGACAAGCACCTAGAGAAATAATGAGGGTCTGAAGGAGGAGGGGCACTGTGTGAGGAAAGAGAAGGGGACAAATAGGAGACATGTGATGGCAGAAAAATAGATCAAGAACAAATTAGGAACTCCTTGAGCCAAGGCTTGTTTTGTTATTGGCTTGTTTCAAAAGAACATGCCTCAGGGTGGCTAGGTGGTGCAGTGAGTAGAGTGTAGGCCCTGGAGTCAGTTCGGATCCGGCCTCAGACATTTAACAGGCACAAACAAAAACCTAGCCGTGTAACCTTGGGTAAGTTACTTAACCCCAATTGCCCTCCAAAAAATACAAAACAAAAAAAAGAAAAACAAAAAAAGAACATGCCTCATGAAATTTCCCTTTCCGGGGGGCCAATTATTTAGACAGAGTGACATTTCTTAGGCTCTAGGTTCCCATCTGCTCATTTTCGTATTTACCTAGGTAATTATCTCCCACTATTTTGAGTTATATCTCTAAAAGCTGGGAAATAAAATTATGATTTCATAGATAATGATCTTTTTTCCTAAGTGGAAATCTGAAGCACCCTAGCTCTAAGAGTTTGAGGGAACCTATTTTACACTGTCTTAATGGAATTTTTGAGGTTATCCCTATCTACTAACCTGCCAGTTCTCCCCACACTTAATAGAGTCTGTCACTGGCCCTGTCTAAGAAAGCATATCACGCTGTGAATTTCTCGAAATGGAGACAAAATGTTTCCCTATGAATCACAAAATATCTGAGGGATCTGAGCAGGACGACAGCATATTAGATAGTAGAAAAACTAAACTCTGAAAGACCTCAGAGGTCTGATTAAAAGACAAAACAATGGTGACTTCAAAAAAGCTGGAAGGAATTCTTCTTGTCCTCAGCCAAACTGTAAGTAACCAGAAGACAGAGACTAAACTGACCTTTCTCTGTTCCTCAGAGTTTAACAATGCTGAGGATGCAGGAGCTCTCAGGTAATTACTTACTTATTGATCCTCCCTAGTCCTTCTTCTATCCTATCTCACTAGAAGTTATATCATTCCTGTGATCCTGAGGGGAGAGAAACAGAGTAGAGATGAGGAAAAAGTGATTAGTGCTGAGACATCTGGAGTATTGCCATCCCCACTAATCCTCAGGGAATTTCCCATCTCCCTCCACTCCCTGAATTAATCTAAAATGGCAGATTCCTGTGCTGCCCAGACAGAGAGTTGGGAGACAGTGACCTCCAGAAGTTGTTGCTGATGATGATGATGGCCAACATGCTCCATTTGGTAGATGCAGATATCTCCACATTGCAGAGGGGCTGTTCATTTCCAACATCATTAAGGGCTTGGAAGTTCAGACTTCATTATGGATTAAGCAGATGTCTACAACCCTAGCTGCCCCTTCCTGCCCAATCAAAAGTCATTTGCCTTTAATGGTACCAGGAAAGAAACCAAAGACAGAGCAGAAAATCAGGTTGTTTCATCTCAGAAGAACCAGCTTTGCTGGATACTCAGTCACTCCCTGCTGGACTGGAAAAAATTACAATCCTGTATGAGAAAGTCAGTGCAGTTTTTCTTATAAAAATCCCTCCTCAGTCTCCATTGCATAGAAACACTCCAGGGACTCCCATTTTCCCCATACCCTGGATGTAAGAAAGATTCCCAGGAAGCCATACACCCTGGCAAGCAGGAAGCAGCCATGGATCATCAATGCATCATGCCGAAACTGTAGCTCAGACTCATCAATATTAGGGGATATAGTGTCATTAGCAGGTGACTTCTGATTGCAGACTTTTCAACTTTACAACTGAGCATTTAGGTCATTTTTTGTAGATCCTGGACCAGTTCAAGAGTTTTTCAGATCAAACATTCAGAGATATTGCCTGTCCACTGAAGAAGCTATTTGGTTAAGTGTTTGCCCTTCTTATTCTAAGCCGAGTTTTCCCTCCAAATCTCTTTCTTTCTAATTCGTTTCTTTAGCTCTCTTCTGCCATTTGCAACATCATTTTCTTTCTTTTAAAAATTCTTTTAATATGATTGTATCATGTCTTCCAGGTATTTCAACTGGCCTGTCACCAAAGCACCAAAGATTGTTCTTCTTCACTCTGTTTTGGAGTTCTTCTCTTCCAAGTGGGATTCTCAACACTCTAGAAGTTATTTATACTGAGGGTTTCTTTGTCCACTCATTCTTCCAGCTTTACTTCCCAGATGGTTATTAGACCACATATTTATCAAGAGAATATCAAGGTATGGAATGGTCATGGTCTGGAGTCCTGCTGGTGCTTCCTCTGGAAATTTCCTTCTACAAGAATCATAGGGGCAGCTCAGACCATGGAACTACAAATATTCAATGGTCTCAAATGCTCTGACCTAGGACATAGTCTGATCATTGACCTCCTGGACTTTCCAGGGTCTAAAGCTTTGGTTAGGTCTCAGCAATGCCATGTTCAGGATCAGAAAGGACTCAAGCACTCCTTTGTCCCATCCTCTCCCCAACTACTCTTTTATAGTTTATTAACGTGAAGCCTACAAAATTTGAACTGCTAGACCAAGATTACACATCAAGCCATTTGGAGAAAAGCATTCCTTTACTCCTCAGTTCAAATCTAACAATCAATGGGAAGATCATTTCTTTGAAAGTTCTTTGGACTCCTGTAGCAGTTTCTCATATGTAACACACATGTTGCACATGAAATGAAAGTATTAGTTATATTTTCATATGGACAGGAATTGCATACAGTTTTATTCTTTGTATGTCCCATAAACCCAATCATGGTGCTGAGCAGGGAGTAGTTATTTAATAAATATTTATAGTTTGGATGATTGGCCACATGGGGGCAACTCCTGCTCAGTATATTCTCAACTAACACAAGGTTTGACTAGAATTGTCAGTTCTATTAAGAAACTATCCCATCCTCCTTAAATTGAGACTTCTGCTGTCTTTCTGTTTTCCCTGCTCTGACCTCCACAGATGATCCCTGGGAGGCCCCTGTCCCAGGCTCAACCCCTAACAATGGGTGGTATTCATGAAACACTCACCTACAGAGGTTGTACAGGCTGAAATCATGAAGTTCAAGGTTCTGAAAATGTCTGTGAAATTATAGACACCCAAAGATGGAGTTACAGGAAACTCCAGCTACCAGGTCAAGGCATGCTATAGGGGAGATAGCTGGATAGTGTCAGAATATCCTTCATCTCGTACTTTCCACCTACAAGATAGCCTTGAGTGGAAGATAATTCTATTATCTCCCAGAGGATCCCTTCCCCAGGACAGGGAATTCCAAGCCTTCTGCTGTGTGATCAGAGAGCTCCTGGCTATAGATTTCAGTGCCAGTAACTTGAAAAAGAAGTGGTACTAATGAATTTGGGGTCAGGGAATGTGTCTGTCAACAGAAACAGGAAAGAAACTCTGCCTGGGTCAGAGATGGGAAAGTGAGAGAGGGCTTGGTGAAGGCTGAGTAGGGCATATATTTTTTTTTTTCAGTTCATTAACATGCAATCATGAAGACAAAAGAAACTATATATTGGATCAGCCTCTTGGTCTCTCCAGCACAGTATCAAATTCTAAACTGCCTCCATAGTGACAGATGGGGAAAACTTCCTCCATGTTATCCTCATTCAGAAAGGTTTTCTATACTATCTGAGTCTGGGTACCAATGAACCCAGCTTCCTTAAAATCCTTCCAATCTTACCTGTGAGGAGAAAGTAAGCAAAGGTTATCCCACAATAAGACTGAAGTGAAAACAAGCTTAGCAGGTCAAATATGGCAGTGAAAATGGTAGGAAAGAAAGCCTTAGACTGAGGTTTGATGGGGAAATTTGAGACTTTTAGACCTCTGCATCTGCTTTGGGGAAGTGAAGAAAAAGGCTTATGAGAAAACAGCAACTTACTTTTATTTGTTGTTTTGTCGGTTTGAAAAGTATAGGAATAAATGAATCTTTCCTTAGTGTGGCAAATACTATCTATGTAAATGTGAAGAGCTAACATTATGTGTAATAGATAAACAACACTAAAGGCCATTCTAATTATGTCAGGGATAAAACTAGGATTTCCATATTTATCACAATAATTTAATGTTTTTATACAATGCTATCCTTTTTTCCTTTTTAGTAGACTTTCTTGAAAGCAAATACTTGGGAGGCTTTGTTTCCTTTTCCTGTCTTTCACTCTCTTTAATTTGATTGGATTTCTCAATATAATTACACTTAAAGTTATGGGAGTATAGTTTATATTTCCTGATTGTGAAATTGCTGGTACTGAATATGTCACACTCTATTGGAGACACTGCCAGGAAATACTAAGCATCAGTTCCTTACAGAGTCCCAGCTGGGAGTGCAAGGGAAGTAGTTTTCATTTACATGACTTGGGCTAAAGCACTGACATTGCTTTTTCTTTTTCTTTGTGTCCACAGTTCTAATCAAAGTTTCTGGAACATTATAATCCCTTTTTAAATAAATGTTTACTGACTGAGTGATTGAATGATTGGGAGCAGGGCTGACTTTTAGTCAAATTGTAAAGTAGGTGAAGTTGGTATTCAGGGTCCCCAAATCCTCTTCCAATTTGCTCTCCTTCCTTTGACCCATTTACGCAAAATTCATTGCCACCTCTCCCTGATACCCCCAACCAACAGCTCTTTTATTTCTTTTTTAGTATTTTTTTCTGAATAAGGATTTTATTCTCCTTCTAAATTATTACTTTCTACTGTTACTTTTGCTTAAAGAACCTTAAAACAGCCAGATTTCCTAAGGATTTTTTCCTGTTGTTAATAACCACTCCCTCTTGTTTGAAAATCTTTTATCCAGTTTTAAAGTTTACTTCACTTTTAATTTTATTTTCTTTCTTCCTTATCTTTAGTTATCTCTTTTCCTTCTTCTTTTCTTTTCTCATTTAATTATTTAATTCAAAATCCACCCTCTCTATCTCTCCAAATTCTTCAAAAAAATTATATTCCCTTTGGTAAAAAAAAGGATTTCTTATTTCATCTATACTTCAATTTTTTTCCCTTAATGTATATTTTTAATTTTCATTACTTGACTCTTGGTCTGGATTTGTATTTATTTCTTCATGAATATCTTTGTGTTCCTCATGAAATTAACGCTTCAAAAATACCAACTTTCAGGATCCTCTTCAAACCAGTTTTTAATGTTATTTCCAATGTAGGTCCTGCCTCCTCATGTCTTTTCTGTTGTGCCCACATCTTAAAGTATCAATTCATAGGGAAGCTGATGATTATAGAAGTCTTCTCCCATAGTACAGATTTGCAAGTGTCCTAAGTCACTTGGTCCAGTTGTGCCATTCATCCTCCTGGTTTTCATTTTCTTTGTCATTTGACAATCAATGTTCTCTTTGATTCCTCACCTTCTCATCTTTCTGAATTCCTGGAGCCCCCAGTAACTCTGATGTCTATTCTCCTGAGCAGGGTTGTGGACTACTGTGTCAGAGGAAATAGTTTCTCCATGTATCATGGTGTCCCCCAGAACTATCCCATTGTAAACTGGACACACCACTTGTCATGGAATATATGTCTCCCCCTATGCAGTGTTCTTAACTTGAATTCCTACTTCTCTCCATAGAGTTATGATCTCTCTGCCTCTTTCCTCCTCTTTCAGTCCTTCTCTTTGCCTCCTAACTTCTCCTGCACCATTTCTTCTTCCTGAGACTTGGCAGAACTCATGTTGACACTTCTGTGTGCCATTTCTCTGATTAGAATATGTCAAATATCCACTTCCAAACGCTGTTTCCCCTCTACCCTTTTATGCCCTTTATCATTGGGCAATGTAAAAGATAGATTCATTCAGCCACAGGGTGGCTTGTGGGGTTTAGTTTAAAGCAGTGATTTTCATTGTTTTTTGCTCCACAAATCCCTTTCAATAGAAAAATGTGTGGCGAATGCCTGGGGTTATTTTAAATAAAAGCCATAATATTCTCTTAGATTTATTAAGTTGCAATAAATATAATGATAACTTTTGCAACCATAACTCCAAATTAAAAATTATTTTTTATTGTAACGAAATACAAAAATTTGTCATACTTATGATTTTGAAAACACTAAATATAAAATCATAAAACTCTAACCATAAAATAATTATACATATTTAGTTTGGGCATTCTGGAGAATTAAAAGAATATTTCAGTAAGACATCCTAGGCTTGTTGTTTTCTGCAAGACTTCATTTTTAGATTCTCTATTTTACACATTTTGAATATAAATAATATTTTAATTAAATAAGTTATGAGATGTAAGATGTTCTTCACAACTTTACAGTCATTTATAAATAAATAGTTTCCAGTATTAAGCCAACACCAGACAAACAAGGTCTTAAATTTGGTTCTGTATGAAGTTTATTTCTGAATTTATTTCTGAAGTTATATTCTGAATTTTAATTTAAAATTAGAAAAAAATCAAAATATTGACTCACAATAATGGGTAATGCAACATTTTAGGAGAATCTTCTGGTTTCTGTTGCTGAAAATGGAAGTTCATTTCCTTGTATCAGAAAACCAATTTATTGGGTTATAAATTTTTGAGGATATTTTAAGTCCCAAATTCACTGATATATAAATTATATTTTCTTTTTTCACCCATTGTAAATTCATATCTGTCTGTCTCTGTCTCTGTCTCTGTGTCTGTCTGTCTGCCTGTCTCTATCTCTTTCTCTGTGTAGGTCATTCTGTCTGTCTCTGTCTCCTTCTCCCCAGCCCCCCAGTGACTCTGAACCTCTATCTTTCTCCCTTGCTCTGGCTTTCTTTCTCTATCTATCCCACTCAAACTCACGAGATTAAGAAAACCAGAGTGAATGTCTATGTACTTTATTAATAGTATTGAAAGACATGGGAAATAGCAGATAGAGATTGAAACAAGGTATAGCACACTGTAATGTGACTGGCAGTCAGGGCGGAATATTTGTCCTATCTTCCTGCACCCTCACAGATGGTCTGAAGGGGTACTGAAGGAAGAGATGTACATTCTAGGTAGGCATTTGCCCAGTGCTGTGTTCTGGGGAAAGAGGGGATGAAGGGAGGTGTAGCCTGAACTTCATCTAAGTTACCAAACAGACCTTCTGGTTTGACTGATTAGTATTCTACCCACACAGATCTCGATCATTTACTATCTTCAAAGAAATTTCACTTCCTCCTAAATTCCCCTGCTTGAGATGACAAGGTCAGTGCCCATCCCATGCTCCCTGATGAATTCAGAAGGGCAAGAAGGAAGACCAGAGCAGCACAGAGTTCTGCTTGGTTTCTATTATGTGGTTTTTGGGTTCACCTCAAGACCAATATCCCAGAAGCCCTGAGTAACTCAGAGAACCTGTCTTCATACACTCCCTAGCCTATTACCTTATCATAACATCTCTCTGCTGGTTCTGATGTAAACCAGGTTATATTTAGCTCATAGGAAGGTTTGTTCTAGGGTGGGGAAGGGGAAGAAGGTTACTAGGAAATAGCAGCAGTGGAAAAGAAGGAAGCATCAAATAAATCATGTTACAAATAAAACAGGATGAGAAGATAGGACCAGATGAGCTCTTGGTCCCATCCCGAAATCTGTGATCCAGGGTGATCTAGGAACCAGATTGTATAATTTCTTACTGTCTCACTTCTTTGGTATTTCACCTCCAATGTGATAATTTTTTTTTTTGTTTTATCCTTTCAATGCCAAAGATCATACATTCTCCTTGGGAGAGAAAACAGAAGCAAGATATGGATGGATTATTTCTGCCTTCTCTGAATTTATCTGCTTTCTCTCTTCTACCTACCCCCAGCTGTGGTTTTATCCCTTCAATTCCACCTCTTCAATGTCTCTCACATCTGCCCCTTACTCCATTCTTACAATCTCTACCCAAATTCAGACCCTTATGATCTCTGACCTGGACAGGTGAAATCAAATATGACCTGGTCTCCCTGTTCCCAATCTCTCCCCTCTGATCCATTCTCCATGGAGTTTCCAAAGCAATCTTCATAAAGCAAAATTCTGACACTGTCATGGACAAAATGTGGAGTAAAGTTTCACCTTATTTTTTTAGATTTAAATTTATTTATTTAATTTTAGTTGACAGCATTTAGTTCCACAATAACTGGAGTTTCAAATTTTCTTCCCTTCCCTCTCCTCCCCAGTCCCCACCATGGAGGCATGCAATCAAATATAGGATTTCTGTATACTTTCACATTAAACATTAGACAAGTAGTAAAGAAGGATTATAACCAATGGAGTGAAAGTGAGAAAGAAGAAACAAAACAATGCAAAAAAAAAAAAAAAGATAGCGGGGCGGCTAGGTGGCGCAGTGAATAGAGCGCCGGCCCTGGAGTCAGAAGGACCTGAGTTCGGAGCCAGCCTCAGACACTTAATCCACACAAACAAAAACCTAGCCGTGTAACCTTGGGCAAGTTACTTAACCCCAATTGCCCTAAAGAGGCGGCTAGGTGGCGCAGTGAGTAAGAGCGATGGCCTCGGAGTTGGGATGACCCGAGATCAGATCCGGCCTCAGAAAATGAGCACCCACGCATAAACAATGACTAGCCGTGTAACCTTGAGCAAGTTACTTAACCCCAATTGCTTTAAAAAAAAAAAAAAGATAGCAAGTAGTTTGCTTCAATCTGCATTCAGACTCTGTAGTTCTTTCCCTGGATGAGGGTATTTCTTTCCATTATGAGTCTTTTGGAGTTGTCTTCTAACCTTGCATTGCTGAGAGGAACTCAGTCTATCAAAGTTAGTCATCGAACATATGATGTGTTTGTAATTGTGTACAAATTTCTCCTTGCTCTGGTCTTCTCACTCAGCATCAGTTTGTATATGTCTCTTCAAGTTACCATGAAGTCTGTCTGCTCCTCATTTCCTATAGCACAATAGTATTCCATTGCATTCATATACCACAGCTTGCTTAGCCTTTCCCCTATTGATGGACATCCCCTTGATTTCCAATTATTTGCCACCACAAAAGAGCTAGTATAAATATTGTTGTACATACAGGTCCTTTTCTACTTCTATGGTCCCTTGGGGGTACAACCCTAGAGGTGGTATTGCTGGGCCCTTTGGGCATAGTTCCAGATTGCTCTCCAGAATGGTTTTATCAGTTCACAACTCCACCAACAATGCATTAGTGTTCCAATTTTTCAACATCCTCTCCAGCATTTAACATTTTCCTGTTTTGTCATCTTAGCCAATCTGACAGATGAGATGTGGTACCTCAGAGTTGTTTTAATTTGCAATTCTCTAATCAATAGTGATTTACAGCATTTTTTCATATGCTTATAAATATCTTTGATTTCTTCCCCTGAAAACTGCCTGTTCATATCTCTTGACCATTTATCAATTTGGAAATGACTTGTGTTCTTATAGATTTGACTCTCTTCTCTGTATATTTTAGAAATGAGGCCTTTATCAGAGTCACTGCTTATAAAAATTCTTTCCCAATTTTTCACTTCCATTTTAATCTTGGATACATTGGCTTTAATTGTAGAGAAACTTCAGTTTAATATAACCAGAATTATCCATTTTGCATTTCATAATGCTCTCTCACTTTTGTTTGGTCATAAAATCTTCCCTTCTCCACAAATATTAAAGATAACTTATTCCTTGCTCTCCCAGGTTGTTTACAGTATCAGTTTTTATACCTAGATTGTGCACCCCTTTAGACCACCTCATCTTTAAAGTCTTCCATGAGAGGCAGCATTGCATAGGGGACAAACACTAGACCTGAAGTCAAGGAGATGTAAGTTCAAATCCAGCTCAAATAAGCACAAACTTTTTGCCCTTGGGCAAGTAACTTACCTTCTCTTTGCCTCAGTTTCCTTATCTGCCAAATGAGAAAGATTCAATCCCATGGTCTCTAAGGTCCTTTCCAGTTTTAAATCAAGGATCCTACAATTTCCCCTACAATCACCTATAACTTACTTTCAGTAACGGCCTGTTTTAGTCAAGTTGCTTTGCTGTCTGCTGTTTCCCCCAACCACACATATTTGATCTTTTGAGAATGTGTTGCTCCATATCTGGTGTGTAATTTTTCCTCTTCCCTGTATCTCAGAATCTGAAGCTTCCTTCAAAGCTCAGTTCAGGGTCACATACTTCACTGGACTTTTCACCATTTTGTTTCTCCTCTATCTCTCAATCTCACCTTGAAGTGTCAGAATCTATCCCTCTTGAAATGGCTCCGAAGGTGGGATCCCCTGAATCAACTCTACCATCTTCCTCTCCTTCTTATGTCCTATGTCAAGGTGCTAGAGGAAGTCACACAAGCTAGGTGACAGGGTCCAGTACACATCTATGTCGTCTAACTTCAACTGGATCCTCACTGCAGCAAAGCAAGTCTTTTATTCTTCCCTAATTGATTCTTTATCATTCTCCTCAAAGCACTTGTTCTAAATTGTTTCTTTCTTCTCAAGTTTCTTCCCCCACTCCTGCTCCCACCCTCTCAACAGGGGACTGAGACAAATATTTCAATGAAGAACATGACTCCAAATGAGAAGAGGTGCTCCTAGGGCCTTGAGCCTCCCTAGAGCTTGTTCTGTATTCCAACAACAACAGTGCACTAGTGTGCCTATTATCCCACACCCCTTCATCATTTGCATTTTCCTCTTAGGTCATCTTTGTCAGCTAGATGACTATGAGGTGAAGCCTACAGTTGGCTTTACATTTCATTTCTCTAATTATTCCTGATTTGGAGCATTTTTACATGACTATTGAAAGCCTGATTTCTCCCTTTGAAAACTGCCTCTGCATATACTTTGACTATATATCCTTGAGGGAATGAATGATTCTTATAAATTGAATTAGTTTCCTAGATTTGACTTTACATTCTCTCTATCTCTCTTCAGATATATATATATGTATATGTATATATATATATGTATATGTGTATATATATATGTACACACATATGCACACACATATTTATGGGTATATAACATATATGCATGAACATATGTTCATGTACATGCTTAGAGATATACATGTGCATATATTTCTTCTGTGTGAAATGAGTCCCTTAAGAGAGAAACTGGCTAAAAATAATGTCCCAGTGATTATTTGCCTTATAGTTTTATCTACATTGACTTTGTGCAAAACCTTTCAATCTCCTATGCTAAAATTCTTGCTTTCTCATGAACTCTTGCCCTAATCTTAGAACTGACAGTTCCCCCTTCATCTTCTCATTTGTTAGTGATGTCAAGGTTCATTTCTAAGTCATACATTCATTTGGAGCCTGCCCTGCTGTATAGTGTGAGATGTTTGCCTAAATCCAAATGGAGCCAGATTGCATTCCAGTTGTCTCAACAGTTTTATTTGAAGACTGTTCTTACCCAGGTGCTGAAGTTCTGA
Organism: Gymnobelideus leadbeateri; assembly: GCA_011680675.1. Taxonomy (NCBI): domain Eukaryota; kingdom Metazoa; phylum Chordata; class Mammalia; order Diprotodontia; family Petauridae; genus Gymnobelideus; species Gymnobelideus leadbeateri. The sequence goes on from WOXC01006421.1 coordinate 1,414,787, forward strand.
AGTTTATTGAACTTGCAGCTACTGTGTTCATTTGCTTTTGTGAACTGAATGAATAAACATCTATTATTCTATTATTTCTTCCTCAATAATAAACCAGATTTATTATCTCCGCCAATTTCCTACACAGGACCAAATTGTTTTGGTTTTACTGTTTTGTAGAACACTTTAAGGTCTGATATTGGTAGTTCCCATTACTTTCATTGTTTCTCTAGAAATTTTTGATCATGTGCTTTTCTTGGTGAAATTTGTTGTTACTTTTTCCAGCTTTATAAAATAATGCTTCAGTATATTGATTGAAATAGCCCTGAATAAATTAATTAATTTAGGGGGTAGAAGGTACCTCAGGAATTCCTGAATGTGTCCTCTAAATGTACATGCCCACTAGACAAACAAATGGCATCCTCCTCACCTTCTGCCATGGAAGCCTGATAGATTCTCCTACAAAAAAGACAATACTCAGAATCACCAACTACCCAAGAGGCAATGCAGGGCATTCTGAGGGTATGACATGACATCATGACCCTCCTCTGTTTTCTCATGCAAAATTAAAGATTTGGCACATATCCTGGTCATTCTAGTTTTGTCCTGTGTCATGTGTCTGAGTGAGGCTTCTGACCTGCCAGACTCCAAGATCACAGACGAACACTCCTATCCCAGGTGTTTGTGTCTGCTTTGGGAGACTTAGAAGTTCTCACAGAAGAGGGGAGGAGCCAAGATGGCGGAAAGGAAGCAGTAACCTCGCTGAGCTCCTCGGTCACTAAGGCTCAAAGGGTGAATCTGAGTGGAAACCTGAGTGACGGAGCCCACTGGAAGACGAAGTGTGGCAGAGTCCAGCCCAGGAGGTTGCCCAGTGTGTCCGGACTGGTCGAGTGCAGAGCACGTGGGGTCTGCACAGCCCAGACCTAAGAGCCGACAAGCAGACTACACCAGAGAGAGCAAAAGCCCCAGCCTGCAGACTTACCGAGGATGAATCACAGTCATCTATCGGACGGGTAGGATCATTGGAGTCAGGTAGGAGAGTTGGGCCCTCAGTGGAAAGAGTGGCTTCTCTGGCTGCATTCGGCCCCCAGCCTGGAAGTTTAGAAACTGCCTGCCTGTATAATACAGGGGCTGGAATGGCAAAGTAAATTCTAGCTGCTCCAATCCTCCCATCCCTCCTTCATGAAGCAGAAAACCCAAAGATAAGTCTCCCACCCAGATTGAAATCCCAAGTTAATGGAAATAGCCCCAGGCTTGAGAGTCTCCAAGAAGGGGTGTAACTGAGACTGCCAGGAATCTGAAGAGAAGAGAGGGTGGGGTCCCAACAAGCCCCACCTCACCTCACCAACAAATGCCTACTTATAGCCCAGGGGTATAGAGGCAGAAATCTGAAGTGGTCAGACTCATCCCCACCTACACATCTACATTCCTCATTGACTTCCCTGACTTAGCCATAAACTAGCCACCCAGAGGTACTCAAAGTCAAGGATCAGGCCCTAAACTCATAGCCTGAGAAACTAAGAAACAGGAAGTCACAATGGGAAAAAAAGAAGCCGAGAAGGAGAAGGGGAAGGCAAAAAAGTCTATTCCAGCATACTATGCAGGGCAAGAACAACAAAACACACAGGACAATATAGACTCTCTACCCACACCTGAGACCACAGAAGGAAACATGATCTGGTCTCAAGCCCAAATAGCATTCCTGGAGGAGCTTAAGAAAAATTTTAAAGACCAAATCAGGGAGGCAGTGACCAACTTGGAAAAACGTCTCAGTGAAGTAATTGGAGAAAATACCTCCCTAAAAAAGGAACCTCAAAAAATAACTGAAGACCGTAATTTGATAAAAATTAGAAACAATCAAATTGAAGCTCAGAACTCTATGATGCAGCAAGAGTCAATCAAACAAAACAAGACAATCAAAAAATTGCAAGAAAATGTAAAATATCTCACTGGAAAAATAACTGACCTAGAGAACAGATCCAGGAGAGACAACCTAAGAATTATTGGTCTACCAGAAAGCTATGATAAAAAAGCAGCCTAGACAACATCCTCCAAGAGATTGTCAAAGAAAACTGTCCTGAGGTCCTGGAATCAGAAGATAAAATAACTATCGACAAAATTCACCGGACTCCTCCTGAGAGAGATCCCAAACTGAAAACTCCAAGAAATATAGTAGCCAAATTCCAGAATTACAAGATTAAAGAAAAAATTCTACAAGCAGCCAAAAAGAAACAATTCAAATATTGAGGAACTACAGTTAGGATCACACAGGACCTAGCAGCTTCTACATTAAAAGAGCGGAGGAGGGGCGGCTAGGTGGCGCAGTGAATAGAGCGCCGGCCCTGGAATCAGAAGGACCTGAGTTCGGAGCCGGCCTCCGACACTTAATCCACAAAAACCTAGCCCTGTAACCTTGGGCAAGTTACTTAACCCCAATTGCCCTAAAGGGGTGGCTAGGTGACGCAGTGAGTAAGAGTGCAGGCCTCGGAGTTTGGATGACCCGAGATCAGATCTGGCCTCAGAAAATGAGCACCCACGCATAAATAATGACTAGCTGTGTAACCTTGAGCAAGTTTCTTAACCCCAATTGCTTTAAAAAAAAAAAAAGAGCGGAGGGACTGGAATTTGATATTTCGTAGGGCAAGAGAGCTAGGACCCGGCAAAACTGAGCATAATCTTCCAGGCAAGGAGATGGTTGTTTAATGAAATAAGGGACTTCCAGATGTTCCTGATGAAAAAGCCAGAGCTCAATGGAAAATCTGATCTCCAATTACAAGACTCAAGAAAGACATAAAAAGGTAAACAAGAGAAACACAGACTCACACATGCATAAGTGCACACACCCACACCCACAAACACACGCTCATTTCTTGGGATGCAACAAGAGCAAAATGTTCACATCCCTATATGTGGAGCTGATAACTGTCAATATTCAAAACCTTTATGATTATCATGACCTTCAAAAGGGTTATACTTAGATAGAGGGTGTGGGTAAGAATGCACTAACCTGATGTCTAAAAAAAAAAACAAAACTATTAAGGGGATCAAAGGTACTGTAATGGGAAAAAGGAAAGGATGAGCTAGGAAAAGGTAAAATGTGCCATCTGAAGGGACATTAAAACACACTACAGAAGAGGGGAAAGAAAGAGGGAGAGGAACATCATTTAAAAACTATTCTCACTGGTTCTGGTTCAAAGAGGGATCAACTTAAATCAGTGAAGTTTAAGATTTTAATGTGAATAGACACATAAATTCATTAAATAGAGGAAAAGGAGGGAGGGAGAGGAGCAATGTTTGAAATTTACTCTCATTGGTTTGGAATCAAATGGGGAGTAATTCACTCTGATAAGTATAAAAACTTATTTCATCTTATAGAAAGCAGAAGGGTAAGGGGGGGTGAAAAAGAGGAGACTAAAGGGGGGGATTAGAAAGGAGGGAAACAGTAATAAGGGGAGAGGGTAGGTTAAGAAGAGGGATCACTGGGTGGGAACACTGAGGGAGGGGGTGGTCAAAAGGGAAAACTTCAAGGAGGGGAAGGGAGAAGGAATAAACAAAAACATAAACAGGGGAGGGAATAGGATGGAGGGAAAAGACAGATAGTCATCATTACTGTGAATGTGAATGGGATGAACTCTCCCATAAAACAGAGGCGGATAGCAGAATGGATTAAAAACCATAATCCTACAATATGCTGTCTACAAGAAACACATTTGAAACAAAGGGATACCCACAGGGTAAGGGTAAAAGGTTGGAGTAAAATTTATTATGCCTCAGCTAAAGTAAAAAAAGCAGGGTAGCAATACTTATCTCAGATAAAGCAAAAGCAAAAATAGATCTAATTAAAAGAGATAAGGAAGGAAACTATATCCTACTAAAAGACACCATCGAGAACGAAGCAATATCACTACTTAATATATATGCACCAAGTGGTATAGCATCTAAATTCCTAGAGGAGAAGTTAAAGGAATTAGAGGAAGAAATAGATAGCAAAACTATACTAGTGGGGGACCTTAATCTTCCCCTCTCTGAACTCGATAAATCTAACCTCAAAATAAACAAGAAAGAAGTTAAGGAGGTGAATAGAATCTTAGAGAGACTAGATATGATGGATCTCTGGAGAAAACTGAATGGGGATAAAAAGGAATTTACTTTCTTCTCAGCAGTGCATGGTACATACTCAAAAATAGACCACGTACTAGGGCATAAAAACCTCACAATCCAGTGCAGAAAGGCAGAAATATTAAGCACATCATTCTCAGATCATGATGCAATAAAAATGATATGCAATAAAGGGCCATGGAAAGATAGACTAAAAACTAATCGGAAATTAAACAATTTAATCCTAAAAAATTGGTGGGTCAAACAAGAAATTATAGAAACAATCAATAATTTCATTCAAGAGAATGATAATAATGAAACAACATACCAAAATTTGTGGGATGCACTAAAGGCAGTTCTCAGGGGAAGTTTTATATCCCTGAGTGCATACTTAATTAAAGCAGAGAGAAGGGAGGTCAATGAATTGGACATGCAATTGAAAAAGCTAGAAAAAGAACAAATTGAAAATCCCCAGTTAAGTACTAAATTAGAAATATTGAAAACCAAAGGTGAGATTAATAAAATTGAAATTAAGAAAACCATTGAATTAATAAATAAAACTAAGAGCTGGTTTTATGAAAAAATCAACAAAATTGATAGACCCTTAGTCAATATGATAAAAAAAAGAAAGAAGAAAACCAAATTATGAGTATCAAAAATAAAAAGGGTGAATCTACCTCCAATGAAGAGGAAATCAAAAAAATAATGAGGAATTATTTTTCCCAATTGTATGCACATAAATATGACAATCTTAGTGAAATGGATGAATATTTACAAAATCACAAGTTGCCCAGATTAACTGAAGAGGAAGTGAATTACCTAAATAACCCCATCTCAGAAAAAGAAATCAAACAAGCCATCAAAGAACTCCCTAGGAAAAAATCTCCAGGAGCAGATGGGTTTACTAGTGAATTCTATCAAACATTTAAAGAACAATTGATTCCAATACTCTACAAACTATTTGGGAAAATTAGTGAAGGAGTCCTACCAAACTCTTTCTATGACACAAATATGGTACTGATTCCTAAATCAGGAAGAGATAAAATAGAGAAAGAAATTTATAGACCAAGTTCCCTCATGAATTTAGATGCAAAAATTCTAAATAAAATATTAGCCAAAAGACTCCAACAACTTATCACAAAAATAATACACTCTGATCAGGTAGGATTCATTCCAGGAATGCAAGGATGGTTTAATATTAGGAAAACCATCAGTATAATTGAGCACATCAACAATAAAACTAGCAGAAACCACATGATCATCTCAATAGATGCAGAAAAGGCTTTTGACAAAGTACAACACCCATTCCTATTAAAAACACTAGAAAGTATAGGAATAAATGGAGCCTTCCTCAAAATAGTTGATAGCATCTATTTAAAACCATCAGCAAGTATTATATGCAATGGGGATAAACTAGAAGCCTTTCCAATAAGATCAGGAGTGAAACAAGGGTGTCCACTATCACCCCTCTTATTCAATCTGGTACTAGAAACACTAGCAGTAGCAATTAGAGAAGAAAAAGAAATCAAAGGAATCAAATTAGGTAAAGAAGTGACCAAGCTATCACTCTTCGCAGATGATATGATGATATACTTAGAGAATCCTAGAGAATCAAGTAAAAAACTACTAGAGACAATAAATAAATTTGGCAAAGTTGCAGGATATAAAACAAACCCACATAAATCCTCAGCATTCCTGTACATCTCTAATGAAACTGAACACCAAGAGATAGAAAGAGAAATCCCATTTAAAGTCACTGTAGACATTATAAAATATTTGGGAATCTACTTGCCAAAACAAACCCAGAATCTATATGATCACAACTACAAAACATTTCTCACACAAATAAAAGCAGATCTAAATAGTTGGAAAAATATCAATTGCTCATGGCTGGGTCGAGCTAATATAATAAAAATGACAATTTTACCCAAACTAAACTATATATTTAGTGCCATACCAATCAATTTACCAAAAAACTACTTTCTAGAGTTAGACAAAATAATAACAAAATTTATTTGGAAAAACAAACGGTCTAGAATATCAAGGGAATTAATGAAAAGAAACGCTAGGGAAGGTGGACTAGCTATGCCAGATCTTAATCTGTATTATACAGCAGCAGTCATCAAAACTGCTTGGTACTGGCAGAGGTGTAGAGTAGTGGATCAATGGAATAGATTAGGTGCAGGAGACCCAGCAGTTAATGAATATAGCAATCTATTGTTCGATAAACCCAAAGACCCCAGTTTTTGGGATAAGAATGCACTATTTGACAAAAACTGCTGGGAAAACTGGAATACAGTATGGCAGAAACTGGGCATAGACCATTATCTAACACCATATACCAAAATCAAGTCCAAATGGGTGCATGATCTAGGTGTAAAGGATGATACTGTAAGCAATTTGGGAAAGCAAGGAATAGTTTACCTGACAGATCTGTGGAGAGGGGAAGACTTTAGGACCAAACAAGAATTAGAGAGCATTATAAAATGCAAAATGGATAATTTTGATTACATTAAATTGAAAAGCTTCTGTACAAACAAAGCCAATGTAACCAAGATCAAGAGGGAGGTGGGAAATTGGGAAAGAATTTTTACAACTTGTGTCTCTGATAAAGGACTCATCTCTAAAATTTATAGAGAATTGAGCCAAATCTATATGAATACAAGTCATTCCCCAATTGATAAGTGGTCAAAGGATATGAACAGGAAATTTTCAGAGAAAGAAATTAAAAATATCTATAAGCATATGAAGAAATGCTCTAAATCACTATTAATTAGAGAAATGCAAATCAAAACAACTCTGAGATACCACATCCCTCCAGTCAGATTGGCTAAGATGACAAAACAAGAAAGTGACGAATGCTGGAGAGGATGTGGACAAATTGGAACACTAATACATTGCTGGTGGAGTTGTGAACTTATCCAACCATTCTGGAGAGCAATCTGGAATTATGCCCAAAGGATTATAAATAATTTCATACCCTTTGACCCAGCCATACCACTTCTAGGGTTATGTCCCAAAGAGATCATAGAAGTGGGAGGAAGACCCATATGTACAAAAATATTTTAGCAGCCCTTTTTGTGGTTGCAAAGAATTGGAAACTGAAGGGGTGCCCACCAATTGGGGAATGGCTAAACAAGTTGTGGTATATGAATGTAATGGAATATTATTGTGCTATAAGAAATGAAGAGGTGACGGATTTCATAATTACCTGGAGAGACTTATACAAACTGATGCTGAGTGAGAAGAGTAGAATCAGAAGAAATTTGTATACAATCACAGACATACCATATCTGTGATGACCAGCTATGACAGACTGGACTCTTTTCAGCAATGCAGTGATATAAGTTAATTCCGAATGACTCAAGAAAGTGAGAAATGCGCCATCCAGAGATATAACTAGAAAGAACTGAGCCTGAATCCTGATGGAAGTAAACTAAATGATCTTGTTCTTTTCATTGTTTGGTTTTATTTCTTCCTTACCATCTTTCATCCCACTTAGTACAATACGCCTTTGTAGTTGGAATAATGTCTAATATGAATGCATTTGCAGATCATATACTGGACTATATGCTGTCATGTGGGGAGGGGGGAGGGAAGTAAAGGAAATTTGAAAATCAAGGAACTATGGAATTGAAACTTGTTAACTGAAACTAAACTAATAAATTAATTTAAAAAAAAAGAAGTTCTCACAGAAGAGACAGACTGGTCAATCATACTTAAAGCAAGTGGACTTTATTAGGCAGGTTTTAACTCACACAATGCAAAATATAAGGCTTCTTTTTCTGTCTTCAAGGTCAATCACAGGTTAGAAAGTATTGTTCTTTGCCCTCAATCTTTAATCACCATAGTGATAAATGACACCGACTCACTGAATCACTAAACCCCATCATGTCATAAACACTGAATGCTGATTCTGATGCAGATGCTGGGCTTGAAGTGAGGTTGTGGGTCCAGCCTCCTCCTGTGACTGAGCAGGTCTGAGCATGGACTCATCTTTCTCACACTCCCCATTATCTCAGCCACAAGCCCCGGCAAGTAGTCATTCAGTAGGAGCAGACCATGTTATTGTTACACCCTGCCAGAGAAATACAGATATCTTGACCCCAATTCTCCCCATTTCTCTCTCTATTTAGTCTAGTCTAGTCTAGTTTCATACTCTTATGGAAGTGCGGATTGTCCACTGCTCCAGATCCCTCCCTGATCCCAAGCTCTCTGCTTTACATGAATCCAGGTGCAGGCTCCCCCCAACTCACCTTTCTCGTTCTCTCTCTGTCTCTCTGTCTTTCTCTGTCTTTGTCTCTGTCTCTCTCTGTCTTTCTGTCTCTGTCTGTCTATCTCTCTCTCATTCTGTCTTCCTCTCTCTCCTTCTTCCAGGTCTCTTCTCTCTCTCTCTCTCTCTCTCTCTCTCTCTCTCTCTCTCTCCTCCCCCCCCCCCCCTTATTAACTACCCCAAATATCTTGTTTGTTCTCTGATGATTTCTCTTATACCTAGACCAGACCTACAGCAAGCTCCATCTTCTGGACACAAACGATGCTACCTATGCCTCTGCTCCCCATTGGCTGGAAGTGGAGGGTTTTCCCCAGCAGCTTCCTCAAAGCTTGTTTTGCAGCCTACAACTTTCTCCCCACTCCAAGAAGCTCACTATCCAGCAGCCCTTCACTGTAACAGAAAGAGAAGCCCTGTGTTCCTCGATTCCTGCGTGGGGTTGGGGGCTTTTTGGATGGGACCCATGACTCTGGATCAGGCCTGGGGGACAGTCTAAGAAAGATGGAGTGGGGCATCTGTAAGAGGAGTTGGGCAAGAGAAAAGGCTTCCTTAGGCTTTTCTTTTCTGAAATCTAATTGTAGGCTCTTAACCAGAAGAGACCCCCCCAGCACTAGGTCTTAACTTCCAGGAGACAATGAAAGCTTGGAATTCTATCCTCAGTTCTTCTTGTATTGGCTTTCCTCACCGTTCCTTATTATGACTCCGTACATATAAACTGTAATCTGGCTCCCACCTGGGAGGAGGAAGCTTGCAATGGGCTTAAGAGGACACATGGGGGAGGTGCAGTTTGGTGCTGTATGCTGCTTTATGTGGAGGGGATTGTGCCTCCTGATGGGTGGAAAGAATACTGAGTGTGATGTTGGATGACTGTGCCAGGGGCTTCCTTCATTTGACTGTACAAACCTTGGAGAGATTATTCGGAGAGACATGTGGACAGAGGACATCAGGGAGGTAGCAGAGAAAAACTTTGGAATGACAGACACACATGGAAAACTGGTTCCATGCTTGCCTTGGATTTACCTGAAATTCTAGTGTGCTCTGAGAATGCTCCTTCTTTGGGGAAATTGCTCTTCCTCTCTCCTTGTCATCCTGTGGTGACTCTCTCCTCCAAGTATTTGTAGTGTAGAGAATGAAAGCTTCAGAATACAAGCTTTTGTGCTTATTACTTTTAAAGGGAGAGGGTAACCCCAAGCTGATATATCCCAGTTTGGCTCCTTTCCTTCAAATGGTGGTTACACAAAAGACTATAATAAATAACAAATACTGAATAAACCAATTTATCCAAACAAAACATCAAATGGAAATTAGAGAAGTTGTCCCATTAGAATGATGTAAAATACACAAGAGTAAATGAGTTAGTTCTTCACCTGGGAGTGAAATAAGTTTTGAGATCACACTAGGAATGAGTGAACAATTTTACTCCAAGGAGTTCTATTCTTAGCAATCTCTAGAATTTCAAGGAAGTCCAAAGACAAGATAGGTCTGACCTTCTATACATACATGCCATTCCCCAGTCTTTCTTCATTGACACCCTGGAGTTTCCTGTGTCTCTGCTCCTCTCTGAATAATGCCTCTAAAGTCTCTGAAGTCAATTGAGGTAAGTCCCTGAACCACATGGACAGCTTTGTACTTAGCATTTTTTGTGTGTCAACCAAGAACAACAAGAGGAACAAATAAGATAATATTTATAAAGCACTTTTCAAAGTTTAGTTATGAATGGTATGATTTTGATGTGTCCACATCACATAAAGTCACTCCATCACATAAAGTGGATTTTTTTTAGCCTAGGTACAGATCTTTCCACTTCATCTCTATTAAGTGAAATTTCATTTCATTTAATTCTCTTGATCTGTCAGCAGTTTTTGGATCCTGTCTCTGTCATCCTATATGTTAGCTACCTCTCCCAGTTTCAAGTCATCTGAAAATTCACTTTCCATGTCTTCTGTTTCTTCATCCAAGGCACTGATAAAGACATTGACTAGTACAGATCCAAGGAGAGATTCCTGGCCTACTTCACTAGAGAATGTCCTCCAGTCTTACATTCACCATTAAGGACTGGTCTTTGGGCCCCAGCCCTTCAGCCATTTCTAAACCCAGCTAGCAACATTACCCATAGCTCTAACCCATAGCTACCCATCTTCTCCCCATGGGTAGCACTGGGAACTTTGTCAGATTCTTAGTTGTGTTCCAAAGTAATACATCAATAAGATTCTCCTGATCCATCAGTTCAGTTATACTGTCAATTAAGGAACATTCTTCTGGCATAACCTGTTGTTGATGAGGTCTTGATGGCCTTTACACAATCACTCTGTCTTTTCAATGTGCTCACAAGCCATTTCCTTTATAATGTGCTTTAAAAGTTTTCCATGAGCCAAAAGCAGAATTAATTGAACCAGAGAGTGCAGACTTGTCAATCTTTCTTTTCTAAAAACATTGGAACATTTTTTTCTCCAAAATGTATGGGACCCACTACAGTAGTGAGGACCTTCACTGATCTACACTAGTAGTTAAGCTTCAACACCCTCACATTTGGCTAGTGTAATAGTCCAGACAAGGCATGAACTCTGGAGCCCCTTCCTTCCCTGTGATTCTCTGATTTCTGTGACTTTTTTTTCTTCACCAGAAAAGCATTGAAGTATAAGAACAGACCCAATAAAGGGAACCTTTGCCTGGGAACTAATGATGCCCTTCATTCCTAATGCTAATCGGCTCTTTGAACTCTGAGCTTGTCCAATCCTGGGGCAGACAAGAGAGTCTGTAAATTGTTAGTCTGGGAAATGTGGCGGGGGGAGGGGGCGGGGAGTAGTTCCCACAAGGTGAGGGCCATCCTGACTGTTAAATCTCTCTGAGTCCCTTATCCTCATCTTGTTTCCAAGATGGTGTGTATCTTGCTCCTCCAGGGCATCTGGACAGAGATTCTGGCTGTGACCCTGCTGGTGCTGACTTCCCAAGTGACTGCAGGCAGACATGCCCCAGGTAAGTACAGAAGAGCAGCAGGTTCCCAGAGAGCCCAGGTGGGGCTTCAGCAGGTCACTCTTCTCTCTTGGCCCAGACCAAAGGAAGGACTTGGTACAGAATGGTCCTCAGTTAGATGGGCTGTAGGTGAAACTGATTTTCAGGTTCCCCTCCCAACCAACTCTTCCTTTGGCCCTTCCTTCCGTTCCCACTTTTCCTCCAGGTTCAGGGGCTTCATGCAGCCTCTTCCAAGACTTAAATGCTCCAGGCAGTTTGTCCATAAGCAATTATCAAGCACCTATTTTCTGCCAGGCACTATTCTAATGCTAAGGATGGAAAGAAAGGCAAACAATCCCTATTCTCAAGGAGCTCACAGTCTAAGGGGAGACAGCAGGCAAATAACTCTGTGCACACAAGATAGATACAGGAGAAACTGGACATGATCAAGAGAGGGAAGGCACTGACATTAAGGGAGATGAGGAAAGGCTTCCTGCAGAAGGTGGGGTTTGAGCTGATACTTGAAGTAAACCAGGGGAGAGAGGAGGCAGAGTTTCCTGAGCATGGGGGACAGCCAGAGAGTGCCCAGAGTGGGGAGATGGAGGAATTATGGGAGGAGGAACAAGAAGGTCTGTCACTGGATAGCAGAGTTCTGGGGCCTGGGAACATAAAGTCTAAGAAGGCTGGAAAGCTAAGACGGGTCAGGTTATGAAGGGCCTTGAAGCCCAAGCAGAGGGTTTGGTATTTGATATTGAAGGATACAAAGAGTTCCTGGAATTTATTGATTATGGTGTGACATGGCCGTAAATGTCAAGGTCTCTCACCCCTGTCTAAACTTTTCTGTTCCAGTGAGCATCTCCACAGAGTCTGTCTAAGTCTCTTGAAAGGCTTCAATTTTACAATTATTGTGGGAGTAAGGGATACATATTACTGGATTTATTTCCCAGGTGTGATTTCAAGGCCAATTGAAACTGCAGTTTGGGACCACCTCTGTTTTTCCTAAACAACATCGTGTAGGAGGAGGGGAAGGTCTCCCAGTCCATTCCTAGGAGGCAGGTTAGAGGCAGATACTGGGCTGGAGAGACCAAGGGGATTGACCCAGGCTGGCTTTTCTCCTGTTTTCATGATCACTTGTTAATGGGCTAGAAAAGAGGGCTGTAGACTCAATGTTCTCCAACCCCCACTTCCCTGGATCAGGCAGGACTTGCTCTGTCTGGTCCCCATCTGCCAGTGACATCTCTGGTCTCCTCACTGCTGCTGCTTTCCCAGAAGCTCCAGTGTGGATCAAGTGGCCTCTGCCATGACCCAGAAGGACTGTGAATTCCTTTGTCCTGGGGAGACAGGGATGGGAAAAAATTCTATTTTAAGGATGTAAATATTGTGGGGGAGCAGATAAAAGTCCTCCTGGCACTCTCCATATTATTGTCCCTGCACCCTGATCTCACACATGGCTTGGCCAATCACAGTCTCTCTGGGATCCTAACTGCTCTAGAGCTGTCCCCCAGGAATCTGTCCCCCTTTTGAGTTCTGTCACCTGCACTGCCTCTGGAGGTAGAGCATGCCATGTGTAACACCCTTTATCCAGGGCTGGGCAAGAGAGAAGGGGCCTTCTAGAGACAATGTGTCAGGGCCTGAGCAAGGGAACCCCAAGGATAAAGGCATCTCCCAATCCTAGCAGGGTGATTGGCAGCTTAACCCAGGTGACTACTGCAGAACACCCTGGTATCAGGCAGGGGTGACCTGAGCAGGTGCTGCCCCTATGTGGACAATCATCCAAACTACACAGTATTGAAGTAGCCTCCCAGCTAGAACTTAGTCAAACTTTTATGAAGCACTTACTATGTGCCAATCAGTGTGTTAACTGCAGGGGAGACTAAGAAAAGTCAAAGTCCCTGGGGATGACGATGTGAAAACAACTCTGTACAAGCAAGTTACATTGAGGATAATTTGGAAATAACCAACAGAGGGAAGGCCCTGGAATGAAGGGGTACTAGGAGAGGCTTCCTGTAGAAGATGGGATTTTAGCTGGGACTTGGAGAAGCCAGGGAAGCCACAAGTCAGGGATGAGGAGGGAGAGCATTCCAGACATGGGGACAGCCAGAGGAAATGCCCAGACCTGAGAGATGGAGAGTCCAGTAGGTGGGACAGCAAGGAAGCCAGGTCACTGGATCACAGAGCCCATGGGTGGGGGAGGAAGGAGTCAGGGGTAAAGAGACTAAAAAGGAAGGAGGGGACAATGTGGAAAGGGCCTTGAAGGCCAAATAGGATTTTAAAATTTGATGCTGGAGGTGATAGGGAGTCATTGGGGTTTACTGAGTACATGAGTGTCATGGTCAGATGTGGGCTTCAGGAAGATCCATTTAAAAGCTGAATGAAGGATGGACTAGAGTGAGGGGAGACTGGACGTAGGCAGACCCACTAGCAAGCTATCGGAGTAGTGCAGGGGGAAGGTGCTGAGGGCCTGCATCAGGGCCCTGGCAGGGTCAGAGCAGAAAATGGGGCATATTCAAGGTAATTTTTTTACCTTTTACAAAGGTAAAATCACCACATTTTGGGAACAGATTCAATGAGTTATGAGAGTGAGTATAACACTGAGATTGTGGGCCTAAGTGACTGGTGCGATGGTGGTACCCCAATAGTAATAGGGAGAGAATCCATGTCTGTGGGAGAGTGAACACAGAGAAGGGCAGGCACAAGGAGGAACTGAGGGATTGTCAATAGACTTTGGCTCCAGCTGAGGTTTCGTGTGGGACAAAGCGAAAAGATGGTTAGAAAGGGAAAGGGAGCAGAGGTGGAGAAGGCCTTGATTTCTGGGCTAAAGAAGCTGTTCTTTACCCAAATGTCAATGGAGAGTCATGGGGTGAGCTGGAGGCTTTGGAGAGGAGACTTTAAACTACAGAGAGCAGTTAGGAGGCCCCTGCAGATGCTGAAGCCTGACCCATCATGCCTGGCCTCTGGAGCTGGGCAGAGAGCCTTGTTGTAGACTGTCATCCTGGTAGGAAGGACTGAGCTAAGCAAGGCAGTCACAGGTATGGGGATGGACTCAGAAGTTATCAGCACAGCCAGGTCAAGGTGTCAGGGAAGCAAAGCGGGGACAGAGGCTTCTGATGGCTTCAAAACTCAAAAGGACAATGTCAGGAATTTGGTAACATCAGGATCTAAAAGGCAGATAATGTTAGAACACATTTTCTGCCTTTTAGATCCTGCTTTTACCAAGAGGATGGGCAAATCTCTAAGAAAGGAGGAGGCTAAAGATGTTTGAGGTCCTTCCAGCAGATCCAGGTCTAGCCTGATTCACTTGAATTGGTGACCACATTGGTTTCATTCTGAGCCCCAGTATCTGAGCCAAGGTTTCTTCTTTCCCCTAATCCCTTATTCTTCTGAAGGGGCTTTACCTGTGGGCGATTCCCTCAAAAAGTCTCCCCATCTGCACAGAATCCCAGGATTTGTAACTTAGAGATTATATGGGCCAACTCTCTCACTTTACAGATGAGGAAACTAAGGCCCCCAAATTAGTGACTTAGCCAAGGTGACACAGTAGTAATTATCAGGGTAATGTAGGTAGCATGGGAAGCTTCTGTTTTTGTCTGGGTGAGAATATTTAAGGATGAAAGGCTTTTAAGTTGGGTCGTCATGGTGTGGCTGGAAAAACTGGGGCAGAGAGAGGAGACTGGAAAGGAAGGATCAGTAAGGTTTTCTGACTTGTCTGTGGGAGGTGGGAGAGAGGGAGCTGAGTCCCAGATTACATCAGGGTTTCTAGAGCTGGTGTCAGGCAGAATGGTGCTGCCATTAATAGGAATCAGGTCAGGAGGAAGATTTGATTTCAGGGAAGAGATGGTGACTTTTACATTCTCAGTTTGAGGTGCTTGGGAACATCCAGGTGGAGATGTTTGACAGGGAGATGGGAACATAGGA